>JYDO01000097.1:127104-162758 GCA_001447755.1 Trichinella papuae
TAAAAACAATAATTCCTAGCAAATCTCAAGGTATATTAAACGTGTAATTATATAAATTATACGTACAGCATTACCGCGCTATACTAGTAAGTTACAGTTTCAGCTTCTATTCTCAGCTACAAAAAAAAATACAACAACTAGAAAATGTTCAACGCAACCCATAATTATTATTTTTCATTCAATTTGTTTCATAAATTTTCAATAAAAATAATTTGCATTTTAATAATAAAACATACAAAAGTACTGAATCGTTTTAATGGAAAAACTTATGGAATCAGTAAAATACTGTAAGCATGTCAGTCAGTCAAGCAATCTGACGCTCTGCTGTTATTGAAAAGAGTATTTTGAGTAAAAGGTAATCTGCGTATTCGAGAAACAACCCTCTCGTAGCGCTATTCGTCGACTTATCTTGATTGTATAAAAACTTTCATGCTAAAACACCTATTTGCAGAAAATAAATTCCAATCTTCCAATCTCGAAAATGTGACTTAAGAAATTCAAATCGAAACAACTACTAATCCCGAATATTAAAACTCATTTATAATGGACTGCTATAGTTATTGAATACTTGAGAAAGATTTATAACAAACTACTCACTAATTTCAATTTACAACTGCAATTTCAATAAATTGTAGACAGATAATCTATATTTATTTTCAGTTATATATTATTCAGGGTTCTGGCAATCTATGAAAAGAACAATAATGTAAACTTGCAGAAAAAACTAATCAACCATAAATTAAATTTCATATTGAAAACTTAAAAAAACGTAAAAATGAATAATGAAAGAGCTCACTTGATAACAGTACTGAAATAAACGTGATTCACCGTCGTTCTTGTTTTCTGATCACTGCTTTCGATGTACCTTTATTTCAGTTTTCTGTTTCTGTCTTGTGCAAATATGGTCGAGATTGTAGGATCGTCTGTTCTTCCCGCTGTGTCATCGTTTCAATTTATTGCAGGTGTATCAGTTTGGCAGCGGTATCATGTTGGCAATACGCTCTCTTATTTCATTTATATTAAAATAATATTGTGCTTGCTGTACATTGGACACTCGAAGAGATTCAGATTGCATTGCATTTCAGCAACCGTTGCGTCCATTATTGAAAACGACCGAAAACTGATGGCTCATCAGTAGCTTTGGTCAGTTTTGAATTAAAATTCCAAAAGTTCACTAATCAGTACGGCAGATCATCAAATGGGTAGAAAGCCATATTCCACTGCATAATGCAACCACGTCATCGAAATTTTCATTGGCAGTTAAGCAGAGCATAAAACGCTGTGAAATTAATTTTCAAATGCTACCGTTATCAATTGATAATTTATTAAACAGTATCCTATACAATGACGGTAAAAACATTTGTACTAAAATCTAGAAGAAAAGCAAGTAACACAGTATCCATTTAAATTTTCAAGTATTAATTCACAAACAGTAAGTGTTGATGAATAAATTCAAAAAATGGTCTTTTAATTATCAAATTTTATTGCAGTTTGTTTGCTTTGCAGCTTACGCCCAGGTGGTAATGATCGACGGTATTACAGAGCAGATTTTGAAATAACTGATTTGCATTTTTACTAGTTATTGTTTGCTTTTGGCAAATAACGTTCACAGTTTATCAATTGTGAGCTGTGGCTTGAAAGCAGGAGAACATAGGAGCAAGCGAACTGACATTCTTCGTCTACTGAAGATACTCATAATTAGGGGCGCGTCATGAAAGTCAACATTAGAGTCAAATTACCAGTGCATAAATTCACACAATTTTGAATTGCATCGTCACTAAGAAAGATTTGAAGAACAAGGCAACAGCAGAAAATCCATATCATGATTGCATAAGTTGACTAAAAAATGAATTCATGCTTTCCTGGCCCACGAGCGAGCTCGTATGCTTGAAGTGGGATTTTAGTTCAACTATTAGTAGCTATAAAAAGTTGTTGAAAAGCGATGCAATATAGATTGTATGAACCGGCTACTTTATAAATAGAATAAAGTATAACTAAAAGAATCAGAAAATACATTGCCAAATAACTGGATGTAGATAGATACGGGCTCGCTTCCTGACTTGGATGAATCGATTATCGTCTATGTGTTTCAAGAAACGTTGAGAGAAAAGTTGCTGACAAAAAAAAACTATTATTGCGCACTGATTTATTGACGTCCAATTGCTAGCGAATAATGCATTTTCAGTAGCAAGAAGTATGCAATTTTTAAAAATTCATTTTATTATCAAGAAATGGCATTCCAAGGAGCAGTACATGTAATAATAAATAAGACAAGTTTATTGCCAATTTGATAATAATCGAAAATAAAATAGTGTATCTTCTAGTACAGTTTTTTGAACCTACAAATTTTTACCCGCTTTTCTCAGCATGCAAGGCACTGAAACATGCTTATGGCGAACTTATGTTAATGAAATTATGATAATTCCATTGCTTTTTCATTTCATTTCAAGCAACTTTATCGTACGCTTTGGTAATAATTCCCTGCTGATTGAAAATCCCACTTTTTTGACGCACTGTTTTGACAAATCATCTCGTTTTCCAATGGCTGAGATTTCTTCATCCTGAAACACTGATTTATTATTTTTAATTTATTTTTTTAATGTTGAACCTGAACATGCCTGAACCAACGGATCAAAAATGCCATGCCAGTGCAAACTGCAATTACAATCACCAAACAAACCGCAGCTAAAATTATTTCCGTTGTTCCCAAAGCGACTGTGTTTTTCACAGGATGTTCTTTTCGTGAAGAAACAAGATCCGTTTCAATTCCAATAATTCTCAAATGATCCAACTGTTTCTGCAAGTCTGACATAACAGATTCCATACGCCTAAAATTTGAAAAAACAAATTCCCCTTCATCAGAAAAGAAAGAAATTAATTTGCTTATTGAAAAAAAAAGATTTTTTTAAATAAAAACATACAACATCTTTTGCGCTGGCTTTAAAATTAAACAACAAATTTTTAAATGAAATCAAATACTACCTAAATAAAGCGTATCCTGAATAAAGCTGCATATTTTCTATATCAACAGCATAGACGTCCATTTCAGATCTGAAAATACAATTTCTTGTTCAATTATAATTCAAAGTTATTGATGGTGAATAAACAATTTACCCTTGAGCAAGTACCGTTTTCAATGGTCTCACTTCATCAATATGTACGTACAATTCAATCATTTCAGCAGCTTTCCTGAAATTATGATAAAATTTATTTATTATACAAGCAGCTCAAATATGAAGAAAACAATGAAAAGTTTATCATGCGTAATTAGTAGTAATTGAGTAGGTTGAATAATAGGTAAAGAAATTTTAAACAGAAAAATTTCAACAAGTACATATAAGTAAGTAGTACCTTTGTAATGAATTTTTGTATGATTTGATATATTCCGGTAGTCGTAGAGCTGTGAGTGTAGCTCGTTTTTCAGGTGTTAAAATAAATACCTACAATGAGACAATATCATTATAAGCAAATATTGTCGATTGTTTACAGCAAAAATAAAATTATCTTTCATTTTACACAATTAAATAAGCAATTGGTAGGTAAACAATAAACGTACTCGACATTCTTTTGCAGTGGTATATTTGGAATCAGTTGCTTGGATCAAAAATCTCAACGGTCGACTATCACCAATCAACGATAGTCGCTTTTGGTTTGTACAAAAAATGGTTCCCGCATTTTCATCAGCTCGAAACAGTTCTGAATCATCATCTGCTCTTCGAAGCACACTGTACGTCACAGTGGAGCTAATATCCGGATCAACCGCTTTCACTTTACCAATAACACGTTGCTTGTCGTTCATTGTTGTAGGATTGATGAAGAAAAAGTAGATTGGATCTGATTCAACAAATGCAGGCGGATTGTCATTCTCATCCAATACATTGACAATAACTAATGTAGAATCAAAGCTGACATCAAATGCACCTGAAATAAAAAAAAAATTATTTACGTTGCTTTGTAACAAAGAACAACAAGATAACTGCTCACCAAAAAGATTCATTTTCTGCTCTGAATCTCTTGCAAGTCTTGGCATTTGCTTCATGCACTGTACTGTCAAAATATGCATGCTTCGGTTCTCTCTGTCTAGGGAATTTGTAGTGAAAATTTTTCCATCAGTTTCATTAATGTAAAAATTGCCTAAAATTAAACAATATAAACAAAAGTTTTACAAAATTTAAAAATAGTAAAACAACAATGACCATTGTCTCCTGCAGTAAATCGATAAAATATCGGCAAATTCGCAATCTCATATGAACAGTTCAAATCTATTACAAAATGCAAAGGCGGCAAATTTTCCTTTACACTTGTCCAATACTCTTTTTGATCGAATAAACTTTCATCCGACTTACAATCAAAAGGTTTTTGAACGTAGGAAACCTTAACAATAAAATATGCACTGAAAAAATTATTCTCATCACAAAGATACTAACTATATTTTCAATTCTATCCATTGTTAAATTGGATTCTTCCGCTAGATTTTGTTTGCCAGTAAAATCATCTTCTACAAAACAATGCTCTCAACAAACAATCACAAATCATTATATTATAATTTGGAAAAAATTACCATTTTCAATTTCAACATTCACAACGTATGATTGACCATGCATTTTTGTAAAACTATGGGCAGTATTCATAATTGAAGCATTGTTATCAATGTTATTATTATGATTATCATCAATTTTTATAGTCAACTAAAAATGATTTTCAAAAATTATACGTAATAATAATATTATTATTATATATTGAATAGTTTACGTTGTGATAAGATAGCAGCGGAGGTTGACCATGATCACTTGCTACGACGATAAAATGATGAATTTTTGCTATCTCCAACGCTAGCGGTTTCACACTGCGTATTGTACCTGAATTTGTTTTAGAAAAAAAAACATATCTCATTTCATCTAGTCATCTTTGCAAAAAGTACAAACCATTATTATTGTCAATGGCAAAAATATCACTCGTAGGTATCAAATCGTATTGCAATTCACCGTTCATATTCAAATCAGGGTCTGTTGCTTGGATTTGACAAATCTTAAAACATTTGCATTTTATTATTGATAAATTTTCTAAAAAAAAACTAACAAATTGGCCAGATTCCATCTCCCCTTGTACAGTCACTTCAGACGGTGAATTGTAAAACAAAGGTGCGTTGTCATTAACATCCACGAGAACAACATGCAGAGATGTGTTTCCACTCAGTGGAGGATTTCCACTGTCTGTAGCCTGGAAATAAAAATCACCGTGTCAAGTGTTTGAAAATTTGAAAAACATTGTCTCAATGGTAACTTTTTACCTGCACTGTTAAATTATACGAAGGATATATTTCTCTGTCCGCAGTACCGACAATGTACACCGTACCAGTGTCATCAATTTCAAAAGGTACATCTTAAAAAAATGAAATACAAATTTGCATTCAACTGAATAAATTGGTCAACAATTTGATCATTTACTTTTATCTAAAATTGAATAATGCAATGCTGCATTCAGACCATGATCTTTATCTGTTGCAGCAATGTGACCAATAGAAACTCGTCGTTCATAAGTGCCTTCAGGTACTTCAAGAACGTAAAGAGATTGAGAAAATGTTGGCACATTGTCATTTATATCACTGATTGTAAGATTCACCTGAAAAAAAAAATTTTTTTCTTTTCATCTCAAAACTCACAAGTTGTATTTGCAAAAAAGAACTTTAATGATAATATTATAGAATTTAAATTTTTACTTATTTTCCATCCAATCCAATAAATATTTGAAATTTTTATTAAACTATATTTCGTTTAAACTTTTTTTAAAATTTGTACAAATGTACATTGCAATACACAATTTTAAATAAACTTTATTATTTTCCATAAAAGGTTTAACACTTACCAAAATGTAATCAAATGCATCTCCGCAAGATCCTCGTACAATGAAGAAATAATTCCGCAAATCTGTTTCATAATCAAATGATTTCTTTACTACCAAACTACCCTGAAAATATTGAATTACAAAAATAAACAAAAAAAAATTAATAATTCACAATATAGCTCAAAAATTTACTTACTTTTTCAGTTATATGAAAAATATCTTCAAATGTAGAATTAATACTGTGAAATGCATATAAGGGGTAATCAGCCGATTTGCAACTATTGGGCATTGTGTAAATAATAAAGTCTAAAACAAAAAAAAAATAAAAGCATTATTGTATTTTTTATGCATAATACATATCAAATTTTCAAAACACATCCTACTAACCCAGAGGTCCGTTTTCATCTACTGACAAAGTGATGCTTCGATTTTCAAAGTGAAACGGTTGAATGTCTTGTTGAAGTTTTACAATATTCACAGTCAACGTCAGACGACATGTCAACGAATAAAGATCACTCTGAGCAGTGATTTTCAGAATATTTTTCTGTTCGACAGAAATGGCATTGTGGAAATGGGTACCTCGTTTGAGAACGCTGATCAAACCGTGCCTTGGTTCCACAAGATAGTCGTTGAACGAACTCTCCACTGAGGAGATGAAGAAGAAAAATTGCGGTGATTTCGGCTTCAGAATAGTTTCGGATAAAAATATGTACGTTCCAGATTTGAAATTTTCCTGCAATTGCAATGTCGATTCCACTGTTCTCAGCATCGACGTGCACATCATCACGTCAGCTTCGTTGGATTTCAGACCCGTTGGTCTGAACACTTTCGCTATGCGTGATCGTAAATTTGGATAATTGAATTTCTCGTCAGTCAATGTGACGGTCATGTTCACCATTGAAGATTTTCCAGAACCATCCTGGTCAGTGGCGACGATGTAAAATTCATAAATGTACTTTTTCAAAAGATCAAGTCTACAAGTGACACTCAGACGTCCTAATTCTGGTTCAATTTGAAAACAAGTAGACTCATTGCCTGCCAAAGAATAACGAATCTTAGCATTGAAACCGTCATCCAAATCTACAGCTTCAATGTCCTGAAATTTAATGCAAATTCGACACTAATCAAAACAATCAGATCTATGAAAAATTACATACAGTACTCAGCGGATGTCCGGGCAGTATTCTAAGCGGTAGTGTTTCACTGTAAGATGGCTTTTTAAATTCAGGAATATGATTGTTCACGTCGACAATTTCCACAGCAACTGAAGTGAAAATCTAAAATAACTTTGATGAAATATATTTTAAATTTGCTGTCAATGCGTCACTGTACTCACGTCGCATGAGGGATCATTTCCAAGTTTACCATAGATCAAGAAAACAAAAAAGTTTTGATTTTTTTCATACAACAATGGCTTATTTTTCATCAAATCTGTTGTTGGCTGTTGAAATCACACAAAAAAATCACTTTCAATTTGGATATATAAATAAATTTAGAAAAAAACAAAAAATTTTTTTTACCTCCTGAAGAAAGAAATGCTCACTGACAGGCATTAAGGAAAAAATGCCATCAACTGCTTTTGGGTTTGTTTCCAAGTTGCCAACAAATTGATCATGCTCTGCTTCAGTTAATTTGAATGAATATTGATCTTTTGAAAATGATTTTCCCAAACACAGCTCAGATAGATGCGTTGAATTGCACTGCATATGAACAGTCAAAGCTGCCTAAAATGTACAATAATTGAACGCAATAATCACTTGATGACAGACAATTGAAAATTTGCAAACCTTGTCTGTAAATTTTCCATCCGTTACTTCTACATTTAATGAGTACATTGCTTTGTAAAATGACGTGTTGGTGTTTGCAAAAGAAAGCAAACCAAGACTTGGATCAATGTGAAACAGATCTTAAAATGGCAATTCTTCAAACGCTATATCATCTCAATTTCACACTTGTGAGAAGAATTAATCTGTTCATTTATTTTTTACCTGAATCTTCACCAAACAAATTGAAAGTCAGATCTGATGTCCAATCAGGATCATTGGCAAAGAACATTTTGAATGGTAACAATGGAGGCACATTGCATGGAAGGTGAAAAACTGTTTCTGTTGTTAATAATTTTGGCGGATTGTCATTCACATCAAGAATTTCAATTTCCAACTAATTGAAAACAAAAAAACATAACACTCAATATGCTTTCATGTTAATGTAATAAACAAAAACAATATACCCTAGCGGCAGATGTGAGTGGAGGATTTCCACCATCCTGAGCTTGAATAACAACTGGAATTTGACTTTTCATTTCTCTGTCGAATGCTTTCACCAAAACAATTGTTATCTAAGATTGAAATGAAATTTAAAATTTTCCAAATAAAAAAATGAATAAATAATCAATTGTGCTGTTGAATAACAAAGGAAGAAAATTTACTTTTCCATTAGATTCTTTTTCAAGTGCAAAATGTTTCGAATATTCATGCGGAAGCAGAAGAAATTGAACAGTTCCATTGTCTCCATCGTCCGGATCGACACAGTCAATTGCAGTAAACGACTGACCAATACCTTCTGATTCTGGAATAAAAAAACAATTTCAAAAATGCCAATATAAAATCCAAGAAAAAAAAAGATCTAATTTCACCTTCTACAACTTTCCAAAAATAAACTGAACGGGAAAACTTTGGATAATTATCATTGACGTCCAAAATTACAAATTGAACAACACAAGTATCCTGCAAAAGTGAACCAAAAGCTGCATGCATGCAAAATGGTAAAAAGAAAGAAAAAATTACAATTCAATTACCGTCTTATTTGCCTGATCGTAAACAATGATAGTAAATTGCATGCTTGGAAAAAGTTCTCGATCAAAGTTTCCAATGTTGGATTTGAAAATTTTCCCTTCTGAATCAATGTTGATCATGTCACTGTATTCTGATGAATTGACAACGGCATATTTCAATTTTGAATCTGATACATCTAGATCAAATGCTGTCACTTGTAAAAGAAAAGTTCCAGCAGGGCAATTCTAAAAATTATTTATATAGCAAACAATGAACATAATCTCAAAAGCTAAAACCTCTTCTATCTCAGCACTGTAAAAAACACGTTCAAATCTAGGTTCGTATTCATTGACATCTTCGATTTTGAAAACAAGTGTCGATTCAGCAATTTTGTTATTAAAATTGTCAGATGCAAAAATCTAAAATATTACCAAAGAGAAATAAGAAAACAAAATGACAAACAACAATAGTGTTAAACTTTGATTTTACTTTGATTAAACTTGGATTGCTAACATTCTGCGGTAAAGCTTCAGCATCCAGTGACACTTTTGTAATTACTGATCCAGCTGAATCAATCCCAAGCAGTGCATTGTCTTCCATCCAATAACTGACCTACAATCCAATACAACAATATTTAGCATTATTGATAATTATAAAGCAAAAGTATATTTTTTTTTGTGCATAACATTACATTTTGTCTGTTGCAGTATGCTTTAGGAATTTGCAAGTCGAAATCAAATCGAAAACCTGCTGGAATATTCTCTTTTACATTGACATAAAAGTGAGCAGTTTGAAAATTGCATGTTGCATTTTCAGTTGGCACTTTTACCATGTGCAATACAACCTAGAATAATTTATAATTTCAATTTTGAAAAGTTTGCAATTTTAAATAATTTCAGTGGATATATTTCAGTATATACCAGAGTGTCAGAAAAATATGACTCATTGATTGGATTGATGGCTCTGATGACAACATGCTTCGGTTGTTCAGTAAAATTGTCACAAAATTTATTCGTACTGAAAAGAATTCCCTATAAAATAAAAATTATTTCAAAGTTTACTTAACACAAAAGCATTCGACTGAGAAAAAAGAAATGCAATTAAAGTAAAGTAAAATAACATTGATCCGTATTTAAATTTTGTAATATAATGACAGACTAGTGCAATTAATTTCATGAAATAAGTGAAAAAAAAATACAAAATCAAACAAACAATGAATTAAAAGAAAATAATAAAAATAAAATGTCTATTTGTGTATTCATTTATTTTATTGCTTGTGGTTTGCAATCTATTTTTCTTAAAAGTTCGATTGTGTGTCCTGATTTTGTTTTCTTATCTATCTATTGATAGCAATTCGCTTGAACAAACAATTTTGATTGGAATGTTTTTAAAAATTAAACAAACAATTAGTTACCAATTATGTAAATGATGCTTTAGCAATTGAAATTAACATAAAGCAAATTGAAACTTACTGTATCACTGTCCAACTGCAAACCGGGTGTGATTGGATTTAAAATTGTATAATATGCATTGCCAGAATTCAAACTAGCATGAAAGCGTCGAATTGGAATTAAATTGGAAGATGGACAAAATTCCGTCTGAACGGTGTAAGTTGAATCGCTGAATATTGGATAATAGCCGAGTTCTTTTTCCACAAAAATATGCAAACTTTTTGTCGACGACAAAGGCGTTTCTCCACTGTCTGTGGCAATGATGTAAAGCTCATAAAGCCCAGATGATAGATGTTCATTGACAATTAGTTCACCGGATTTTGGATGAATTCGAAACATTTCACAATTTTCACCTTCCAACTTGTAATTAATAACATTATTTCCATTTGCACTACTATCCTTGTCTTGGGCAGTGATATTCAACAGATGGCTTTGCAAGGGCAATGATTCCAGTATGACCAGACGTTCAGGAAGAATGGTAAATATTGGTGCATTATCATTAATGTCCAAAATGTTGACCTTCAAAACAACTTGGTTAGAAATTCTAGCTTCTTCGGCTCCTTCTCGAACAGCCTCTATTAGAAATTGAAAATAATTTCTCTCTTCATAGTCTAGTGATTTGGCAATTTTCACAATGCCAGTGAGTGCATCCAGAGAGAAAGCGTTGGAAACGTGACCATGCCAACGATAAAAAACTCTTTCATTACTTTTCATATCCGTAACATTAGCCTTGAGCTGAATAATAGCAGAACCAACAGGGGCATCCTCTTTGACGTCAACAGAATAAACAGACGAATCAAACACAGGCGGTTTGGTTGCACATTCTTTGACAATCACCTGAACATTGCATGCACTTTCTAAAGCTGGACTGCCGTGATCAAAAGCAATCACCGTCATCTGATAAATTCCTGGCTTTGTGGAAATAGATCTGGTCAAAATCCAGCCAGTTTCATAGTCTACGGAAAAATCGACCATTGCCTGCTTCATTGCATAACTGACGTTGCCGTTCCATTTCGAATCAGCATCATGGGCGACAATTTGTACTACCCTAGTCCTCGGCGGCACATGCTCTAATATTGTTGCTGAATAATTCTGTTGCTCGAACAGAGGCACATTGTCATTGACGTCGACAATAATTAATTGAACAGTAAAAAAAGAACAAGCATCATTGGAGCATACGGATATGTTGAGAAAAGATTCTCGGCTCTCTTCGTAATCAAAACTCTTGACGACGTCTATTTTCCCAGATTTTGCATCTACACGGCAATGCATGTAATCTCCGTCAACAATTGCAAAAGTTGCATTGCTGACATTCGAAACTACCTGTGCGTGATAATTTCTTTCGTATATTAATTGAAAAAATATTCAATAAAATTAATTTACCTGATAAAGAGCAGTTGGAGTGGAATTTTCAAAAACAAATATGCTAACGTTATATTGATTCAATGGCACTTCTGTTGGAGCAGTTGACGACGGTATAGTTGTAACTTGTTGTATTGATTGCTTGAATTTAAGCAGAAAAAAACAAGATTTTTTAAAACTTTCACAAAATTTACACAATTTCAAAAGTATACCGGAACAATGTTATCTGAATTGAGAACAGCATCAGACATTGCTGTTGTACGACGGATGTTGACAACAACTACTGCTGCTGAACATTTTCCTACTCCATCCACGAAAAAGTATGAATCAGGAGCAGAAGAAATAATCTAATTTAAATATCACATCAACAGTGTGCAAACAAATATGAAACAATTGAAATACCTTCAATCCAAGTGAAGATTTAGAAGTGGAATGCAAAATTGAAGGATCTCGAAGCACAATTGCGCTTTGATCAAATTTCACCGCAAATGCAGTCCTGTAGTTTTCATTTTCTGTCTCAACAGAGAGTTTGTTCAAAATCTGAAATATGAAACTGAAAATATTTTTAAAAACAAAAAATTTTACAAACATTTTCATTTTGAACATGCAAAATTGTCGTATCTTTCGCCGCATCCGCTGACACAGTTGTATTGATGCGACATAGAATTTGTTGACCCGGACGTTGGATTAAGTGCAATTGCACTTTGGCAGTAGCATACATGGCAGGATTATTTTTTTGAGCAGCCTGAAAAAATTCATCTTTACAGTTCAAAAACATTTTTTTCAAATTAATTTAACTTTTAAAATCAACTGGAATGTCGATTTGGAAAACAATTTCGGAATTGGAGAGTGCAAAATTAAAGTGCCCGTATTTTCATCAACTTTAAAATATTCATTACCTAAAAATGAACAAACTTAATAATAAAATTCCAATCAACTTGTCATTTACCCGTGATTAAAGAGAATATTATAGTATCATTTAAAGATGGGTCACCATCAACAGCTTCAACTTTCGGAGATAATTGTATCGAAGAACCAGGAATGATGTCCTGCAAATGAAATTTAGCCAATTTCAATTGAATAAACAGATCAGAGAATAAAAATAAAATTTTATACCTGATTTAAAGTTCCAAAATATCGTGTAGCACTGAATCTTGGAGGCAAGTCATCACAGTCTTCAATTTTAACTACCAAGGTAGTCCAACTTTTCCACTGTATTCCTCCAATTGCTCTATCCTAAAAGAAAACATGCATGTAGATAAATGTGAAGTTTTAATTATTTTTCTTGAATCTCACTTGAGCAGTAATATTCAAAAAATACGACCTTGTTCCATAATCATAATCCAAAGGTTTTAATAATTTTAAAAAAACAATGCGTGGCAGTTTTACTTTAGTCCAGTCCATTTGTTGAATATCAGCAGGCAAGTTTTCCACTAAATATGATTGCCCTTTAACGTAGACAAGTTCAAAGACTGCTTCATCGTTTCCATTCTAAATTGTGTGAATGTATTTTCAATAATTTAAAAAATAAAAATTTATTAAGAATTACAGAAATTTCAAATTTTATATCATAATATGGTGACGGATCCCAGTCTAGACATAAAAGTGGCGTCTTAATCAAAGTATTAATATGAGTATCCTGAAAAAAAGAAAAAAAAGATATATAAGGATATTTTTATTTTTAATGTGCAGTCCAATACTTCCGGTATGCTGATTTCATATGGCCTGTTATACCAATCTGGAATTTGACGATTTGTAGCATTTATTAGAATAGTTGCAAAGTTGACCGATCGTTTGTTGCAGTAGATGTGCACGTTCAAAGACGTTTGGAGCAAATGTGATGGATAATTTGGCTAAATGAAAATTTGATATTCAACATTTTTATAAATAATGAATAATAATAAAATTTGAAAATGAACAACCAAATGCAAATAGTCACTGGTGATCAATTGCAATCGACCATCTGCGGAATGCTTCAGTGAAAACTTGTCTGAAAAGTGTGCAGCAAGAGCACCGTTTAATGTGATCTTGCCAACCTTTGCATCACTTTGTTGAACATAAACCGAATGCAAAATTGTTCCTTAAAAAAACGTGTGGATCAATTTCAGCCCTGTATAATTCTTATCAAGCAGCTCTTACCAACAGGCAACGTGTCGTCGACTTTGTACACAGGTCGACCGTTGCGTTGGCTTCGAAAAGTGCACTCTTCAATATGCATATCAATATGAAAAATTTTAATAAAAGATTTCCAAATCAACATTATTGTATTACCATTGAGATTTTGACATTTCACAATTGTACTGGATAGAAATAATAAAATCCATCTGAAAATTTTGAAATTTAAAACAAATCTAATCTAATCGTCACTGTGTAACACTTACGCAAGCATTCTTCGCAATAGCGATTGCAAAAACAAAAAAAAATCTTAAATTAGAAAATATTAATGACCATAATTTTCCTGAGAAATGGTTATTTAAATATAATGTTGAAGAAAAAACCTTAATAAACTGTGCACAACTGAATAATTGTTTGATGATTCATTCAGTTGCAGCAATTGGAAATTGTGCTTGATAACATGTTTAAATCAAGATCACTTAAATGATTAATTTTTACAATAATAGTTGAATTAAAATTTTATTTAAAGAAGAACAAAAAAAACAGAAAACCTGGAACAAAAATAATAGTAATAATAATGATAATTAAGATAAAAAGTGAAAATAGATTTCAAGTGAAAATAAAAATAAGTTTTTGTACAGTTAATTGTCCAATGGAGTGGAAAATTAGGTTGGAATTAGGTGAAATAAAATTGTAATATTAACAACCTACAAAGAAGAAAGATTAAAAATAATGTAAATTCATTATTAAATGATATAGTATCAAAACAATAATTTTTCATTTATATGATATATATATATTGTAAAGTGCAAAAGATATGTGCATGAATTTGTAGTATAAATTTAAATAAAATAAATGTAAAGAAAATAATTGTGTTTAAAGTTGAAAGTTATATAATATATGAGAAATGTTGTCATATTTGAAAATATACAATGTCACGTGCAAGTGAGGATAAATTTCATCCAATTAAATAATATTGAAATATATTATTACTTTGAAAAGTGTGAAGGCAAGATGCAGCAAAATCAAACAGGCAGACAGACAGACAGACAAACAGACTAGCAGATGGAAAGAGATGATCAAGTGAAAAGCAAGAACAGAAAACTGTTGCAAGGCAATCTGTGATCGACAAACGAAAACGGCCGGCCCAGTTTAATTTGACCAAAAATATTTCACTAATATTCATTCACATTGAAGATGCACAATAATCAGACACGTGAGTGAAGTGAAGCCACGTCAAAATGGTCTTCTTTGATCACGTGTACTGGCAAATATGTAGCAGCATTGTGTGGGCATATTGTCGTCGTCCTTGGCAGACCACGTCCCTAGCCGGTAATTGTTGTTTAAAGCAGTTTTTTTGTTTTTTTTAAACAAGTTTTATTACAATCTTGACCCCAAAAAAAACAAGGAAAAAATAAAATAAAAATTATGCTTTAAACAGTGCAAGAATTGCAAGAACCACTGACCATGCATATGTAGAGTGATTTGAAACTGTGAATAAAATGATTTCAAGAAAAAAAAAGAAATAAAATCTCATCATCGTTGACATCAGTTCACTGTTGAATTAATTCTATTGATTGTTATTAAAAATGGAAAGGGAAAAATATGAACAACAAAAATATGAAAAATTGATATACTTTTTCAAAGAAAAAACACAATGTTGTTACAGTTTGAACCACAGAGGGAATTGTTATATAAAAAGAGAAATAAACTGAACACACAGCTTTCACTGAATATCGCTGGCAACAGAAATAAATTAATGACATTTTCAGGTGAAGAAATTAAACACAATGCCAATATTGATAATTCAATAATATATAATATATAATATAAATGTGATGGACTACAAAGAGAATAAACATTGCAAACAACGTTCCCGTAAATGATATCAATGATGAAACAAATAATGAAAACTATATTGAAAATTTTTCAAAAAAAAAAATTCTTTTTTAAAGTTTATTGCAAATTAAAACTTTCACCAATGCAATGTCGTTATAAATAATGCTTGCTAACTTGCAAAAAATGTATAAATAAACACGCACAACTAGAACAATATAATAAAATTAAATATCACACAGCAAAAAATTGAGATGAGAACTTGGAAATAAAATTAATAAATCATTCCTGGACCTCCCATACCCTTTTCGAGCTGTAAATTGTGATTGCCGTTGCCAAAGTTGTTTCGAAACCATTCGATGAAATTTTTCCTTCGTTCCTCCGGTACACGAGTTGAACGTGCTCGACTGAACCAATGATTTCTTTTCTTTTCAATCATTTTCAAATTGTTCATCTTCTTCAATCCATATTTCAACAATTTATTGCCATTATTATTATTATTAATTAATTTTTCCAATTGATCAGCCCAGTTATTGAAATCATCCGATGACTTCGCGTTCAAATATGGTTTCACAGGAATCATCCGCACTTCAGCAGCTGAAATCCAAGCAGCTTATTATTATTACCTTATTTATTTACCTTCTTATGATGAAAATTAAATTTTTTTTTAAAATGTTTTATTTAATTTTCTGACCACTGTTCGTTCTGAAGGTTTGTTGCTGATTTTCGTTCACATGCTGCTCCATCGTTGGTTGTTCTTCAGATTGCAATGCTAAAAAGTTCCCATTCTTTGGTCGATTTAAATGCGACAACAGCCCATTAAACAATAACGCAGAATTCATCGAATCATCCATCGTGAGATCGCCATCATAAACGCGGTCATCAGTCAACTGTCGATACGTCTTAAAAATATATCATCGAATTATAACTTCTCGATTTACATATATGTATATATATATGCATATTAAATTTGAATACTGAACTCACCAAGTAGCCTTGAATTTTCAGCTGACAAGATATAATCAAAGAGATGAATAAAATATAACCCATGGGATTTCTTCTAAAATTATTGACAAACATTAACAAGCTTTTACAATTCTCTTTCAATCATAAATAGAAATAACAAACAAAAGCAAAATGACCAGTAAATATTTTCTCGAATTAAAAAGTTACAGAAAAATTTCTTCAGTGTGTTATATATAAGATTGATCAAGTAAATATTTGCGCGACGAAATAAATATCATTTTATTCTGTTTTATTGTAGAAATTTGCATGCGATATGATGGGCAAAAATGGTTATTGAGCATAAAAATTATTAATTAAATTTTTCAAACAAACAAAATAAATCATAACACTGAATAAATCGTGAAAAATAATAAATTTATGTTCAATAACAAAATTAGTTTCAATAAATAATTGATTTCTTACTTTTTTTAAACAAAGAAATTACTTTCTTTGGTCACTAATAAAATGCAGCCCAAACGCAAAGATATCGTTCTCTGATCCTGCAAAATATATTTTGTTATTATTATTTTTTTAATTTATTTTTCATTCAGTTTCATCTATTTAATAAGCGTTTCCATGGACTCAAATGGACAATATTAGCAAGTTTCACTGATTCTTTAGAGATGTCATTTTTCTCTCCCTCTCCCATCTAAATATACACAAATATATGTATATACATACATACATACATACATACATGCATGCATATGGAAGTTGCCTTTGAATTAGCCGTATTGATTTGCAATTTGCAATTAATGTGGTGTGCAATTGAAGCTGCCAATTCTAAAGTCTTTTAATAATTATAATTAAGAATGTAATTTAAATATTTCCTGAATTTTTGATAACATGAAAAAGTATAAACAATGCATCACAGCAGTGCGTATTGCAACGAGACTTTAAGCAATGATTTACCGACGTGATGGAAAATTTAAAATTTATAACGTTCATCATCACTTTCTATCAAGTTAATAACAAGTGGGGCGCTAAAAATATTCCATATTGCTTTGAATTTGAAAAAAAAAGCAAAATCCATTGCAGAGAATATTACTTTGCTAAAAATCTTCAATTCAATCAGTAGCATTAAAAAAACTATTTGATATTCAGTAGTTTTATAATTAATTTATATGCACTTTCATAATTGTTTGTGTTTATGAGTACAATATAGTGTCCATAGGGAGAATATTTAGCTAATACAATTGTACTGATAAAGTCAAACTTCATTTTGGCATTTGCTTGCTACGTTCCTGTAAAAAGATAATTAATGTTTAATAAAAGGTTGTTAAAATGTGATAAAAATAAACTGGAATAGTAAATGATGATATATTGTAATTTCTTGTCTAGTAAATTTTAGCTGAACGAATTTTACTGCAATCTGAAAGGCCCATCAACAGCAATTGATTTACTTGTATTAATAACTTATTATCACATCAATTACATACCTTATACTGCATCAAATTACATTAAATTAATTCACATTTGACAGAATAAGTGCGTAATAAGTATTACGTAATGCGCATTAATAATATTTATTAATAATATCTTTAAAAGCAATTATGCTGTACAATAATAATGATGACCAAAAAGCTAACTGCTCAGTAGAATAAATAAAAAGGAAATTTTAATATTTTTCTCTTCACTATCTTCTTTTACTTGAATATTAATGTTAATGTACTTCGATAAATCATTATTGAATTATTTCGATGAATTTAGAATATTTTGGATTTTGATCAAATATAATTTTGAAAATAAATTTAAAAAGAAAACTAATGTTTTCCTTACTTGGCCAAACAAGTTTAACAGTTTAACTGTACAGTTATCAGTGAGGGGGATTCTCTTCACTGTGAATATGAAAGCTTGAACAATATTTCCTGCCAAAGACTGATTCATAGCCTAAGAATATATAAAGCAATAAGCGACAACATCAATAGCTGACCATTCAGACCGCGCTTCTTCACTGACCAATCACCGTTAAATTAGTGGGAAAAAAGTACAGCTCAGAGTCAATGCATTTTTCAACAAGCATCTCTGAACAAAAACATAATTAAATTCTATTAAAACAGCTTCAATAATAAATCGCATTTTTACTGTTAAATGATGAATAACATGACGTCAAACACTTTGGTAATGTTCATCGGTTATTGACGTCCAAAATGTACAATATCTATCCACAACTAAGGTAGAAATTCAATTTTTATAAAACTATTTCTAATTTTTAAAAATATTTAAAAAGTGCAAAGAATATTCTATTTTATTTTCAATTTTTCTACGCTTAATTCATTTGCATAATACTGCAAAATGATAATAAAATTAAATTTTAAAAAATATGCAAAAATAAATTACTCAAGGCAAAGTAGCAAAGTTATAGAAAGGTTAATTTCTCTTTTTTGTACAATAAAAAACCAAATGACGCAAACTGAAACTTCACAAAACTTTCAAACGCCAGATTATAATGTTTTCTGAACCTCTGGCGATTATGTTCATTTAACATTAAAGAAATAATATTCGATTCTAATGTTCTACTAAATTCGAATATTTCTATACTTTTTTAACCTCTGGTGAATATGTTCATTTAACTACAAAGAAATGTTCTATTCCCATCTTCTAGATTGGAATATTTCCATCAAATCAGATTATAATGATCATCAGATTCAATATATTCGAAAAGCGGTCAGCAATTGTATCGAATTCCATCCTTTCAAACTGCGTATTGATGTACATTGATAATGTACATTTCACACAAACTTCTCAATATTATCAGTTAAAAATATATGATTCCGTTTATTTATTTATTTATTTATTTAAACAATCCAAAACAATACAAATAATTGCTTTCTTATTTGAAATAAATTTATGATGAAAATTAAATATCCAAAGTAAAGCAACAATGGTACATGCGAGAATGTTGAAGAAGGTAATCAAATCTACAACGGTAATTAATTTCATAAGAAATATTTATGATCCATTTTTACACAGACATTGTAGATGATGTGACTGATTTAATTTATAAATTTACATTTGCAATCAATAGAAATTAAATAGACAATCTGAACACTGCTGCTGCATTAATAAACCAATATTAACAATCATCATCAAGATAAGCTGCTTTGACCATATTATTATATTATTTACTTATTTTTGAATTTTCGCACTTAATTTTTCATATTCAACATCAAAAATTCTTTCTCATAATTAACGCTTCCAATATAAACTTTGCCATTATACACAGGACAATTTGAAAAATTGTTAAAAATAAAAATACACCTCTACACATAAATGAATCATACTTAAACTAAACCAATGACACGGAGCAAAAATATTAAAGACATTAAAAATTCAAAGAAAAGAAAAATTGATCACCAATAAATATGCAAAGCATTAATTTATACTTTCAGGCAATTTTGCATACAAGCATCTAAGGAAATTTTTTAACCATTATCACTTAAGAAGGGTATGACAAATAAAAATTATGCTCTCAATTATGACCAAAAATAAAAAACCAATCCACACCATTATTGACGTTGAAATATAATTCATTTTGAAAATTATTTCCTTAAAAATAAAACACCAAAATTAACAGGTTTGTAACACAAATGCTACATATGTTGCCTTAAAATTATTATTCAATTACAATACGCAAAAAATAACAAAAAAACTTTTTCAATTTAATGAAAATTTGTTAATGTTTCTAAACAAAATTTTATTACTTCAAAAATAAATAATTTTATCAAAAAACGAATCGATTAATGATAATGTTCATACGTTTTTTTAACCGATGACAAAATGAATTTTAAATTTTCATAAAAAAATTTTCCAATGCATATCACACAGTTTATAAACCACGTTCACATGCAGTTAGATATGAAAAAAAAAGGTGAGAAAAAAATACCAGGGTTCAGTTTATTGTCGCCAGTTCATAAAGAAGCCTTTTAATTATAAAATTTAATAAAGCTTCAACTAAAAATGACGAATAACCGCTTATTTGTGTTCATGTTCAAAGAATTATTAATATTATTTACGAGAAGAACAATTCCTGTTTTACGTAAAAATTACATCACTAAAGGAACAATTTGCATTTTGTAAAAAATTGAGTTGATTAAAAAAATCTATTTTATTAAACCTTGTATATTCGATCGAGTATTTTTAACATCTTCATAATTAAAGACCTACAGTTGAATGACATCTTCGTAATAAATAATTAATCAATAGTACTGAAGCCATCGTTTGGTCAGTATTTATCAATTCTTTAATAATTGCATAAATGACATTACATTGCAAATGTTTCGTTCGACATGCATATATACTGTTAAACATCTTCACTTATTAATTTACATAAAACGTTAAATATCATCTTAACAACTTTCTCATCAAAATTGTTCATTTTATAAAAATCAAGAATAAATTCTTCATTATTACCATAGTTGTTGTTATTGTTGTTTTTCACTTCCGCAAGAGATAAAATATCCATTATTTTAGACAAAAAGAGAAATGATGTGGATTTGAATAATGAAAAATTGAATAGTCTTTGAAAAATGTTCGTAAATATATATATATATATTCTTTTTCTTTTATTAAGTTGATTTTCAATTAATAATTGATTGATTCTTTGTCTACTTCTAGCAAAAGGAAGTCAAATTTTTTTCAACCTTCGCCTACAGTCATAATAATAAGTCTTTTTGTTCAAAAAGCTACAGTAAACCAGAAATCAAAACAGTCGAGCAGCGCTGCGCAGATAAGAGAGAGAGAGAGAGAGAGAGAGAGAGAAAGAGAGAGCAGAGAAACAAAAAATACTAAATTCACTCATCACATGGAAACTGTATTTTTCAGCTGCAAATTTTTCAAAAAAAAAAATTTTTCACTTACATCTGAATAAGAGAAAACAAAAGATGTTGACCACGGTGGTAAGTAGAAATGGCAAAGGCGGCGGACAGTTGTTGGCTTGAACTGAAGAGGCGACATTGAAATGACCGTCTGACGTGGTGAAGGACGACGAGCCGGCGGCGGTTGTTGGTAGAACGTGGTTTTTGTCATAGTCGACCGATTGAAGGCTGTTTGGGGCGAGGTCTTCGAGTTCAGCGACGGTTGGGTGTGGCAAGCCAAAGTGGTCGACAAGCAAGTGGTCGTGGAGTGCGGCCACGTTGCACAACGCCCGAGGACAGAGGCAAAAAGTGGCCCGCAACGATTTCAGCCCGTCCTTCGTACTGTAGTGCTGTTGGTGACAAGAACGGAGCTGACCGTCTTCAGTGGGCTGTTCTGTGCAGCCGCTGAACGACAACAGTTTCGGCTTCTGATTCACCTGCACAAACCCCAACGTGCAGGACTGAGTATCCGGCTGGCATTCGGTAGGCACCAACGCACACCGGAACTCGGTACCGTAGTCGGCACTTTGGAAGTAGATTTCCGTGTTCGCGACCAATTTTCGCGCCATTTGACAACGGTAACACTTGGATACGTTGTTCCATCGTCTGGCTTGAACCACTTTGATTACATTGTTGGAAAGTACCACGAACACGATCCAAAACTGCCAAAACATCTCGAAATACAACACAATTCTGTCGATGAGATAATACTTTTCAATTTTTGAAACTATTCCACCAAGCCAAACGAGATCCGATCAAACAGCCGGATAGTTGCAGCACAAAATTTAACAAACGCCTCAGAGCCACTGACCAGGAAGAAAGTGAAGAAGCCGACGGTGGGTTTGTTGTTGACGTGAAAAATTTCAATTCAACCAATTCGTTCGCGTTGATACAACACATCTGACAATTTAAATCCAACACACCCTTTGACGAAACGAAATTAATTCAATGCAGCCAAACATTATTCCATAAGTGGGATAATTCAGTTAGAGACATTTGCGCTGATTAACAACTCCAAGAGCTGATTAACAGATCACAATGCTTGACGCGCAACAGGAAGCGAAAATTCAATTTCAAAATCACTCAGTACTCAGAGACAATTAGCAGAAAAATCTTTCACTTCTTGAGCTTGTTAGTTGAAAATTATATTAAAATAATTTATTTCACACCAAAAGCGACAAAATTATTACTGACATGTGAAAACATCAAATACACAAAAAATGTGATGTGAAAAATTCCCTCTTCGCAACCAATCAACCAACTAAATAAGCTAATTCGCTAAACAGAATAATCAAATGGTTACTTTTTTATTATTCAATTAAAATTACACAATTTCTTACATTAAAAAAAATAATAATAAGTTAGAAAATGTGCACTTTTTTGATTGGTTTTCTTGAATTTAATAATTCAAAAACGTATTTTCATCTGCAATTATTTCATCAACATCATTAAAAATATTCTGAATTAGTGCAAATTGATTATTAATTACCACAAAGCACTGATTTATTTCAATTTTTTCTTTTCCAAGAAATAAAATAAATTAAAACGCAATATAAAAAAAGGTTTCAGTTTAATCATTTTCAACTGAAAAAGATTTCATTAATACAAAAAAATGTTTATTACAAATTAAGAATTAATAAAAAACAAAAAAATTACTTACAAACAAACACTGTCAACATATGACAGGGCAACAAAGTGACAGTCAAAGACTGCAACTGAATAAGAAGTGGTCATTTGAAGAAATCAATTGAAATGAAATTTGAAAGTATAATGGCCACCGCCGTCCCCGAAAGGACCATTTTCACCAAAAACATCATCGAAACCGTGAAAATGATAAAACTGATTAGGCATACTCTGTGCGGATGGATCCAATGGATCAATGCCAGCGTCGAATTTTTCCCTCTTTTCTACAGTAATAAATTTTACTTCATATTCAACAAATACAGTACACACGTTGAGAACGAAAATACAAAACTTACCCGGATCAGTTAGAACTTCTTTAGCTGCGGCAATGTCGATAAATTTCGCTTCAGCAATTTTCTTTTCATCGCCTTGAAAATTGTCTGGATGCCATTTCTGAGCCAACTTTCTGTACGCTTTTGATATAGTCCTTTTGTCAGCGTTGCTGAAGCAAAAATACGCATTTGTTTTTCGTGGTCAGTTAAAAAAAAAAAACATCAAAATCACCCATTTTACCGTTTCACTCCCAATATTTTATAATAATCTTTCTTGTTCGATTGTTTTTGCATTCGTTGAGCTTTTTTAAGACCTTCTTTTGCAACTCGATTACCATCATCAATCTTCACAGCTCGTTGATAATCAACAATTGCTAAAAATAAACAAATCAATAACTGATACTAATTTACTGGAAAGTAATAAATTAGAACAATACCCTCATCGTAAGCCTGGTTCATCATATATGCTTCTGCTCGATTTAGTAAAGCTTGTAAATCATCAGGATTTGCACGAAGTACTTCAGAGCAAGTTTCAACTGCATCATCGCTTTTCTCCAACTGTTAAGTGGAAAAAAAAAATACTACTTCACCCTTTGAATTCAAAAGTAAATAAATGTTACTTTAATAAAGCATTTGCACTTTGAAGATTTGGCCAATAGAACCACATTTTGTTCACTCTTTTCCAATTTTAGCATTGCATCTGAACTATCCAAACACTTTTGCCATTGTTTCTCAGCAATTGCCTTCTCCACTGCTTCTAGCTGTTTGGCAATATTTTTCACATTTTTGTAAAATTTGAAACATTTCTGATGTTCAGGATCAATTTTCAAACATTCTCTAATTTGACTAAAAATGAATTCATCTCACGTCATTTGTCAAACAACAACAAACAACTAAAAAACAACAAACTTCAACGAATCGGATAAGTCGCCAAGCTTGTAACAAAATACGGAAGCCTTATATAAAGCATCCGTATTGTCTGGAACCAATTTTACAGCCAGACGTATGTCCATAACCGCTTTCTGCAATTCACCGATATGTTCATAACATTCTGCTCTTTGCAAATGTATGTGATTGTTCCAAGGAGAAATCTTAAGAAGATGAAAGAAACAAAATTCATTTTTCATAATATACATTTAAATCAAAATCATAATTGTTTTTACCTCTAATAGTTGCGTGTAAATCTTTTCCGCTGATGAATAGTCGCCGGATGAAAACAAAGCTTCCGCTTGTTTCAAATGTTTTCGAGTTGATTCAACTTCATTTAACTTTTGTTGAACTTCTTCATTAGCACTGTTATCCTTGTCCAACTGCAGAAATTAATTAATTTTAACAAAAACAAAAAAGGGAACCACTGAAATTGAAGAAAACCAATACCACAGCTATATAATCTCTTTCAGCTTCATCAAGACTTCCTTTCTTCAACAAAACATTCCCACGCTGGATTCTAGCCTTCAAAAAAATAATTCAAATTGACACACCGCTAAATTCAAAGCATAGCTTCTCTATGAAATGAAAAATAAATAAAACAAAAGTGCAAGAAAGAAAAAATAAAAAGTTTGTTTTCACTAATTTCAATAAATATCTTTCTTCTTTTATAAATTTATAAAATGAATTTACCTAACTAACTAACTAACCGATTTACATTTCATTATGCAATGTGTATCATATAAAATATCTTCACCAAAAATGTAAAATTTATTTTTAAAATGTCATAAATACAAATAAAGCTGAAATTTAATTGATTAATAAATAAATAACAAGCAACAATAAATAAAGTAAAAATATTCTTTGTAAAAACAAAATAAATAAAAGTAAAAAAATTGTTACGTAGCAAAAATGGATTAAAACTTACGGCGATAAAATCTGGCTGCAATTCAATAACGCGATCAAGATCCGGTAATGCAGATTTTGATTTTCCCAATGCCAGATACACCGTTGCCCTTCGATATAAAGTCAGATAATTGTTTGGATCAGCTTCTGAAAACAGCTCATTTAGCAACATAAAACACAATATTCTGCAAAACCAGTACCTACTGCAGCGTGATAATGCACGAGAGCATCATTAAATTGGCCTTTTGAAACAAGCTGTTTACCCAAATCTAAATGACGCTCAATTTCCTGTGTGCTACCATCCACTGCTAAAAGAAATTTGCGTAAAAAATGCGTAAATACATAAAGTATCAAAAAAACACAAGGTAGAATGAAATTTCAGCAACAATGTAAATTACTTTCAGCTAAACAAATAAAAAAGTTGACAACTAAAAATAAATTTTCATTCAATTTTACAACTTAACGTTATTTAATAATAAAATAGCCTAAAAGATGAATGATAATACATATTATAAAAATAAATAAGTTAAATGCACAATTCAAAGAAAACAAAATAACATTCACCTGTAATGTAAGTTAAAAATAAAGCCCATAAAGAAGATAAGACACTATTACGAGGATCCATTTTTGCTTTAAATTTGCTTTAAAGAAATTGAAATATTACTATGGATATATTGCTGAAAAATTATTAAAAAGGATTTTGCTGCTGCAAAATCAAAATGACGTAAAGCATTTAAAATGACGTGTCCGAATGTTATTGGATTTAAAGTAAATTTACAGTAAGCATTATCACCATGTAAATTAGGTAGCTGATGAATACTGTTATTTAAAGTGCAAATAGTTACAATTGTTTTAAAGTAATAAATGATATTTTTTAATAAAAAATGACATTATAATTATTAATATCAAAATATTTTACTGTGACATTTCCAAAATAAGACAAATTAATTTTTTTTATTATGTCAAGGAATTGTATTACAAATTTTAAAAAACTGCATTAAAATTTTACTGAAGTCATTATTTATTGTTCAAAACAATAAATATCTATAATTTTTTGCTGATTTATCATAGAATTAATTTCCCAATAAAATTTCAACTTTACAGTATACAATTAAATCTTTATTAATAGAACAGCATACTGTTGTCTTATGTAAAATTACTTTCGTTTGACATGACAGCCTTTCTGTCTATTAATGCCTAATTGATTAATGATGGCAATTTATAATTTAGCATCAGAGAAACTGTGCTGTATGCGTACGAAATCTGTTTGAAATGAACATTTCTTGTTTATGCATTTGTTGGTGAACATTTTTTCAGTGCTATGAACAGAATGGATTACAGTTCGATGAATTTGTTTCCCAGACGTCCAGTGTCGGAAAACATGTTCACACTTGAATGCGGTACCCTTAACGCACTGGAGGTGCAGGATTTCCAGTGTAGTCGAAGATGGATCTCACAGAAGCTTTGCAATCAAATTCTACAACCTGGAAAGCTGACCGTCGATCATCATCATCATCATGCTGAGCCACCGTTTCCTATATTTCAACAAGACATGCCAGGACGATCCAAGACACCAGAGTGGTCAATTGTTGATTTTCCGGTTGAAGAGATCGAAAGCGCTGGCTTATTTGAAAGCGTTCCTACGAACCAAAACATGATCGGGCCACGAAGCTTTGCCTATTTGGAAAGTTTGTCTGATGTTGAAATGGATCCAGCCGAGCTGGGAAATTGCCTAGCCATTTGTAACGTTCACAAGCACCTGATGATGGCATACTCGACTTCATCTTCAGCTAACGTTCTGAAAGCTTCTATATTCAGCTACAATACGGAAATGGAAAATAAATTATTTTTGGAAGAAATAGATACGCGAGATTTTCGCCTGAACGATGCCATATATCAGGTTGAAATTGCGCCACGTGATGGCCAGAGTGGTGCAATTTGTCTCGCGCGAACGTCCAAGCAGCAGCTGCATTTGGTCAACTTGTTTCAAATGGTCAATACTGTCGATTCATCTGTTGTTCAAGATAATGTCATTGCTTTTCAAATGAATCCACATCTTGAAGGTGAATACTGTGTTGTCTTGAACGATGGTAAAGTGTTGCAGAAGCATTTGGACCACAAATCCTGTTCTACTGTTGGTTTGTGCGAGCATAAGACTTTGCCAGTGCTGTGTGAATGGGGCTCGCATCCAAAGTGTCTTTATTTGAAACATGACAACATTTTGTCACTTTACGACATGCGATCTAATCAGCAAACTTCCCTACTTAGTGATGAAAAAAATATATGCTGCATGCAGTTAGCGAGAAATGGGAAAAGTTTCTTCTTGTACGCTACGGAATTTTTATTGAAAATTGTCGATTTAAGAATGTTTGATCGACCGTTGCTTGAATGGCATCACATGCTGCTTGACAAACCGAAATATTTGGATCATATTTACAAAAATAATGCTGAATTAAATAATGAAGTGGATATTTTTCTAGTCGGTCGTCAGTCTAACGAGACGATAGTTTTCAATGCGTTTGGTTGCGGCGAAAAAGATTCACTGTTATGCAGTAAAGAACCGCCGTATGCGATGAACAATGTGGAAGATTTGCTTCTTTGGATGCAAAGCCACGAACCGTTGTGGCATTTACCGAAGGAAGCAGTTCGTCGGGCTTTGGCACCGTACAGGGGTTTCCGAAGTTTAGTGAATGAAAATGTTCCCAGTGAAATCAATATTTATTTAAGTGATGTCGGAGATTTGCACTATCAGTGCACTGCTGCTGTGGACAAAGATTTTTGTGCAGCTATGGGTCTCAAATATAGAGTTGCTTGTCAAAAATGGGGCGAATTGCTTGGCTATGAAGAAAATTTCAAAAATACAACTCTGACTATTCCATGTGAAAATGATGAACCAAACGACACATGTTCCGATGAATGTTGTACATGTGGAGAGCGCAACACGAGCGACAATTCGGTGTGCGAAACTTGTGGAATGGATCTCCACCAAGCGAAAATTATTAAAGAATGTTTGAACAGCAGAGGCACGATTGGATCTGTTTCCATGCCAGAAAAAGTTCCAAAACTGAAGAAGGAGTTGAAAAATTTTCTGCGTTCCATTGATCAAAACGAATACCTTGTAAAATTAGTAGATATTTTCAACAGTGATAATTAAACAACAGTGTCGACTTTCAGTGCAATTCTAATTTCTGCAGAAATGCCTAAAAATCGTAAAGGAGGAATTAAGCAATGAATTTGGTCGGTTTAAGAAAGAAATGTACCATTAGAAAAACAAACGTCATTACCTTGGCAATCTGAGAAAATTAAACCTTGAAAATCATTAAAATACAGTATGAAACTGGCAATTACCGTGCTAGTGATGAAGTAGCGCAGTTCGTAGTTTTCGATAGTCAATATTTTTTCAACTGAGCCATTTCGGTCGAAAGTGAGAACGCGAACACGTATAAAAGGTGCAATTTGGGAACATTTTGCTTGGCAATTGTTGGGAATTTTAAAATTTTTCAACTTTGAGCCGAAAAGAGATCACTTTGCAAAATGGTCAGCCGTTACGCTATCGTGGAAGAGCCGGAAGCATTGGAGATGGACGACGACGTTTACCGTGCTGATCTGACAATTGAAGATTTGTCAGGTTCTACACGAAGTTTGGAACCGATTTTACCCGGTCCGATTGGCTTGCGTACCATCTTCTACGATCCCAGTTGGTCGCCAAAGCAGCGTAATTGTTGCCTAGGTGAGCCAACGATTGCCTCGTGCACACACTCTGCTGAAGTTTTCATCATTCGATGTGCAATTGTTATATTAATATTATTTACACACTTACCTTTGTGTGTGTGTATAATTTGTTTGTATTCTTTAAAATTGAATCGTTCAGTATTTGTTGAAAATCAGTTTAAATATGGGAAATTTTTTCTATTGTTCTTTCTTCTAAATTTCAAATATTAATTTAGCAATAGTTTTCATCGCCGAACCATTGAAACAAGCTTCCTTTATTCTTTCCTTTGTGGAACCTGTTTTTTCAACTAACATTCTTTCATTTCATTTCTAAGCAATTGCTTACGTAGTTACCTTGGTCTAGTTTAAGTTTATACCTCTTTTTACAACTGTTTTCTTTCTTTCTAGTGGAGAATATTTTATGTGAATAATTCAAATTGAATGACTTTTACAGAAAAATATTTATCCATTATTAATATAATCTAATAATAGTAATAATAATAATATGTGTTTAGACATGTGGTGAAATTGCAATAACAATTGAGTTTTGTTTAGGAATCGCAATAGTGGTCACCTGTTGTTGCATAGCTGTGTTGATAGCTTTGTTTGTTGGACTGGGTCAAGTGATTTCATACATCAATCGCAGTGATCGTTTGAAAGCTTCAGGTATGTGGCATGTGTCATTCAACTGAGAGATATAGAGTTATTGATGTTCTGTTTTATTTATTATTAGGATTGTATATGATACCAGATCTTGATCTGCACGACATTGCTGTACTTGTTTACAATCCAGCTGAAAAATTCAAGCCCGCTTATCGCGCCTATGCCGATGAAATTGACCAATATTTAGCCGGTAATTGTGAAAATATAAATTTTATATTTCAATTTCATACTTGTTACAAAGGCGGAAGTTTTGCAGCTTATAGAAATCAAAGTGAAAAATGGTCCACTACTACTGATTGTGTTGAAAATTCTGCCGTTGGAAAGAACAAAGTTTGCAATTTTGATTTGAATTGGCTTGGACCTAATTGTACATCAGAAACAGACTATGGTTACGCGACAGGCAGCCCGTGTGTTCTCTTCACTTTGCGAAGTGTATAAGAAAAAAAACAATTCTATTATTAAACACTAATTTGAATGTTGCTGAAAATATTTGATAATTTCAGGTTGGTCGGTGGACGCCAGTAATTAGTGAAGAAT
This sequence comes from Trichinella papuae, assembly GCA_001447755.1. Taxonomy (NCBI): domain Eukaryota; kingdom Metazoa; phylum Nematoda; class Enoplea; order Trichinellida; family Trichinellidae; genus Trichinella; species Trichinella papuae. The sequence continues at coordinate 157,047 of JYDO01000097.1, forward strand.
TTCTGAAAACCCTCAAGCTTGTCGATGTTCATCATTCAAATCGTTTGTTCGATCAAAATCACATACCTCTCTCTTGCAGCATTGCGGTAAATTGTGATTATGATTTTTATTATGCATATCAATACGAATAACAATAACGATTTTTAGCAAATGGGAGACGGAGATTCTCCACCAGTTGATGAACAGATATTCCGATACTTTCCAGACAGTGGTTTTAACAAGTCGTTCATATTGAATCATTCATCCTTACCTCCACTGGTTGGTTTAGTTGTTATTGTTTAAATTTGAAAAATTATATTGGATCTTTTGATATTTTATTTGTTCTTTTTGTTAGATGTTTGTTCAAATAATTGAACCGCATCGCTTTGCGGAATTGCACGTGATGTGTCAGATTATGACGGTCAACATTGACGAATTGGAAGGTATTCACACTATTGAATTCGAGTACAACAATCCCAGGCCGGAAAGTTCAAATGAAAAATCGACATTTCCCTAATTTTGCACTTAATCAAGCTGGACGAAGAACATATTTTTCTACTTAACATGCATAACGATTGAACAAATGACACTTTTAATAACACAGTTATGTCACACAATATTGCCGTGGTCTTCATTGTAATTGCACTTGTCTCCTCTCTCTCTCTCTGCCAAGCTGAGTTGCCGTTTGAAAATATTACTCACCTTCTAAAGTTTTTCTAAGCGGGTATATATTGTCTGTCTGAAGCCGTGATTGTGATTGACCAGATTGATGAATCTCCTCATTTTTTACTGAATAATTTTTCTATGTATTTCTGTATCCTTCAGTATAATATATATTCAATCTTTTGTATTTATATTGTTAATGTAGCATTCATTCTAATGTAGATTAAAATTCAGTTCTTTCTATGAACACATGGCTGATTTGAATAATTTCATAACAAAACTCATCACGTAGGTATTATGTCAAAATGAATGCAAATAAAAAGAAGAGAAAGAAAAAAAATTAATAATTTTTCAAAGTTTTACAACATTTCCTAAATACAACATCAAAAATGATAACTAATCAGTTAAACACTCACTGCCATAAAATTGTTCTACTCTTTAAAACCAATTATTTGTTCGTTGATAAAAAAACATTTAATCAAGAAACTACTTCACATTGGATTTTACAAAAAATAAACAGTACAACGTAGATGTCATAAGCGCGCGTAAACAGCAAAAGAAACATTAAACAAAAAAAAATAGTAAACTGCTACACAAAAATATTTTTTTAAAAATAAATTAAAATCCTCGACTGAAATGTAATTTAAAATGTAAACTCGGAAAGTATATGTATATTAAATTAATCATGAAGATTACTTGAAAAAACTACCATTTATATATTTATATAATCATTTTTCTTTAGATTAGAAAAAAATTTTCCAATCCTTTGGCAATGTTGTTGCAAAGCAGAGTTCATTCAAAGCAAAATAAATTATTGCTCATTCGTGCACAACAAATGGAAGAAAAATGTACATATTTTAAAATAATAATTCAAGCATTCAGTATGCTGAAAAAATAACCAAATATCAATAGAAAGCTACCGCAATTGCAAGCATATATAATAGCAGATTAATGATCTCGATAATAAAAAAGAAGCCCAACATAGATGAACAGTGCGAATCAACATTACATTGCATTTGCTTTTACAAGTGCAAATAAAATTGCCATTTAAAAGAAAGAATATTTTCAAAAAAAATAAAAAAATATCAATTGTTCAATTCTGATGGACGAGCAGAAATATAACAAAATACACAGCAATGCAGTTTTCACAATTAAATAAAACGATTAAAATAATTTCTATTCTGAAGCCGACAATTTTGTTTAATTTTACCGACAACTTATTTTGATTAGATGATTAAATATTTTTGATTCAAATTCTAAGCACAGCAAATAAAACGCAACAATATTAAACAATCGACAAAATACAATATATACTGTTGGAAAGCAATCAACCACTGACAATTTGCATATTTTCATATTAGGCAGTAAGTGCTTGGTTGAAAAAAAGATGAAAAATTCATTCTTCATTGCAATCCTCCTCCTATCATCCAGTTATGCTTCCAATTCAAAAGAAGTGAGCAATTTATTTTTATATTCATTTTCTTTTACATATAATAATTATCTTAATGTTCTTTTTTTAATTTTAAATTATAAAAAATTACTTGCATTTCCAGGAAACAATCAGCAGACTGTGGCATGAAAACAGCGAAGGTTTCCAATTCAATTGTCTCATTTATTCAATAATGATATTTAACTAACGTTATATAGTGTTTCAGAATATGATACCGCATTTATAGAAAATGAAGAAATATATGATAATAATAGTGATGAACAAACTGAATTTGCACCGGATCCTACAGACAAAGTGAGTGTATTAAAAAACAAATAAAAATAAATAAAAATACTTCTGCAAACGCTAAATTGCATATTTTGTAAAAAGGATTCTTTTTTTTTCTTACATATTCCATTTATTTCTGTTCAAAATTTGTAGAAATCAAATTTCGCTTGCGGAGATACTACCCAATTCAATCTGACAACAAATGACTATCTGTACGGGAGAAAAGGGTTCCCTTGGTCGGTGATTCTTCTGGACGACATGGAGAGGGATATCAAATGCCTCGGTACGGTTATTCAGTTTGCGGATATTCAACACAGTTCCAATTCTAGTGATATGATTGCAACATCACCAGAATGTTTCAGGTAAGAAAACAAAAAAAAAATCTACTAAAATTGGAGAACATTTTTCCATTCCATTTTTCTTTCTCATTTCAGCAATACTGATCCGTTATCTGTTATTGACCATTGGGTAGTTTATTATGGCAGTTATAAAAAACGTTTCACAGAACAATTTGCTGAACAAAGTGTCAAGATCAGAGGATTATTGGCTATCACTGATTCCTATTCAGTACCAGGTTTTGTAGTTCTTAAATTGCAAAATACAATCCCTTTCAGTAGGACTATTTATCCTATATGCCTGGTCAAAGACAGCAACCCCAAAATATCTGATCAATGCTTCATTGGAGGCTTCAACGTGAGAAAGCAAACTAAATCTGAATATCCAACTTTGCTGTCCAAAGAAATGCCTTGCAACAGAAATGCACATCCTCAACTGGGTGACATTTCAGGTGTTTGCAGTTACAAAGCAAAAACCATACATGTTGGAGTAAAGAAATAATCTAATTTCAAAATAAAATAATAATAATAATAAAATCTCACCAAAATTTTAATAAATTTGTTTTATAGTATTCTGGAGCAGCTTTGACATGTCTCATCGACAACATCGCCTATTTATACGGAGTGTACAGTGGTGATATGGATGAAACCGCAAACATACATCCATACTTACGACAACTGACCGTATACGCGGAATATTTTGGCTCGGCAGATTTTACAGAAAAATTTTTGAACAATTACGAAAACGCGTTGAAACTGAAAGACGGAGGTCAGTCAGCCTATCTATCATTCATTCATTATAAATACTACAACTAAAAATCATTTTTTTTTAAATGTTCCTTTTCAGATATTACACACAATTATTTTTCTGATTCTCAGCATACAACCAAAGAACTTATAAGCAAAATATATCCTGAACATCCTAAAGTAAAGTCACTTTGATGATTATTTATTTTTCATTTAAATTATTTTAAATACAACAATGATAGTATGAGAAATTATTTTTTTTTGTCATCATAATTCACTTCATGTTCATTAAGTTCAAAGTGGTGTCCAGTGGTCCATTAACAAATCAAGTAGTGCAGTTATTAATTGAAAAAAGTACAGGACTTGAACCAATCTGCACGGCATCGTTGTACATTGAACCTAACAGCAATATAAGCAGAACACTTGTTACATCAACACAATGCTTGAAAATAAGCTACATGAAGTATGTAGAGTTTTTCACTTCTTCAATGATTATATTTTTATTTATCGTATCATTGTGTATTTGTGAAGAAAAAATTGGTGGTTCAAAGTATTCACCGGCTTTTCAAGCACTAAAAATCCAGAAGATGTTCAAAACGTACGTCTGATACCTGTGAAACATTCGACCAGCTTCTCAGCCAAAGATGAAGCCTTGGATTTCAGTCGTTTCGGCATGACGCTCATTCGACTAGGCCATCCATTTGAAGTTGAAGGAATTGATCAACCGTTCGAATTTGCCGATAATCCCGACGAAGAATACGACGATAAGCATTGCTTCACATCCGGGTTAGATCGATCTGGACGTGTTGTCACTGTACAGGTTACATTGATAAAAAAACCACAATGCCTTCTCAGCTTTGGAATGATATTCAATCCAAAAGTAATGCTCTGCGCCACCCACTCCAGTGACACTCTGTTCCACGTAAAATTGTTTAATCTATTGTTAGTTTATTTATTTATTTATTTATTTATTTATTTTCAGTCAATCGGGGCACCGTTGATTTGCAAAAGAATGGACTCTGATAGTTACTTGCAAGTGGGTATAAGATCAACCATAGTAGAAGAGAAATATGCAAAAACCAAAGATTCTGAACAACTATTTGCCTATGTCGATTTAGTAAGAAAAGGTGAATGAAAAATGAAACCACTGCACAATTTATCCAACATAGCATAACTAACATAAATACTGAAAAAATAGTAAATGTCAGTAAATAATTTTCAAAGAAGATAACAATAATTATTGTTGTAAATATGATTCATTATTAAAATAAAGATCATAATTGTTGACCATTTCAGAAAAATTTAGCTTTTCAGATCAAAAATATAACAACATAACGCTGAGAAATGAGCGATGCATTCAATAATGTGATACAATTAGATGAGCAAAATGCACGTACAGATTAAGAAATATTTTTCAATCACTGTTTCAAATTACTACAAAGTGAAAAAAATAAGAATAAAAACAACAATAAATTATCCAGATTTTGAAATATTATTTATTATGTTACTTATTATTATTAAAATAGTATTACTTATCAAAATTTAGAACATGTGTAAAAATAAAAATGAAACACATTTTTGTATTGAATTATCTTATTGAATGAGAAAGATATGCAAACAAATGATGTTTAGCAGATCTAAATGGATGGTACTGATAAATGGTTTTAAGAATTGAATGGTCTATCCGCCACATTGTATCGCATAAAATGAACTAATTAAGAAAAAATAAAATTAAATTAAAAATTAATTACGTAAAACTTGCAAATAAGGAAGAACAGAGACTCAAAGAGAAGAATAAAAGCACCTGAAATTCACTGATCAAGCTAAATAAACAGAGATATTGATTATAGAATGACATCACAAGTTATCAATTCTTCCATTAATTCCTATTTGCTCAAGGTTATAGTAGAGGACGGCTTTTCTAAAATACATAGAACAGCTACAATAAATAATATAATTTTAGCAATTGTAAAACATGAAATCTAAAATCAATGGATAATTCCTTCTTTTACAGCATTTTACTGGTCTTTCAATTGTTCATTTAAATCAGTGTTTCTCAACCAGGGGGGGGGGCGTATGAACGTTCCAGGGGGGACGTGACATGTTAGCATTTTTAGTCTTGCAGGTGTTCAAAATTCGAAAGTTCATTTCTGCTGTAATGTGAAGTACTTCCCGAGCTCATGCACTTATGTTATGCAGCTCCTAAGATGCCTAGTCAATAGATATCATCATGTTATTTATAATGCATTGATAAATTGTTCGCCTGCATAT
>JYDO01000098.1:0-161732 GCA_001447755.1 Trichinella papuae
ACGTAGCGTGATCGCTGGCCTATCGGCGATACTGGCTTCAAAGTATTGTCGAATATATATATATCAAAGGTGAAGAAAGATGTAATTGGACGTAGATGGTTAACCAGGATTCTTGTTTGTTTTTTATTTAATTTTTTTTGAATTTCAGAATTGCCAAAATTGAGGGGTATTGCCCACGTGGACATTGTCGCTACACTGTTTACGACATGTTAACTAAAAAGGAAGAAGAATATAGCATATTCATGTCTGAGGTATGCAGCATGACTAATTTGATTTTTTACTCGTAATGTAAAATGTCATTTGTAATATACTGCATTAAGATGCTTATTCTTTTGTATTTGTCTTGAAATAATATCAATGCATTTTATTTGCTTATATTTGTAGTCATATTTAAGAATGGAAAAACGTTTTTTAAAAACATGAATTCTCAATAAGCTAATATTAATGTTAATTCATAATTATAGACATTCCGCCAGGCTTGTAGAAAGTTACATTTCAGCAAGCGGTCCCGGCGAGTAAACATGGCTTGCTTACTCTTATTCTTTATTCTTCTTCCTTTTCCTAATGTTGTTATATTTTTATTGTCAATCTGTGTATTATAGTTAGCAGATGTTTTTTGATGAAATATTTCTGAAATATAACTGATGTTATTGTGCATGCAGTGTTTAATTCTTCATCAAAACATTGTTTAGATGAATTTGCAATGTTCTTGTTTGTTGTTTGAACTGTTTGCTTTGTTATCGAATTTGTTAAATTTTAACAAAATGAATAAAAGTACGACAAATGATATGTATTTTTTGGTGGAATATTTTACATTTTTTGAGCTTAATCAGTTACACATTTAATTTATGACAATCGATTCATTACAATTTTAGATTTATGACAATATTTTTAATTGTGCAAAATTTGTGTTTCAAAATTTTTTCTTCCTGTAAATATTATTTTTAATTTCAGAAAGCAGAAATTTTGTTTTGAATTATTTTTTATTAATAGTTCCATTCAATTCAGGCTCGAGCGAAAGTGGTTTTAACAGATTGAATTATGGTTTTTGCACTTTTAATTTTTGTTGGATGACGTCATTCAATTCTTACCGTACGCTGCTCAAGTTTTCTAAAAATCTGAAACTATCGATGTCTGCATTTCTTTCTTTATTTTTGTGAGGAAAGTTTAAGACAAAGAAAGTTCTGAATAATGAATGTTGCTATTCATTATTCAAAATATTAAATGACTGAATGATAATCGTTTCAAAAAAAATTTCATGATACGAGCTGATGCATTTAAATTGTGTTATTATCTGCTTGCATGCTAAATTTTATTGTTCACATTAGCCCTTCGTAAATCATGTGGTGTATATTTCCTACCAAGGGCTGGTTTTAACTGTTATCTCTGAGTCATACTTTTTTTTATGCCAGATTATTTTATAGCTGAATTTTATATAATTCCACAGGATATGGCACTTTTCACAAGCGCATATAATTAGTAGTTTATGAATTAAAGTGGTGCTGTTATTCGTGTTACACTTTGTTCCCAAACTAATCTTCCGTGATTTAGACTTTTCAGCAACATTTCTAAACTGAAGCGCACTGGTGAAGCTTTTGTTACCAAGCTGAACATCACGTTAATGATTTGCGTCAGATCAGATTTTCCATGTTATTACACCTGCACACATTTAGTACTGTAATACAGTAGTTTAGGTTATAATTTATTTTCTAAGACGTTTGTACTATTTGCATCATCATCCGTTCAAGAATGTGAAGGTTAGGTGCTTGGAAGACCCAGAGATGGAGGAATATGTAGGTGATCTCGAAGAATTGGCTGAATCCTTGTCAGATAATGATGATGTGGAAGAAGAGGGCATATTTATTAATGAAATGAATGTCAATATTGATGTTGAAGAAAGTGCAGGTCCTACTACCAGAACAATTCTATTGAAAGTGAACCTGCCACACCCATCTAGACGACCAGCAGAAAACATTTTACGTGATAAAGCACAGTGAAGTGGGAAACGCAAAGCCGCAATGACTGTTGCAATGGTGTTTCATGCCCAATTGCCATCTGATATCATAGGAATGATCGTTGTGCAATGAAATGAAGACGGTGAAAGAATTTCTTCTAAATAAAATGAAAGCAATCAAAAGGAAAAACATTGCTGAAATGAACGCATCTGTATTCAATATTACACGTCAATTTCTGGAAAAGAAATATCTACTCAGGCAAAAGTTGCCGATTCGAAATATAACCTATCGTCCATCATGGTAATGCCCCCCATGCAGGCAGCGCTATGGGGGCTTTATGATAGAATTTAGTATGCATTATTTGTTCGCTGAAAATGTATTTTCTTATATAGTGAAATGTTTGAATTAGGTTATATTCTATCAAAAAATGAGAATAGAATATGCACGCCAGAAAGACCATTTTCCGTAGAGGGATTGGCAGCTTACCGGCGATACTGGTTGATGATGATTTTTGATTACATGGCTCAGAAAGGAACAAAGACGCAATTCGGCATCGTTGGTAAACCTGGATTCTTGTTTGGTTTTTAATTAATTTTTTCTTCAAATTTCAAAACTGTCAAATTCGACTGGCATTACGGATGTGGACATTGTTCCAACGTTGTTCACATATGACATGTTAGCAAAAGAGGGTGAAGAATACTGCATAATCATGTCTGAGGTATACAATGACTGTTTTGGTTTGTTCATAATAATGTATAATATCATTTCTAATATGGTGCATTTAATTGTTTTTTCTTTCGAATTTTTCCTGAAATAATATAGATGCATTTTATTCGCTTGTATTTATAGTTAAATGTAATAATGAAATAACTTTTTTGGTGAAAACATGAATTCGCAATCCGCAAGCATTAATGTTAATTCATAATTTTAGACATTTCGCCAAGCATACAGAAAGCTGCATTTGAGCGAAAGATCCCGCCGAGTGAACAATGCCTGCTTTGTTTAAATCTTTATTATTATTATGCATTTTTTTCCTATTGTTATTATGTTTTTATTGTCAGTCTGTTTTGTATAGCTATTTCATGTTTTTAGATGAAATTTTTTTTCAATATTACTGATGTTATTGTGAATGCAGTTTTGAATTCTTCTTTAAAACATTGTAAATATGAATTTGCAATGTTTTCGTTTATTGTTTGAACGGCTTGCTTTGTTATCGAAATTATTAAATTTCAATAAGATGAATCTAAATAAAACAAATGATATGTAATTTTTGGTTGAATTTTTTACATTTTTTGAAATTAATGGATTAAACATTTAGTTTGTAACATTCAATTTTATTACAATTTTAGACATGACAATATTTTTAAATGTACAAAGCGGATGCTTTAAAATTTAGTCATCCGCTAAATATTATTTTTCATTGTGAAAATCTAAACTTTTGTTTTGAATTATTTTTTATTAATAGTTCCATTCAATTCAGGCTCAAGCGAAAGTGGTTTTAACCGATTGAATTATGGTTTTTGCACTTTTAATTTTCATTGGATGACGTCATTCAATTCTTACCGTACGCTGCTCAAGTTTTCTAAAAATCTGAAACTATCGATGTCTGCATTTCTTTCTTTATTTTTGTGAGGAAAGTTTAAGACAAAGAAAGTTCTGAATAATGAATGTTGCTATTCATTATTCAAAATATTAAATGACTGAATGATAATCGTTTCAAAAAAAATTTCATGATACGAGCTGATGCATTTAAATTGTGTTATTATCTGCTTGCATGCTAAATTTTATTGTTCACATTAGCCCTTCGTAAATCATGTGGTGTATATTTCCTACCAAGGGCTGGTTTTAACTGTTATCTCTGAGTCATACTTTTTTTTATGCCAGATTATTTTATAGCTGAATTTTATATAATTCCACAGGATATGGCACTTTTCACAAGCGCATATAATTAGTAGTTTATGAATTAAAGTGGTGCTGTTATTCGTGTTACACTTTGTTCCCAAACTAATCTTCCGTGATTTAGACTTTTCAGCAACATTTCTAAACTGAAGCGCACTGGTGAAGCTTTTGTTACCAAGCTGAACATCACGTTAATGATTTGCGTCAGATCAGATTTTCCATGTTATTACACCTGCACACATTTAGTACTGTAATACAGTAGTTTAGGTTATAATTTATTTTCTAAGACGTTTGTACTATTTGCATCATCATCCGTTCAAGAATGTGAAGGTTAGGTGCTTGGAAGACCCAGAGATGGAGGAATATGTAGGTGATCTCGAAGAATTGGCTGAATCCTTGTCAGATAATGATGATGTGGAAGAAGAGGGCATATTTATTAATGAAATGAATGTCAATATTGATGTTGAAGAAAGTGCAGGTCCTACTACCAGAACAATTCTATTGAAAGTGAACCTGCCACACCCATCTAGACGACCAGCAGAAAACATTTTACGTGATAAAGCACAGTGAAGTGGGAAACGCAAAGCCGCAATGTCTGTTGCAATGGTGTTTCATGCCCAATTGCCATCTGATATCATAGGAATGATCGTTGTGCAATGAAATGAAGACGGTGAAAGAATTTCTTCTAAATAAAATGAAAGCAATCAAAAGGAAAAACATTGCTGAAATGAACGCATCTGTATTCAATATTACACGTCAATTTCTGGAAAAGAAATATCTACTCAGGCAAAAGATGCCGATTCGAAATATAACCTATCGTCCATCATGGTAATGCCCCCCATGCAGGCAGCGCTATGGGGGCTTTATGATAGAATTTAGTATGCATTATTTGTTCGCTGAAAATGTATTTTCTTATATAGTGAAATGTTTGAATTAGGTTATATTCTATCAAAAAATGAGAATAGAATATGCACGCCGGAAAGACCATTTTCCGTAGAGGGATTGGCAGCTTACCGGCGATACTGGTTGATGATGATTTTTGATTACATGGCTCAGAAAGGAACAAAGACGCAATTCGGCATCGTTGGTAAACCTGGATTCTTGTTTGGTTTTTAATTAATTTTTTCTTCAAATTTCAAAACTGTCAAATTCGACTGGCATTACGGATGTGGACATTGTTCCAACGTTGTTCACATATGACATGTTAGCAAAAGAGGGTGAAGAATACTGCATAATCATGTCTGAGGTATACAATGACTGTTTTGGTTTGTTCATAATAATGTATAATATCATTTCTAATATGGTGCATTTAATTGTTTTTTCTTTCGAATTTTTCCTGAAATAATATAGATGCATTTTATTCGCTTGTATTTATAGTTAAATGTAATAATGAAATAACTTTTTTGGTGAAAACATGAATTCGCAATCCGCAAGCATTAATGTTAATTCATAATTTTAGACATTTCGCCAAGCATACAGAAAGCTGCATTTGAGCGAAAGATCCCGCCGAGTGAACAATGCCTGCTTTGTTTAAATCTTTATTATTATTATGCATTTTTTTCCTATTGTTATTATGTTTTTATTGTCAGTCTGTTTTGTATAGCTATTTCATGTTTTTAGATGAAATTTTTTTTCAATATTACTGATGTTATTGTGAATGCAGTTTTGAATTCTTCTTTAAAACATTGTAAATATGAATTTGCAATGTTTTCGTTTATTGTTTGAACGGCTTGCTTTGTTATCGAAATTATTAAATTTCAATAAGATGAATCTAAATAAAACAAATGATATGTAATTTTTGGTTGAATTTTTTACATTTTTTGAAATTAATGGATTAAACATTTAGTTTGTAACATTCAATTTTATTACAATTTTAGACATGACAATATTTTTAAATGTACAAAGCAGATGCTTTGGAATTTAGTCATCCGCTAAATATTATTTTTCATTGTAAAAAGCAGAACAGAACTCACTATCTCATTTGATCTTCATACTATAGTTTTATTGTCTTTCTTTGTCTGATTGCTCTTTGATTGAAAATTTTCAGTTGTGATTAGCTGCAATATTATTTCATTTCATTGGTTAAAATATTTTCATTTGGAATTTTGTACCGTAGCATTTGTAATGAAAAGATTATTATTCTAAAATGATATTAAGTTTTATTAAGTTAAGTTTTGTTATATTAAGTTTTTTATCAAAATTTATGAAGTTTCATCATTTAATGAAATTTTGTTCATTGCTTAATATACTATTTGTGGTGAAGTTCACGCTCTTCAGTGATCCGCATCTTCAAAAATTATTTTTATCATTTTCTGTATTTCAATTGTAACACTATGCAGTTATATGAAATGTGATAGTAATAACTCAGTGAAAACAACACAAACTACATTATTTAACAGAGTAATTTTCATTCTTTATAATTTTACAATAACCGTATAAAGCAGCCAACAACAATAATAATAGACCACTCTTATGAGTGAATGATATTGACAAATTAAAAACGACATAAAAGAAAATATAATTAATACAATATAATACATAATAATTAATATCCATAAAACAATGTTCTTCTATTAATAGCTGGAGCCGTTCATAAAACCTGACATTCTTTGTTGAACAGCTTCTTTGTTGAACAATTGTGATCACAAAATCACAAATTATTGTTTGTGCTTGAAGATTGACCCTCAGGCCTGCTGCTTTGTTTATTAAAACTTGAAAAATAAATCTGTATGTGCCAATATCTTTATCCGTGCATAAAGAATAGACTGCTGACATCAGGTTACACGCCACAAAGGCATGGATGGATAAACGCTGTTGATACCATTGAGCTACAATCTTTAATCTGCCATCCATGCCTCTGGTTTTCCTCTTAGCCAGCAGTATAATGTTAGAACCTGTCGCAAATACAAGTATGTTTTGATTCCTGCTGCCACAACATAAAGTTTTCACCTGAGTTCATTATCATAAACTGATCTGAAATTTTGAGATGCTGACGTTGTTCAGGAAGTCTGGGGAAGCGCTTTGCCTGATTTTTGTATATGGTCCCTCACGCCCGCTTAGAAACCAGGAACTGGCCAAAGATTGACGGTTCAGCGGGGGTGGCAAAAGCCTCTTCATCGCAGATGGCACTGATGGCTTTTCTTTCTTCGACACTACATTTTACGTTAGTTTGAACTCACTTTCTCTACATTACGTAGTCCAGGTGCTCATCTATCCAGCAAGGTTCACCGTGATTATTTCGATGGAATATGGCCATCACTTTCAAATATGTCCATTTTTCTTTATTCTGTTGTAAAATAAACTAATTGTTAATAACTAGGAACACATGCTGTACATTGATGTGGACGTTTAAAACAGTATTTATTATTACTACCCATTTATTAGACGTGTGAATAAGGTGATGATGACAACTGCCCATTGACAGTGAAATACACACTTGAATAGATTCCTTGTGGTCAATTCTCCAAAACAAAATACATAAACACTGCGTGAAAGGAAGGAGGTCAGTGAAAAAGATTGTTTGACAATGCCAGCCATGTAAATGACAGTCTGAGACACCATATCAAGTGATGATGAACAATCTCTTGATGGACCGTGATGCAGGCCATTCCCTCTTGTGCGTATTGGCATATACTTTGTTGAACCAGTGAATATCAAGAAGAGAAAGAATCATTTGAAAGCATACATGTTTGCTCACAAACTGGTCACTCACGCCCTACATCTTGAATTAGTGACATACATGGTGATGAAGCAGTATCTACTGGTGCTTCTTAGGTGCGTAGCAAAATGAGGATATCTGGTTCTGATACATTCAGCTAACTTCAAGACCTTCAAACAAGCTGAATGAGAGCTCTGAGATCTGTTCAATGAAAGAGAATTGCCTGAGAACAGCAACGTCCTGACTGCCAACTGGATGAGGTGAAAATACATTACTGAAAGAGCAACTTTGAAAATGGATATTGGAAAAAGAAAGTGCGAACAGTAAAAGAATCATTGAAGTACGTACTGGGGAATACCTTTTTGGAAGAAGATGATTTGCATACAGTGTTCCATGATATCAAAGCATGGATTAGCACCAGATACTTTACTTTCATCAGAGATTATCCATGCGACCTGAACCACTCAGGAATATGAGAACATTCATGAAATCCACAATGATACTGTCACAGATCACTCATCTGAAGCCTCAGCTGCCAGAGAAGTGAACAGACGTTGCAACTAGAGACAAAAATTTTAGTCACAGACCGTTGGAAGCGTTAAAATCAGAACATCGTGAATTTGTCACAACATAAGAAATAAATGACAGGTAAATAGGTAAATGGGCACTGTGTTGGTTTCTGAAGACAGGGTTCCAACCCATAAATGGCTGATAGGAAGAGTCATTGAAATGTTCCCCAGAAGGGACAGAGTGGTTCGAAGAGTGAAGGCTAAGACACTAGGAAAAAGTACAATCCACAAGTACGTAAATTATGCTTACTAAAACCTGCAGTAGAAGTTGATAAACTTCGCCAATCACGGATGGAATATGTTAAAGACAGTAGGAAATAACTTAAGACTTGATAATCACGTAGGGTGTACGGTAAGTGAAGCAGTGAGAAAAGTAACGTAGAGAAAGATTGCTATATAAAAAGGCGCGTGTTCAAATATCATATTGTGTTTGAGCATTACAAGAAGAAAAAGAACCATTGCAGAACTTGTATTCGCTTAACGCGCTCGACGAACAAATAGTTCTCTGTTGAACGACTCGAGCAAAGCATCACAGAGCTACAACTAGGAACTAGTAGAGAGCTCATAGTGATCAGCGCAATAAAGTGATTACGTCAAGCACAGAATTGATTTGATGCAATATAATATACAGACTATTCTGGATTCGAGCATTGAAGGTATCATCTAAGACCTGTCGCTAATATGCATGAATTATAATGCAGGTATTTCATTACAGTTCAACCTGATTAAAATTAAACATTAATATAAGAAAATGCTTCTTTACATAATTTGTTGAGAACAGAATATATACTATATTGTACAATATTACTTGATTATTCAATATTATTCTGCATGTTTCAAACATATAACATATAATAATTTGGAAAAAAGAGTACGTGATCAAGGAGAGAAAATTATGAAATGTTTAAAAAAGAGTTGATAAAAGAATGGAAAAGAAACTAATTGTTTGATGCATGCAATACTATAGTGAATTTTACATTTGGACAAAATTCATATTTTTCTTTAAAATAATTTTTAACGCAATATGCGCGTGGCGCTCACAGCGTGCACAGTGAGTTAATTATGCCAATTTTCACAAAATTTAAAAAGTGAACATAGCTGATTATTAATAGTAAGTTATCAATATATGATGAAACAATAAGGCTTTGTTTTTATTATCTGTACTGTTTTATTCAAGCAGAAATGTTTCGACTTTAAACATAACGTTATACGTTTAAAGTGATTTAAATTAAGACAGAATTTTAATGCTATTTATTGTAAATAATTTTAAAGCTGAATTTTATTTATTATTTTAATTTATTAAGCTTTCAGTTCATTGAATTTCTGCTAGCAAAGAAGGCGTCTCCTAATTTGTGTTTTGTCATTCTACCTGATTGAAAATAAAAGTTTAACAAATATATTACTTTTACAAGAAGAGTGGATACAATGGAAAACCAAATGGTGAAGAGCATGCATCTGAAAGATCACATCCGCGACAAGGTAGAATTTTGAATACAATAATTCTCTATTATTAATATGAAAAAGTTTCTTTAGAATCGCGTAACCAAAAAAAATGAAGAAATTGCAAAGTTGCAAGATGTTACCAACCGTCTCATTTATAAAGAAGAGAAAATTATTGTATATACAAAATAATTAAATTTTCATTACTTATCTTTTTATATTGCTTTCTATGTTTTTAAGCTTTTGTGTTTTGTAATGTAGATTTCAAAGACGGATTTGGAGGGAAACGCTTCATTGTATCAGAGAGAATTGAATGAAAGTTGCCTATCATCAAAGAACACTGATTTGAGCAATTCTCAAACGTTGACCGGCAAAAGTTGCAGTGATAGATGGAGTCAAGTAAGACTTGATTATTTTTTATAATATTTGTATTTCTCTTGTAGAAGCAAACAAGATGTAAAAAAAGTATAATGAGGTTGAATGATAGATAAAGAAATGATTAAAATTAATTTTTGTACATCAGACTTAAATGACTTTTATTTTTTACAATCATTTGTGGTAATTTAATAAATAATTTTACTTATTCCATTTTGTACATTGCAGAATAATTTTTTTCTTTTTATAGTTTCCGTTAATACCTCCAATTTCTGATTTCAAGCCTGTAGCAGGTATTAATGTCTTTTTTTTTGTATTTTGCAATTGTTATTTCATCTTGTATTTTCAGAACATGATTTTGATGAGTACTGGAATTTTGTTGAAAACGTAAATTACCATGTTTATTCTTTCTCCTTGTTTGGTTTGCATTAAGATTTGATAAAATTTAGAATTCATTGTTACCTTATTTCAAATCCAGTAAAGTTCCGGATGTTCGAAGCGTTACAGCTGATAATGTAAATGAAATTTCTCAATAATTCCTTCCAAATCTGCTTAATTGAATTTTGAAATTAATGTTTTTAGTTGGTAAATCTTATAAACAAAAAAGCTGAAATGGTGATGCAATTTGATATAATTGACTGCCGGTACCCATTCGAATATAATGGTGGTCATATCAGGGTATTTTCATTATCTTTTCTTGGCAATTTCCTTTGATTGAAAAAAATAAAGTTTTTTTGTTCTATACTTAGGGTGCTGTAAATATCTTTGAACAACATCAGCTTGTGAACTATCTGTTTGTTGATGAAGACCTTCCTTCTGTTGTGAATAAGAAAAAGCTATTGGTGTTTTATTGTGAATTTTCACAACAAAGGGGACCAAGCATGTACGTGATCTTTATGAAAATAAATAAATATATATTTCACTAGTCATTCTTTTTAAGGTATCGATTTTTGCGCAATTTCGACAGAAAATCTAATCAAGAATGCTATCCAAATTTATACTATCCTGAAATTTACCTACTTGACAAAGGCTATAACTGTTTTTACAAGCAGTACAAGGTACTTTCATACATTAATTTTTGTGGAACATTCATTTCAAACAAACATTATAATTTGCTCAAATTAATATTAATAATGAAGTATAGGGAATTCACAATCTGCTCATATAATTAAGACATAATATTTTAAGGAGCACAATTTCAAACTGATTTGTGACTGAAATTTTCTATATAGATGATTGTACCATTTCAAAGTTGTAAAGCTTTTCTAACTTCAAAATTAATAAAATTACTGCTGCTTTTCTTCCGTAATAATTTTATTTCTTACATCATTTTCAGGACTATTGTGAACCACCGAATTATGTACCTATGGTAGCAGAATCTCATACACATGAACTGATCACCTATCGTCAGAAGCAGAAACTGCATTACCAGGTGTCTAACAATTAAGTTTCATAAATCAATTAACATGAATGAAATTCAGACTTTAATCAATTTTTAAATGTATTTATCATATAATAAATTTTGGAATTGGAAAATAAATTTTCAGTAATGATTACTATTTTGTTAAACAGAAAATAAATTTTATATGAATTTTACATTATTTGAATCAACGCTTGATTGTATATGAAGGCAGGGCATACAAATTGAGATACACCGGTAAACAGAAGAAACATTGGGTTTGCTCAAAAGTATGCGCTAATTATACAGTGTGTTTACTTTGTGTCATATTCCATATAGTCTGTAATTAGTTTTTGTTTGAACAGAGATAGCTTCTTTTGTGCAACGACATTGCGTTTCATTAGCATCAGCTGGTAGCGCTGAATTCTTTCTGCTGCACTATCCACTTCAAGCTGACTTTGAGTCAAGACCAAGAATAAGCTTCTGAATGGCTCAGCCCTTTAGGCACATCGACAGATATTAGACACATCAACATCTTCATTTTCATTTATTTTTATTGCTTTGAGTATTTAATCATCAGTTATTGTTTCAAATAATGGGGTATCATCAATGGGTAGCCACTGTTAAACTTAGTTCCGTGATGACTTATATTTCTTGAACATTTCTATTACAGTTGTACAGTCATTATCATAGTCTGCTAATTTATTTACATATTCTTCATTGTAACCAAGAGGTTTATTCCATGATACGTGCAAAGTATATCCTCTAATCAAGTTCCACGCTTGTGCAATCATGTAGCAGCAGTCTTTAAAATTTAGGTTCATAAGTTGTGACTCTAGATCATCTTTGTCAGCATCTGAAAGGACAATTCTTCATAAGAGTTCCTTCCTGTACTGCTTTTTTAAACTTTAAGTAGCAATTTGATCCATTGGCTGTACAAACGACGATGTATTAAGTAGTAAAAACACAACCTTGAAGAAGCCATTTTCACAATCTACTAATTCACAACTAGGATGACAAGGTGCGTTATCAATTATGAATAGCATCTTTCCTGATTTTTTTGTCTTCTGCTGATATTCTGTAAAGTAATAAATATCATATCATACCAGCGGGAAAAAATATCTTCTGCCATCCAGGCTTTTGGCTGATAATCATAAACCCCTGGCAAGTTTTGTGAACTCAACGTAACTCATGGATGTTTTGATTTTTCAACTAACAACAGTTGTAAATAATCGCTAAATGTGGTTTTTACGCAATAAAGAAGAGTCAGTCTCTCTTTACATGACTTAAAGCTTTTGCATTTTTTAATTTAGTTTTTGCTCCAAACTCAAAACCTTTCTCTTTATCGTAGTAGACATACCTGGCCTTAAAATTAGCATTCAACAGAGTGTTACAGCATTAGCAAAATGCTGGTTGAATTTAATATCATAAACAATGCATTTTAGCCAGCCGGCCAAAATGTATTCATATAATCAGTTGTTCAGATAATCAGTGATCAGATGATTTGAGTTCCACTATATATATCGTGATTGCGGCCTGCTGTGTGATAGTTCGTGTAAGTGTGTGTGCGTGTGTGTGTGTGTGTTGTTAGTGCTTATATCTGTTTGTGAATAAACGTCAAAGACCAATGATATTCCTCACATGGTTGATTGGCAAAAGCTAACCGTAACACCAGGTGTTACAAATTTTTGCATAGTTAATTTTTGTAGAAAGCTTTAATAATGGGACGTATTTTAAAACTTTGCTTGCATTACATTGTGCATCACAGTGCTAATTCAATGTCAGCATAATGCTCTCATATATGACAGTGAATTTTTTTCCATTTTGCTTGCTTATTTTAAAAGCATTCTTTTTCATATTTATAAAAAATTTATCAACCATTTTGTAATAATTGCTCTGGTGCCTTTTTTATTTACTAACAAAACCCTCAATTTACTTTATTCATTATGAATCTTAGATTAGATGTAGACAATTTTGCAATTGTCATATTGCAATAATACGACCAATAATCTTGCCTATCTGTGAAAGGTCTCCTTCCACTGAGAGAAATCTGCTCTGATTCTTTATAAATAGCATTGTGCTGCCTTTTTAGTGTGTAATGGAAAATAAAAGTGATGTTATCTTAATTTCCAAGTCCATGACGGAATTTATTATTACAAATACCAAGTTTCATGCATGAAAAGCTGCCTTCAACTGATCAATTGCTCTTTGAATGATTTAAAATTTTAGAATGAATCATTCTTTCATTTAGGTTTTTCCGTAAAAAACTTGTCAATTCTCAATTTGTGTTATCATCCTGCCTCGTTGATTTTGCTTCAAGCTGCTACTCAACGACACACTAAAGAATAATGTGTGTTTTATTAATTAATATCACGCAATGGATCAGAAACTGTTGTGATTCACATTCCTGTTCTCAAACTTCCGTTTCTGCGTGTTGATGATCTGCAGGCTCAGTCAAGAAGTTTTTCTGCTTATAAGGCTCACACGCACACGTGCAAGTAAATAAGCTATGGGACGTCTATTAATTCTGATCCTTTTCTAGATCTGTTTGTTTTTCACTTTCTGATGTTTGTCGTTTATGTGTTCACGATGTGTTCTGGTGTCAGACATCTCTGCATGAAAAATCATTTAATAAATGTTAGCAGTTAAAAAAACGCAGCACCCCTTTATCTAGCAAATAAAATCAAATCTTTTCACATAATATAAGTGTTGAGAATAATCCAGTTGGTGAGCAACAAGCTCAATCCAACAGTGCTCAAGACATTTGGGTAGGGCTAACTGAGTGGCTGTCCCTTCTCAGGATTAGAAGAGTTAGCTGTAATTCAAGAGCAACAAAACACACGGAAGTTAAGATTTATTCAGGGATAACCACTGCACGATCAAAGCACAGACAGTCAGACACAGTTCCACTCGAAACCGTCAAAACAGTCAATCAATCACACGCCATCAAACACACACACACGATCGCGTTGCTCACTCTCACTCGTACTTGTTCGTAAAACGTAAAGCGTGTGCGTAACTTGGTGAACTCTGACGTCACAGCCAACCAGCTTCGGGTTATGGTAGCGGATTCAGATTATCAGGCTCGAGCGAAAGTGTTCTGACAATATGCATTCCTTTCATCAGTGCAATATTTTCAATTTAGCACTCTTATTCTACAAAGTGAAATTTGAAACGCAACAACTTTAGACAAACAATATAATCTCAAAGATCAGCGTTTCTTCACGTAGGTTGACTGCTATTCGTTTGATTTCATTTACGTCAGAGGATACGTAGTTTGCATTAAACCAAGGGTAGCCAATGTGGTCGATATCGACCCTTTGGGGTCGATGGAACTATCTAAGGGGTCGATAAAGGCTTAGGGGTGGAATGGAGGTCGATGAACTCCGGGATCGAATATGAACTTTGAAATCCCATCTGAGGAATTTATTTCGTGGAGAACTATTTTGTGACAATAATTTAACAATAACAATAGAACTATCACGGGACACCACAAGAAAGGAACAAAGGAGAGAAACAGCCTAAACCTGGAAATGCGTGGTGGCTTACGTCTAAAACTCACCAATTTCCAGCCTAATCTCAATGCCCTTGCTGTTACTCACCAAACACATCCTTATCATTAACGATGCCACGTTGTTAAATAAAAAATTATCAACTACCTTTAACTTAATCATGAAGTTATTAACATTATCTTTCACATGAATACGACCACTGTAGGAACAGATATACAAATTAAAGAAAGGACAATTAAGCGTAAAGGTGAAATGAATCTGATCGAGAATCAGTAAGGGTAAAAAGGGTAAAGAATATCTTATAATAAAGAAATTTAGTATTAATAATGTTTGTTTTATGAGCTTGGGGGTCAATGAGGCATCAAGGAATCTATAAGGGGTCGATGGTATAAAGCATTTGCCTATCCCTGCATTACACCTTTCCACCACTGCAAGAATTGCATCACCCTGCAATTTTTTGGCTATCCCCAAAGCGTAGTTGCACATTTTGTATCATTCTGTTGTGCAATAATGATATAATCGCAGCACATTTTCCGCAGGCATGTTTGCTTTGCTGTGAAACAATGAGTATATCATTACTTTTAATAAAGCTTTATTTATTAAATTTTGATTCATGATTTGTTAGCTGTGTAAAACTGTGTTCCTGATTTGTGATTAGTTAGTTGTTTATGATTTTGTTTGAATTGAAATTACGCAAGCATTGTATTAAGCGCTAAAAATGAAAATTTTCATTCATATTTATTTTATTGAAGGTTGACGGTTGTTTTTGAATGATATTATCTTTGTAGAATATGCAGAACGATGAGAAGATGGTATAATTGTATGCAAGTGAATGTAACTGAAGCGTGAAAAAATGAAGAGCATCGCAGAATTGAACTGGAATTCTATTACTTCCGAGTATGGAAAATGTATGTATACTTGCAGTTTGGGTTAAATTTATTGAATTGTTTCAAATTTTCGAAAATTGATGTAGAGCGTAGGACTAATGCAACGTAGAAACTAAATCGTAGAACACTTTTATTATGTTGTAAATTGTGTGAAACGAGCTAATTTCGTGCTGAAACGGCACAGGCTAACGAAACATAATAATAATAATAATAATAATAATAATAATAATAATAATAATATCAATAATAATATCAATAATAAGTAATCTGCTCTTTGGAGAGAAAAACAGAAACGTAGTGTGAAAAGTGATCTCTGAACAGACGAACGGTTAGGTGACATGGTTCTCGGTTGGTTCCAAAAGCCAGTAAGTCACCTGAGCTCCTTTGCCTTTCATCACCACCTCTCCTCGATATTCGAGCTGGAAACAGTTGAACGAATCAAGCAACGTTTTGGTTGCAGAACTTACGTGGATCTTCAGTGCTGGAAAAAGAAATAAAAATTAAATAAACAAACAATAATTGCCAAACAATTTCGTGAATCAACGTACGCAATCCATTTGACTCCATTCGACTAGCCGTGTTAACCGTGTCACCGAATAGGCAGTATCTTGGCATTTTTAGGCCCACAACACCGGCACACACCGGACCCGAGTGAATCCCGATGCGCAGCTTGAGCTGCTCTTTCGGCCTGTGAACAATAGTGAAACAACGAACAGCGCTCAGCAAAGCCAACGCCATGCGAGCAATTTCAAAGGCATGAGCAACACCATTCTTTCTTGGCAATCCAGATACAACCATATAAGCATCACCGATCGTCTCCACCTAATACACACACACAGACACACACATACATACATGTGTACAAAACAGTAAATCACTAAAACTTTTTTAACGATATTTATTTATTTTCATTTTCCTTTTACATCGGATTAATTGATCAGTATTAATAATGGCAAACTGTAAAGCACTATCTCTCACCTTGTATACATCGTAGTTTTCAATGATCGAGTCAAAACAAGTGTACAAGTCATTCAGCAAATTAACAACCTAAACATACCAATTCAGCGTATAAGTCAACAAGTAGAAATAAATTTGAATGTATTTTCAAAAATTCGTGTTTACAAATATTATTTTTCATTTCTAAAATTTGCAAATATATACAGCATGCTATGATTGGAATAATAATAAATTGGAAATACAAATCAAAATGCACCTCCTCCTTTTTACGTAATGAACTGGTGTCACACACAATTTTTCAGCATATTCTTCTACATTTACAGATTGTCGTTGGAATGCTTTTATTTTGTTGAAAGTATTTTTTGTTTTTAATAACGATACAAACAGAGCAAATAAAAATGGACTGAAAATGAAACTCACCTCCATCGGGGTGCTATCCGCGCAGAGGCTAGTGAAGCCGACAATATCACTGAAATAAATAGTTACACAGTCGAACGCTTCAGCTTTTACCGGTTCCCCTTTGATCAACTGTGACGCAACGGATCTGCAATGAAGTGCAAGCAAAATAGTGCGAACATTGTTCACAATTTGCCTCAATTGACAAAGGAGAAGAAGAACATTCAAAACGGTGAAACTTACTTGGGCAACAGCTGATAGAGCAAATTTTCCGCTTTCTGCTTCTCTTGGAGATAGTCAGCCGTGCGTTCTTGAACTAAGCTTTCCAAATTGTTTGCATATTGCTCCATGCGTCGCAACAAGTTGTCGACAATGTTCGACGTTTCGAATTCTCTGAATTTTTGAAAAAAAAAATAATTTCAAAACAAAGATGCTCAATCAATCATATATACACGGCACCTGGTCAACGAGATCACTTGTTTTCTGATCATTCGAAAGTCTGGTCGGTCGTCAGGATTCTCTGACCAACAGCGAACCATCAAATTAATAATCACCCCATCGAACGACGTTTCCAAAACGGTCGGTCTGAAAGGTGGCTGCATACCCATGCGGACGTTTTCCACAATGTCTGCAACAAAGTAAAATATAAATTTTATTACTGAAACAATATGCGTGTGTAAGTGGAGTGTGGGTGTGGGTGTGGGTGTGCAGAACACGGAAAAGTAAAAATTTAGCAAGCATAATATCATTGTACAAATATTATTACCTCTCGCAAAACTGTTTTCATCACTGGTGTAAAATACACCTCGACGAAACAGCATCTCGTGCAAAATAACAGCAAAACTGTAAACGTCCCCTTTCTGCGTTCCACCCATAGGTGGACAATCTAAACGTAGAAGTTCCGGAGCAGTCCACAGCTTTGCTGAAATAAAATGTGCGATTTAATTTGTGCATTCATTTTTCAAATTTCCTCCACAACAAGTACCTCTCCAAAATGAATTGGACAAAAAATCCTCTTTCACCGTCTCGAGCTCGTGAATATGATTCAAGCCAAAGTCAGTTATTTTCAGCACAAAGCGACTGTCCACTACACAATTTGTCGACTTCAATTTCCCATGCGAGCGAATATCAGTGGAATGTATGAATACCATACCCTGAAACCGTACTGCTGCATGTGTGGGTGTGGCAAATGTTAATAATGAGAATGTGGTTTTAAGAAAAACAATCTACATTTTCCCAAACACTTATCAATCATCTATATGAGGATGTGTTTTCTTTGTTTGAAAATACAACATATCTGAGTGAGATTTCAGATTTGTTTGAAATCGTTTTCCATCAGTTAGTTTTTCAAACAATTATATATAACTGGATCATACTATTGCATAGATCAATTAATGAGAACAGTGTGAATGTGGAAAATGATAAGACAAAAAAAAGAAGAAAAAAGCAATAAAATAAACTACTTTGATTATGTCGTGCATCAGTGAATAGATCATCATCTTGTCCAATTTGATGCCCGCGTTTTCCAATATATCCTATGCATAAGTAGTGAAATGTGAAAAAATAAGAACAAGAAATAAGAAATAGAAAATCATTACCTGAAGACTGCCTTTGGGACAATATTCCGTAACGATGCAATAATGAGGCGAGTCGATGCAGGCTCCGACAAATCTGGTAACATGCTCATGGGATAAGTCTTTCATCTGAAAAAGAAAAACAGAAAATAAAAAAAGCAAAAATCATCCACAGGCTTAACACAATTGACGCCTGCGATGGCTGGAAACCTTTTTTCAAAAAAAATATATATATATATATACTTTTTTCAATTCGATAAGCAGCTTGCGGCTGAGTTCGATGCGATTTCGTTGAATATTCAACATTTTCACGGCAACAATTTGACCCTGAACGCCAAAATTTGACCGGCAACAAAAAGTATATTATACTATTAATGAATTGATTGGCACTGGACGAGATGAAGCATAGCAAGCAACTGCCCCTACCCGATAGTTGGCAATTTTCGTGAATGCGTTCTTTTCCTTCTCCAATTCCAAACCCTCTACCGTACACAAACTCTAAAATTTTGCAAAAAGAAAACAGAAAAAAATGCAATACAATAGATAAATAAATATTTTTTAAACCAACATCTGTCAACGATGTAAAACTGTCGTCGTAATTTTCCTCGCAGATCAGCGAATTTCTCTGTTCATACAACCAATGAAAAGCCCGACTGTCGTTTCGCTTGCGACACTTGTTCTGCTTCTTCTGGCCAGAAAGTTCGTCCCAAAAAATTCTCCAACTCATCGTTCTCAGCTCTGCTTCAAGCTTGTATCTCCTGAGGGATGAAAATATTGTTCAATGAAAAAATTGCAGAACATCTCTACCCTTATTTTTTTTTGCTTGCTTACCTGAACACGAACAAAGCAATCACTCCAAATATCACGGTTAGCGTTGAAAAGACGATCAAAATTACAGCCCACGGTGAGAGGTCTGAAACAATCAAAATGAATCAAAAGAGAGAGAAAAAAAAATAGAAAATTTTCAAAATCAATCCAATCCGTTTACTCTTGCTTGGGCATTTTGAATTGTCAAAACCACAGATTGGTCGATCAGGCGGTGGACTGCCGCCTGCCCAATACCACTGACCAACGACGTAAAGCTTGTCCTGTGAGCCGGCATAATAAGCCACTTCCTGAAAAAGGAGAAAAAAAATTTTTTTTTCAAACGTGTACTTCTTCTTTCTTTGTTTTGGGGAGGGAGTGGCAGCGGGTGATTTGAAAATTTATAGTTAGCCAGTTAGTCAGAATTGTTGCGCATACTTCAAAAGTACCAGTTTGAGGGTTCAAATCCAATACGGAATAGTCGGAAAATCGATCACCGTCCTTGCTTATGGTGACGTTGCCTCCGATACCTTTGCAATTAGAAAATTATTAAAACTATTCCAATTGACAACACAGAACAACAATATCAACCAATATCCGGTGAAAAATGAATTTGAAAATAGAAAAGAAAATTTCGCAAAAAAGCTTACCTGCAAAAGAACGATTCCACATTCGCCGGGTTACTTCCAAGCCATTTCTGGGACTGAAGCCCAAGCTGAGCGTCTCGTTCAATGCAATAGCGTAAAGCATGATTGCGTCGTAGAATGCGCTGGTAAATTTCGTGACCTGTATATTTTGTTGCCGTATGTTGAAACAATGCAACATTTGAAATATATATATAATAATTTGCATACTTTGTACGGTTTGCCAGTGATCTGCGTGTAATTGAACTTCTTCTGTGCCAACGCCTTCACATCCTCTTCAAATCGACGGTACAACGACTGCGGCGGTCGTCGTAGAGTGACAATTTTCAACGACGCGAACGTTTTCAAATCTTGCTCTCTTTCCGCCTGAGAAACATTGCTCAATTGCCAGGAAAAATCATCCTGCATACTGTAATACAGATTTATTAATTAAACAAACATAGGAGAAAAAATTGTTGCTATTTTTTTTTGAAAAAGTTTTATTTCATCTTTTTACTCTGAGTGAATGTGAATACTGAAAAAGATATATTTTCCAGATTCGGTCATGCCCAGTCTGGCGGCGGCGTGCATCAAATTCTCAACCGTGTCCACAGATGCACACATCAGGATCACTAAAAATGGAAATTTGCTTTTCCTATTAATTGACAGACAACAACACCGCCATCTACTCACGCCGAACTGTTACATTTCATCCAATTCTATTACTACCGGTCTGTAATATCGTCGTGAGTAGCTTGCAGTGAAATAATTCTACATACATAAATTTATGCTTTTTTTCAAAAAATAAAAATAATAAATAGAAAAACAACAATTTTTCATTTTTCCCGATTTAAAACTAACATTCATTAATCAATTAATCAATCATCTACTACTACTACTACTACACTACATACAATGTGATTATGATCAATTTCAACATCGCTTATGATCTATGCATTGTTCGGCATGCTTATATTGCCGTGGCTGTTAATTGTTATTGTTGTTGTTGTTGTTGTTGCTGCTGCTGCTGCTGTGCATGA
Source organism: Trichinella papuae (assembly GCA_001447755.1). Classification (NCBI taxonomy): domain Eukaryota; kingdom Metazoa; phylum Nematoda; class Enoplea; order Trichinellida; family Trichinellidae; genus Trichinella; species Trichinella papuae. Next base: position 21,089 of record JYDO01000098.1, read on the forward strand.
TGATCATGAGGATGATAATGTTGTTGTTTATACTTTCAATTTTATAATATTCGAATTACGTCACAAAGAAATAATAATGTTAATTTTATTTTTGAAAAATTCCAAAACAATGGCATTTTTCCAAAAATCACAAGCATTTATATTCAGTCAATGACGGATAATTGCCATAATATTCTCGCGTTGCAACACAGAATGCAGCAATTTTCTGCAATGCAAATTTTCAATAATTTACAATATTAAAAAAGAAATTAATTAAATTAATAGCAACAACCACATAGTTGAAAGATTTTCAATAATTTTCAAAAAGCAAAAAGAATTTAATTCTATATAAATTTTAATCTTTAACAATTTATTGTCGAAATCATAAACGGAGTTTTAATAAGCAAAAACAAAAACATACACCACTTTTACCAATCAATCGATCTTTGGAAGTTATACTTCACACAACGTGTTTTCTTTCACTTCAAAACACTGCGACGGATTTATAAATTAAGTGCAAACCAATGATGATGATGATGATTTTGAAAATATGCAAAATTTTTTACTCTGCTCTTCTTCTGAATTAGATGAATACTGTATATCAATCGGTATTGAAAATCAATAATTCGAAGCAAATTTTAGGTAGAGAAAATTTTTTGAAACAAAACAACAACAACAAATGATAATAAGAATAAGAATATTACAGTCAACTTGTTCAATTTTATCACTGACCATCATCATCATCATCATCATCATCATCATCATGTCAAACAAAAGTTACTCATTCATGCTTGAAGCAATTATTTACAACAAAATGATTCCGTTTCTGCCGCTGCCGCCGCTCTGTTATTTCAAGCCAATTATCACCACAACCGATTTATTTATTACTTCAATAATAACAACAAAAGCAATATATATATATATATATATATATATATATCAACAGATTAAATTTAAAAGAAATATATCCATACATACTATTATATTAATAATAATAATATTATTATTATTGGATTTATTAAAAATCTGAAAATTTAACAATGATAAAAATTTTATTTAAAAAAAGAAAAAACAAAATAAGAAAAAAAATGGTCAAAGTTGATTGGTCAATTCCCATTGGCTTGTTTGTTTTATGCTTAGTGTTCACGATCAAGCGATAACGCGAAATAGTGGCGATAAATCGTGATCGCAGAGCATCAAATGAAAATCATTAAACACACAAATTAACGCTTGAAATAAATCCTAGTCGAACAAAATAGACAAAAGCGCACAATTTTCTGCACAATGAAAAGCCAAAAAGCTGAAATTTCTAAACAGAACATTTCAATAAAAATATATGATAAATAAAGAAATAAATAAAACCCAGATTATTTCCCTAATCCAATGCAGAGCCCCATTTGTCGATGTGATGTGTTTCAATTTTCAAATTTCAATCAAACGAGAAAACCTACAGTAACCATGCAGCGATCAGAAATGGCTGACGCCGAAAAGAGGCAAACAACAAAAAAAGTAAAATTGTGCGAATTCGTTGTGCACATGCCAGTTTCGCTTGCGAACGAAAAAATGTAAATTAATATTAATAAAAATAATTCTTTTTACCACTTTTCATCTTTTCTTTCTTATCCAACTAAATTTTGAAAACAACTGATACGATTGTTTGTTTCGCTGCACATCACACTTTCAAAAAATTAAATAAAATAAACATCATTTTTTTCCTCTCATATATTTTTCACTTCATTTTCGTCAAGTTTGGAGTGAATTTTGAAAGAAACAAAAAAAAAAGAAAACAAAGTTGAAATTGAAAAACAATATTTCAAAAATTGATTTTTGAAAAATGAATAAAATTTTCAAAATAGCGTTGAAAGAGATTTGATGAATGAAAAGAAAAAAGAAGAAGAAGAAGAAAAAAGGAAAAGATCCTTTCCGTCGTTAAAAGTTCCAGTGAAATATAAATAATAATCAATAAAATCATGCTATACAGTAAACTTTGATGGCAAATAATCGTCATAATAATAATAACAGCAACAACAGCAACAACAACAACAACAATAAAATGTGCTTGTTAATGAATTATTAAATTTATTAAATTATTTATACACAGAATAGAAAAGGTGTGCGCGTTTGTTTTATTGGAATTGTTCTTGAAGTGCCAATTGTTTTTTTTGTCAGTATTACTGTAGATATTGAAAAGAAAGAAAGAAAAAAAAAAGAAATCCACTTACCATTGGCAGACATGGAGGCACGTTTGAGTAAGTCTTCATAATTGTCGTCGAAAAATTCGTCGAAATCAATAACCGGCGGTTGACGCCAACCGCTCGCTTTCAACAGTTGGTTATTTATGGCGACCATTTGGAAAAAGCATTCCGATTTGCCAAAAGCTGGCCGACGCAGATTGCTGTGAAACAAAAAAGCGACCGTCTCGTAGTTGAGCAACTGCAACAAGTGGATTATTGTGGAGCCGAGTTCACGGTAGGAGCCGTTCATGCGGGTCAACAATTTGTAGACGGAACGATCGTCCAACGAGTCGACCTGAGCAATGGTGGTGATCACCGGCACGCCCTGGCTCCAGAAGCCGGACAGACGCGCCACCGGCGCCAACGCGTACGCGCTGGCAAAGCCCAGAACCACGTCGAGCTGCTTGGCACAGTAAGCTTCGACCGCGTAGTAGGGTCCGAGCGTGTCGCTACAGTTGGTGTTGCGAAAGTGCAAATCGATGGCGATGTTGTTGAGAAAGCCCTTCCTGCTGACGTCATCAATGGCCAGCTGGATCACCGGCTCGGCGACCGACCGGCTGAGCAGGAACGGATTTTGCCACGGCGGACCAAGCTCGTACGGCATGGCCACCATCATCTGTATGCGGTGTTGCACCGGCGCCGCAGGGCTGCAAAAGCAGCAGAGCAAGCGCACCAACAACAACAACAACAACAACACCGGTCCGACTCCTTCAGCCTTCATGCCGCCGCCACTAGCAGACGTCGCACGCGGCGTCGCATCCAACGCGCGTCGCTAGTACAAACTTTCACTGAACAACAATGACCACACCACCAACAACAACAACAACAACAAGAATAACAACAACAAGAACAATAAGAACAACAAGAATAATAATAGCCGCTTCTACCAAGCTTGACAAGTGGAATCGACGATATTCTCCTCCTCTTCCTCCGTTGGCGAAAACTGTGATCCGAGGAAAATTCAAATTTTCCACGCCCCTGCGACCGGCCGGCCGACTTTTGCCGTAATTTGCAAATCTGAAATGGACAATTTCGCAAACAACAACAACAACAAATTGACAAATTCAATCGCACAATTATGTAAAATTTTGAAAAAAAAAATTTTTTTGAAAAAAATAACCCGAACACGAACGACAATATATTTCAACCTGCATTACATCAAAAGCAACTCAACTCAACACAACCCAACGCAACGCTAGAAAAGTAGATGAATGATCAACATGCAAGCGTGTAGTAGAGATGGAATTGCCAAGCCGACGATGGTCAATTGAATCGATTTTGGACAATTTTCGGCCAGCATGAGCCGAATTAATAATCAAATTGCACCATTCAACATTATAAATATGCCTTCAACCATTGGCCAGATGAAAATCCAATCACTTTCATAACAAACAACAAACGCTCAATCAAATTTCACAATAAGTTTAAAAGCACTCTTTCCTTTCCACACTGAAAGATGATGTTCACTGTGAGGATTTGGAAGACTGAAATATTTCAATATTTTACAATCAAAATTTAAACAATTGAAACTGTTTCCATTATTACATTAGGCCAACAACAACAACAACATTAATATATAAATAAAAAAATAAATAAATAGCTGTTCAATTTATTGAAAAATCAATTATTTCAAATTTTCCCACAACTGTAGAGTAAATTTCCTTTTTTTTCTCTCAACGACAGCAAAACAACAACGCCCAACGACAATTTTACCACGCCCGTACAATTGGATTGAAACAAATCCCTCTCTTTCAACAAACTGATCCACTATTTTGATGTTCAAAAAAAAAAACTTTTTTTAAATAAATTTTCCTCTTCCAAGTCTTCGTTTTCCGCAACTGCATGTATAAAATGCAAAATCAGAAAACAAACAAATCAACAAAATAAGTACTTTTGTAAAAACATGCTCAACAATAAATAATGTTCATTAAATTTTACACCAATTTGAAATTTATTTGACAAAAATTATCAAAATAATTAAAATTAAATATCCAACAACTAGAAGAAGAAGAAGAAGAAGGTGATCAAAAGAAAAACAATTAAAAACTGTATTCTTTTTGAATTTTTTTCCTTTTATTAAAAATAATAATAATAATTGTAATTGTAATGAAAAGAAAAAAAATATATTTATATTTATATTTATATAAAAAACCAAATAAATTAATCTTATTTATTAACGGAAAAATATTCAAGTGCATTTGTGAAATTGAACAACATTGCACAATAATGGTTGTTGATTCAATTTCAAATTTTTCATTAAATTAACAATTTAAATAATTATGATTAATCAAATAAAAAGAACATGAATTCTCAAAAGAGAAAAAAAAATAATCATTTATTCAATAATAATAAAATTATATTTAAAAAAGAAAACACAAAAATATGATGCAATATGTATGACGATCAATTTAAAAATAAAAAAAAATATATTAAATAACTGCTCATTGACAATTTTTCGACAGATTATCAAAATAATAATTACAATATAAATGACAATTGTAAAAATAAAAAAAAAACAATTTTTAAAAATACAAACAAAAAAATTTTCATAAAATGCTCACGATTTTTGAATTTAAACAAAAAATAAAATGGAAGAAGAGGAGAAAAACTGAAACGGCATATATTGTGGGAAGATTTTCGGGTGAAAATTATCAAGTGACTTGCGAGTAGGCGGTGGTAGGATTCCGAGTGGAAAATTCCATGGTAACGTACCTTGCTCCCACGCATTGCGACGGTCCGCGAAGGAGGTGGTCAGTCGTAACAGTAAACAAACAAATGTTCAAGTTTGAAATTCATTATTACAGTAATTTTCGTAGATGGCCATTTTGGAGCGTCAGAATTGAAATTTGGCACATTTTTATGAAAAGAGCCGCAATTATAAAACAAGTTGAACAATTGAAATAAGAAGCAATAAATTATTTGAATAACTTGAGGAAAAATTCTTCACTCACAACTTCCCAAAATGATTTTCAATTTGTAAAGAAAAAAATATATATAATATGTTGTTTAATTGTCAACGTAAATTTTTTTGTAAAAAGCAATTGACATTCGTGAGAGAAATTATAGGAACGTTTAAAAACAAATAATAGTAATAATAATAATAATAATAAACATATACCAGATGAATATGAAATGATAATTAGATGAATAAGAAAACAGAAACAATAACTTATTTGAAAGTTGTTGAATAGCAGCAGCATTTGATGGTATATTTTGGTGTAAAGTGGAAAAATGAACAAGAAGAACTTGTAGAGAGAAGAGAGAAGAAGTCACATGAGCAACAAGTAGTGAAAGTTGTTGAATTGCACGTGAACATACTGAAAATGCAAAACATCCGACAAAGTAGAAGAAGAAGAAGAAGAAGAAGAAGAAGAAGACGACGATGAAGAAGAGAAACACCGGCGGTATGATCTTCATAATAAGAATAATAATAATCATCATATAACGAATAAATAAAACTGATCGGACAGCTGTTCTGCATTTGCTGCAGCCATTGCAAAATTACTACGCCTCTAGTTGCTGATATTATTATTATTATTATTACACACACACACACTTTTCTCTCAACGTTAACGCTGCTGTTCATATAGTTGAGTTTTGTTTTCTTTTATTACTCACAATCAGTATAAAGAAAATTAATTATCAAAAGTTTTAACAATATATATATGTATATGTGTGTGTGTGTATTTAATTTGAAATTTTTATAAAGAGAAAAATGAAACATGCAGTTATGTTTGTTGCATTTGATTGAGTAAACAAATAACGAGAGTAGAAAATGTAAAATTTATCTTCAATATGTTGTTGTTTTTTTAATTTAAACAAAATAATAATAATAATAATAATAATATTTGAATAAAGAATACATAAATTGAGTTGAAAATAAAAGCGGAAGAACAAATTTTTCTAACAAAATTGCAAGAGGTGCTGTTGCTGTTGTTGTTGTTGTTGTTGTTGTTGTTGTTGTTGTTTTTACTTTAGATAAATTGATGACCCACCTATCCATCTTGTTGTAGTTTTAGTTGTGATGGAAAATAGAGCAAGAACAATTTTCTTTGTTTTCCAAATTGAATGACGATCAATTATTTGTCATCAATTGATGAGCATTTCTAAGAATTGCATGTAAAATTAAATTCCAGCAATACACACGTTCCCCAATTATTTCATTAACTGATCAACAATAATAACAAATAAATAGCAAACAAAAAACAGTTATTAAAAAAAGAATAGAATAATATATATCATAATTGATCAATTGCTTGTTATTCAGACTTGCTTGTACCTTCTTTATCATTGATGCTGAATCATTCAAATTTTACAATCTCACTTCACAAGATGAGATTACATAGCTGATAACAAACAACACTGGTCGAGTGAAATAACTAATTTTGCATACGCTATTATTGTTGTTCAACAAGAAATATGTAAAATCAAAATCAAAGATTTGTTGTTATTGTTGTGCCATCAGTTATTTCTTTCATCACGTTGTTGTTTCATTATTATTATTAAAATAAATAAAGTTTCCAACGCCAACTGAAATACAACAACAATGTCGGATCAGTAATTTGAAAGTGAAAATGGTTCAAAAAATACAGTAAAAATAAAGCAAGATAAATCTAAACACCCACACCACTGTCGGATCACATTGCCCATTACTGACTACAGTAAGCAAATAATTGAGTTGAAAAATTTAATTCCATTTTTTTATTTTCACACGAAAGTGATATGATGACTAAAAAGTTCATGATTATTTCTCTTTTTTGAAATCAATAAAAATAATAAATAATTGTGATTTTTTGCTTCACAAATTTAAATTTTTCTCAAAACTAAGCGCAAGTTTTAAAAAAGCAGCTGCTTTTGAAAAAAATTATTTACAATCAATAATGCCTTTCTTTTCAAACAACTGCCTTTTCATAAAATCAATCAACAATCATGAAAGAAAAACCCACACACACACACACACACGGAAAAGATAGAAAACAGTAGTCATTGCATTGTTATACACAACATCAATCACATGGATGGTGATTGCCATAAGATGAATATATTGGTGTATAAAATTTTGTCAATTACTTTCTTATTCAATAATTATCATATGATGAAATAAGAAATAAAAATTACATTTATAATATATGCATATTTTTTTTGTTTGTCGATTTAAATTTTATCACGATATAATTTTGATGTGTAGGAAGAATTTACAAAAGGAAGAAAAAACATTTACAACTAAATGTACAGTATTTGAACAAAAACAAAAAACAAAAATGACCAATCAGAATCAATTTAAAAATGAATGCAATTCATTCATGTTGATTAAAAAGTGGAATGAAAATTTTCACATGAGAATTTCTTTGTATTTTATCAACGATGAATGGTGAACAAAAAAAAATGAAATCAAATAAATCTGAGAAATTGTTAAAATTGAGTTAAGCTTAACAAAAAAAATGGTTAATAGCTTTGCTCCGGCATTGTAGTACTGTTTTATCAAAATATGGTGAACATATTTCTTCAACAACAAAAACAAAATCAAAAAATAGAAAACAACAAACCTCAGCTTATTGACAACAGTACAACGATCAGAGCATAGTCATGTTTGCGCATTGAAGAGATGCAAGATGTGACAAAATTAAGAACATGCTCAACAATTTGCAAAATGCATATGATCGAGCATGGACCATTTTACCCACCATTTGGAACAGGATTTTTGAATAACACGCGCTACATATGCATAGATGGCTTTTCAATTTTGCAAACACTTCCGGCTTTGATTGACCAAGAAACACCTCCGGCAACTAGCGACGCCTGTCAGTCAAAGACGATAGCACTGGCAACTTTGAAACGACAAAATCAAAAGTTGGATGTCACAAAATCTTTTTTTTTTTGTTAGCGGGACTAGCTAACTTAAGCTTATTTATCAATAAATAAATCAATAAACAAAACAAGTAAAACAATAAGCATGTAGTGACATTTTCAATGTAGTGATAAAAAAAAATTACAACTCATCCTTGCAAAGGTGATTCTCAATTCACCAAACACTGAACAAGCAGTACAATTTAAATTGCAAAGTTACACGTCGGTTATGATAAATTTTTATTTTTACCAACCAACAGCTGTGTCTTGGCAAATGGCAGAATATGAAAGTGTTTTTTATTTTTGAAAACTGCTCAATTGGGTAGCTTATATTTTCAAAGATCATGTGATTTAATTTAAATCATTTTTTCAGTCAAATAATTATTATCTTTTTCTTTTTTATTATTCTTAAACTAAATGACTTACTTTTTCGTTGTTGTTTGAAAAATTGAAGCACACTGCAACTTGGCCAGCCTTTCTCAACATCAAAATAGAAAGAGAAAGCCAATTTCAAGCATACAATATTTTTCATACAGCGTAAAAATTTGATAATTGTCATTGAAATAATAAAGAAAATAATGGAAACCAGAAAAAAAAGAATAAGTATTAAAAAAATAACATTTACATCTTTGAAATCAAGCAAGTAGCTGGTAACCGCAGAATAGCTAACAAATGAAACTGGACTGGAAATAATTTTTCTTCGTCCAAGTAGCCATTCCAAGTACATTGTGTAAACTTGTGGAAATTTATTTTTACAACAAAACCAGTTGAAAGAACAATGCAGAAATTTACAATCTTACGCAAGCTTACGTTGCTTGCATAGATTTGCATTTTTTGTTCTTTTCAAAATCAAAAAACTTTCCCATTCTATAGCACTTCCTTTTCTGTGGAAATATTTTTTACCTACGTAAAAGCTTCTATTATTATTCTGACGTATGAATTGGACGAAAATAAAATTTTGAAATTTATCACGGAGCACATATCTATATATATATTTTTTTGAAAGATGACGTTAAAAAAATTGCACATGCATTTGAGAAGAGCAACAACAACAACAACAGCAAATGAAAAAGAACCAAGAATGCAAGAAAAATTATTCAAAAGAAAAGAAAGTGGGGAGGGAAAAAATTATTTAAATTAAATTTGAAATCTGATTTTTTGAATTTTATGCAGCAGAAGAAGCTGTTCTTGAAAAATTATTCAATTTGTATTATTCAACTGCGTTTGCAACTGTTAATCATTGGCATATGATGACAAAATTGTTCTCAAAGCACGTTCCTCTTTAGCTCTCGTCAATTTGCTTGCAAAACAACTCCTTCCTCCAATTGATAATTATTTCCAAATTAATCTACTACCACGCGCAAGCATTTTTTGGTCAACTTGAACGACATTTCAATTTTTTATAATATATGAAATTCTCTTTCCTGTTTTTCTTTTTTTGCTTTAGTGACATTTTCTTCCATTCTTACTCCAATGCATGCTTAAAAAAATAGCTGTAAGAAACTTTGCTTGCTATTTGTGCATATTGAAATTTCTTGAATCACATCACAAAAATGCTAACTAACATCAACATGCCTGTATGTATGTCCGTATCTATGTATGTATGTATGTATGTATGTATGTATGTATGTATGTCAGTTTCAGTTTCCAATAATAATTGTTGTCATCACATTCTTGATTTAAGCACACTATCTATTGTTGTCACTTGTTAAACAAAGTGAACACATATTTCACGTTTGCATTTTAAGCTGATTTCATTTTTTTTGATATTAAACTTTGTGATAAACACTTTCAAATTTATTTTGCCTTGCAAGTGCAAACATATCTGTATTAAAAAAAACAATTGCAAGCTTGAAATTAAAGACAATACAACACATGTAAGACAACTTATCTTCATCTAAATAGTATATTACACAAATAAACTATGTCTGAAACTTTTTCAATAATTTCTTAAAATTCAATTTCTCCTTCAACAATGACAATCATGACAATGATAATCGCTCGATAATAAATGACAAATGCATAAGCATTTTCATACTGTATCCTTTACAATTGACGTTGCTATTTTAGTAAATGAGAAATAAAAAAAAAACAAATATTTTAACAATACAAGTTAAAAAATAGTATTATTTTTTGAAACAAACAAACCAATAGAAAACAAAAGTAGAAGAAAAATCTATTCACACTGTACTTGAGTATTTCATTCATATGCCTTTTCTTTGCTGGTGAACTTTATGATCATTTTAAACTTTTCAGACATGTCAGATTAATTTTATTGATAAAAAAATTTATTGTTGTTCATCGTGCAAAATGAATGCCATTTTGATAAGATACAACTTATGATGAATCACTAAAATATTAAACTAATAATAATAACAATAAAATCGATTAATAACAATTGTAATTAATTTTTCCACATCTTTACTATTGAAATTGTAAAAGAAATTCCTAATAAATCCAATTTTTTTCAGAAATTATTTCTTAATTAATAATAATCGAAGTTTAAATATTTATAAAAGATAAAAAGAGAAAAAAGCTTTAAAAATTATCATACTTTTGCAATTGGTAAAAAGGAGAAGAGTAGAGAAGAAAGCACCGGGAGAAGTGGTACAGTTGTAGGTTGAGTGAGGAGGTTGACAGATTGGGAATTAAATTTGCCAAAATGGAAGCCGACCAGCATGCCAGACAAAGTTGGTCCAGTGGAAGAATGAATCCTTTGACAATAGCATTTTCCTTTTCTGCTCAACTGGAGCGTGAAGGTGTTTTCGAATAGCTGCTTGTTTTAAACTGGTTACAGTTTTCAGAAACCATGATGAAGTTGGTTTTTAAGACAACGTTGTAAGATTGTGTCATCGTATGACATAAAAACGGAAACCGATTTTGACAGTGTTACTGCCGGTGCACAGACGTTTTGTCACCTATTCAACGTTTCGAAGCAGCCCTTTGTGAAAACAATAGCAGTCGACTGTGGCGCCGTCCGAATGAGATTCAGTTGACCCTCTACGTTGGCCACACCTTTTTTTTGTCCTTTCACTGGTAGTAATAGTAGAAGCAGCAGCAGCAGCAGCAGCAGCACTAATAGTAGCAGTAGTAGTAATCGATGATCAACTGATGGTGAAGATGTTGTTAAGAAGATTTGGCTAGAGTCTTGTTAATTGACAATCTTGCCAAAAGCAGCCGACAACTTCCCCAAACCGGAAGCTTTGGCCAACAACCAAGCCAATTAGTTCGTCAACGAATCGATCTTTTTCTACGCTTTGCAAAGCAATTTTTATACGACGCTGCTTTTCTGTTTATCAAGCACTTGCCTCTGCTTTTCCGAACGGATATCGTTCAAACTTTGTCAAAAGCTTAACATCCGTACACAAAAACGATTGTTCATCGATCAAAATTCCTCCAGCTGCAACCATATCTTTTTATTTACCAGCTCAATTCACTGCATTTATTATTTAAAAAAAGAATTTTTTGTCTTTTTATTGTTCTTTAAATTAAAAAATCAAAATTTTTAACTAACAAACCTTTAATAATAATAATCTATTATATATATTATTATTGTTGTTGTTGTTGTTGGTTCACAGACAAATTGTTCATATAGTTAAAATATTAAAAGAAAAAAACGACAATGCATCTTTAAAATAATTTCAACATTTTTAATAAATCAATAAAATTATTAACTGATTCATTTTTATGCATTGCAGATTGCATTGAATTGCATTGATGCTTCAGAAGATAAATTCTTTAAAAGCTTTTTTTAAATAATAAATCGCTTTACTTCTTCAATTTAAAATATAATAAGAAATAATTTAGAATTTAGAAATGCTTTGCAAAAACGACTCACCAAACTTGTAGCAAGATAAAAGTCATGTTGTGTGCTATAAGCAAGTTGTGAAAATTTTTAAATTACAATTTCCAATAATTAACTAACCACTTTCATAACTATAATTAACTTCCAATAATTAATAAGATAACTTCATTTTTTACTTATAAAATAGCATTCGATGATATTATAATGTTTATATGCATGATAAATTTATTTCATTTCAATTTGAAATCGAAAAAAAAACAGACAATGACAAATCCTTAAAATCAATCCTCTAAGATTTACAAATATGCTATGCTTGCAAATTTTGATGATCCTTTTCAACCAATTTAAAGTTTCTTTCTTTCCAAACACTTTAATTTTATTATGAATATAATTAGATTTACTTTTGAATTAACACTTCGCTTAATTGAAATTTTCAAATAAAAAATAAATTGTAACACTTTTATATAAATCTGATATAACGATCTGTATATATCAAATAAATTTAAAAACAAAAAGTTCATAATTCCAAAAATAATAAATGTATCAGTAAAATTTTATTATATATATATATATATATATATATATATATATATTTATTTATTTATTTATTTATTTATATATATAATTTTTATATATTTATTTTCTTACTGTGATAATCATTTCAATAATTATGAATAAAAAATGCATAAAAATGCCAATCAGTATTTACTGTACTGCTTACTCTGATGCTTTGTTCAAACAATTTCAAACTGTCAATATTAAATTTTTTGTAAAAATTACTGACTAACAAGCAAAATCCATATCAGAGTTTGACACTATGTAATGTAAATGGAATCATAAGATGATCAACATTTTTCATTTATAATTTATTCTATACTTTAAATGCTTGATTATAATGAAAATTCTTACCTCATATTTATTTCGCTGCAGTTATTATTCTTTATTATTTTTCATCACATTTGCACATTTATTTATTTTTTTTATAATCAAGAGATTAAAATGATCAGTTATACATATTACAATATGTAATTTGTGTGTTAAAATGACTAGAGTATTTTTTAAAATTAAAAGAATGCTATTAAAAATAATACATATATATTTTTTGTTTTTAATTATTCAACAGAAAGCGCTTTGCCCACTTTACCATTGGCGATAAACTTTATGTAATATTCATTAAATTGATCACTTCCTGCTTTTTATTTTTTAATTTAATTGATATAGGATGCACTATATATATATATATGTAAAAAGCAATATAATGCAACATACAGATGCAGTACTAATCTGCAATTATATTTTGTAAGTATTTTACATTTTATAACCAAAATCAAATTGCGGAATGTTCCCGCATTAGTCAATTTGTTGATTAATAACAGAATAAAAACAATTTGCATTTTTATTATATAAAATGCAATCATTTTTGTAAAAATCAGTTTTATATTGTTAATTACGACTACTGATTTGTTTTCTTTTTCTTTTATAATAATTTATCATTATATTTCTTTCTGAAACATCTTTAAAAACAGTTGAGTAACAAAGATTGTTTGCAAAATGTCTTGTTATTCAGTATATCTAAACTTATTTTTCTGCATGTCCACTGTATATTAAATTCATCAAATTTAATTTACGTTGTCAGCAAAATTTTTCGACAAATAATGGTAGAACAAATTAAAAATTTTTGCAATGAATTTTATGAAAATAGAAACAATAAATGCTGCTGTATAATAATTTCGAGTAAAATTGTTAAAAGTAATTAAAATTAATGCAAAAAAAAAATTACAAACTATTTCCAAAAAATCTCTTCACTGACAACAGCCAGTCAAATGAAAATGAAAAATAAAAATTACAGTTTTTTATTGGCATAAAGTAACAAAGGTTGTTTCTCGTTACTGTAACTGTTTTCGCCAATAAGAACAGTAAATCATATGTTAAAGAGCTTTGCATTTCATCCTGTCAAATAAACAAAATTTATTTATTCTTTTTAAAACAGTTCGCCGTCACTTCTGCAGACAGATATTGCGGCAATATATTTAACTTTTGACGGTCATAATTGGAGTATTAATGCGTCGTTAGGAATTTTTATTACAGCCCCATAAACTGATCATAAAATGACCCTTGATCTAGCAGACTCATCATTTTTGGTGTAATAATGCGAGCGTAGAATAACACTAAAAAGTAGGTTTACAATGGAACCAATCTGAACAAGACTGCATTCCAAAAGCGAAGCCCAGTTTAAACCCGGCTGGCTAGCCGAAACTTAGAACTAACTAGTCGCTGTTGTCGACACAGCCATCATTATCATAATCAGCAACAGCAGTAGTAGTATAATTTAATATTATAAATGGGAAAATAAATTGACAAAACTAGCATAAACGAAAGTTCAAAATCATCAAACTTGCTAAAATTTCACTCATTTAATTTTTTTAATGACAAAAAGAAAAGAAAACCAAAAAGCACATGCAAATTTGTTGTTTGCAAAAATAATTTTTATTCAAACTCTAGTATGATTAATTATTGTATTGCAAAAGAAATATTTTTACAAAGAAAAATTAAATACAAAAAAGTATATGAATGGAAACAAAAAAAAATTGGTTGGCACTGGTCTGTTTTGTCTGTTTGCATTGGATGGAATAGTATTTTTCAAAATGCAAGGTTGTTTTAACCTCTGATAATGATAATCTTTTTTTGAAAACGGTGATTAACAGACTTTGCAGAAAATTTCCTTTTAATGAGCTGCTGGACTTTTGCAGAAACCTCGGGGTTGAGGACACCCGGCTGGAAAATAATAATGAGTTCCTGCAGTCTGGGAGGGCAAGGCTGATGATGGCACTCGATCTTGAGAAGGCTGCAAAGAAGATCCTGGTGCGTATTGGGCAGGGCCAGATTTTGCCACTGGATTCGAGAACAGTTTTTCACAAAAAAAATGATGCCACATGAGCAGTGTCTTTTTGCTCCAGATCCACATGCTGCTTATTATGCCAACTGTGAGACTAATGAACACTTTGAGCATGTAGATTTCAACTGCAGGTGGACTCAAGGAACCCATACCGGACATATTACAATGTCGCAAGCCAACACCGGTTGTCGCATCCTTGAAAGACTGAGGACGGCATTCAAACTGACTGCTAAGCCATTCCTCATCAAAGAATTTCTCATACACGGAGCACACAACCACTATAAGCGTTAGCACAACGTAGAGCAAAGAAAAGACGCAAACTTTGGTCATTAGTTTGCGTAATTTTTGCAAATCAGTATCGCATATGCGAAAACGCATTTCCCTGCTGATGCGAACCATTGACACTATACCGGCGACCATGAAGCAAATTCCAATAGCAGAAAACACAGCCACCGGTCCAACGACAAAGCCTATATGATAAAAAAACTTTTTGAAACGTCAAACAATAAAGTTCATCAGTATAAGATAATTAAGGTTCCCCATTTAGCACACTGAAAAGTATGCTCGGAAAGCATTTAAAGCTACACAAAATATGGTCAAAATCCAGTCAAAATAGTAAATCTTTTAATAAAGCAAAACAGAATTTTCAATGTCACACATTTAGTACAGAAAATCTAAAAATAGAAAATACTAGTTCTGTTTTGGAAAGCATTAATTTTTTCAATTTATTATGCGATTTAAACGATTTCAACACATGACATTTATAGAAACCGTCAATTAATTTTGACAAATTTACAAATATGTTCAACCAGTATTTTTAATTTATTACTTATCGTTGTAATATTTGAAAAGATTGTCGATAACACTTTTCTGCACTATTGCTCAGCATTGTCGACTGTCTGTTTTATGCATCATTATCAGATTTTCAAACGTTTGAAAAAACTTGCTTTCTCAAATATCTATTTATAAAAGTTAAATTCCACTTTTATATTCACGTTGCATATTTATACATTGCATATATATAATGTTTAGTCAAGTTCTTTTTCATCATCATAATATTGAAATATAAATAAGAGTGGTGAAGCAAAAACCAGATTTTATGACAAACTAAAATGTTGGATTAACTTACCAAAAAGTGCAGAGCTGCTGTGCAAGCAAACAAAGCACATCGAAGTAAGTTCGCTTGCTTCGAGTTCGTGTGTAACAAGCAACGTGACGGTCAAGCTTGCTGGAATAACCCATGCAATGATGTGAAAAGTGGAACTTAACCGAGCTATAGCCTCTTGACTCCATTTACGACCTGCAGCTAAATACCATGTCATCGTGAGGATGAGCCACCAAACCGCGCTGGCCAAGCCGAAATAATACAACAGTATAAATGTGACTACGCATACTGCGTTAGAAAGACTATGAGAGACCAGTACACTCTGACCACTGTCCAGTTGTTGGCAACCGGCAGCTTCACGTCCAACAAGCAAACGAAGAAGATATCCAACTGAAGTGGCACAATAACAAATTGCTATGAAAACGATTGGTCTTTTTGGATATGTAAATCGACTTGTATCCAACAAAAATGTCATCACCGTAAAGCCGGTACTCAAGAAACAAACACTGGCCCATACTGCCATCCAAACTTGAGCAAAGTTCTTTTGCTCTTCGGTGAACATCCAATCTTGATTGCAACGTAATACACACTTGTGATACTGCATCTCGTGACGGTCTATATGGACAAACTGCGGTCCACATGAGATTGAAGTTGCAACAGCTACTGCTGTAGTTGGTAATTCTGAAGAAGGAGCCATCCTATCAATTGCAGATGTTTGTTTCGACAAATTTAACTTTGTTCGAGAGTCTAAATTTAATTTTACAAATTTAATATCAACAAATAAATAAATAAATATGAAAGTATGAAAAAAAAAAGAAATTTTCTGATAAAATAATTTGGATACTGCTAAATTTGCTTAATTTTGAAGAGCAATTTCATTGGCATGTATCAGTTTGAGCAGAAAATGGAAGAAACAAGTAGAACAGAAAACTTTGCGCTTTGTGATCAAAAAGAAATAAAACTTGCAAGCAAACAACTGACGACGAACGCTTGTGTGAAGCTTTCAACAACGATGAACTGGTTAGCAGGAAGATTACTGAAAATGCGCGCTAATAAATTACCCAAAAATGAGCAATAAAGAAAGCAATACGCCACTGCGAACCCTCTGCAATAGAACGACCAACAACAAAACTGGTTGCTTTTTACTCTCTGGTGGATATTATCAAAATGCAAAAGACCTAATTATGCTTCTACACGCCAAAAACACTGCGCAGCTGATATTTTTTATTTTAAATTATTTGCTATAAAATAAAATGAAATGAAAATTTGCAAAACCAAAAATAGTATGAAAATTTATTTATCACTTGAACCAGTCAGCCAATGTTCTACTACTACTGCTACTACAGCAAAACGCTTTGCATTGCTTCAAGATTCTTGAAAAAGATAAAAATTTCAAAGAAATGCAAATTGTTCATAAAATAGATATGATCACAGAATTAAAATGAGCAATTTGGTTATAATAATTAAATAAAAATAACTTGTAAACTGCTGCATACTATATCACTATCACTGATTTATTGAAACTGAACTTTTTTAATATTCATTGAGAAATTTATAATAAAATTAAAAAAAAAGCAATATCACAATTCACTCAATAAAGAAGAATTTTAACACTTATATACGGGCTGCACAAGTTTTATATGCAAATACAAAAACTACTAATAACAACCACAACAACAGCGGAATATCTCATAAATGCACATATTGAATTGCTTATAATAATAAGGAAGAGAATTAATAGAACAAAATTTGTTTTTCTCTGACAATACAAAAAATTCAATTTATATTTACATTTAATTTAATAATTGCCATTTTAATTCACTGGATAGTTAGTGAAAAAATAAAACAAACGAACAGATAAATGGTGAATTTTCAAAAACTCAACCTAAAGGAATGTTTCCGTTCAGAAGATAATAAGTATTAATTGTTTACATTTTCAATAATTTGCAATTTAAATTTGCGAAAGTAATTTATCCACATTCAATTTATGAAACCACATGTCAAAGAAAACATACATGTTGCCAGTGCAAATGGATGTTGAAAATCATAGAATGAAATGCAAATCGAACAAAGGATGAATTAAATTGTTGCATATTTAATTTTCTGCTTTAAGGTGCTTTTGAAACAAAATGCACATCAGTTAGCTATTTTACTTTTGTTCGAGAGTTGCGAGAAATGTTGCAAAATATGTTGAAGCCTGTAAATCAGTAATGCAGTAAAATTCAAAATTGAAGAATCTTCAAAAGTGTAACTTTACAAGTGGAAAATTGGATTGGAAAAATTTCAAATTTTCACCCTCTCACAGTTCAAAATTTTACACACGTATAAAGCTAAACGAATTCAACAACAACAACTACAACAACACAAAAATTATAATTTACTGATTGATTAATTTTTGTTGTAGTTGTAACTGCAATTTAAAAAGCGCTCATCGCTGAAGCGTGCATAAATAAAATGAACATACTTTTAAGTTGTAGTATAAGTTTTTTTTCTGTTTAAAAAAATTAAGAAAAATTTAACGAGACACAGCAGATTGATTAATGCCTTTGCAATCCATGCAACATCTGTGTGTAGAACTAAGTTTTTTTTAAATTTCAACATCAGCAACTTCAACTACTTTCATTTCCTTATAGTAACAATTTTTTTTCTTATACACACATCACTTCCTTGTTACCAAACAATTGTAATTATAAAATTGAAAATTTAAATATTTTCCTCTTTATTAATGTAAATTGACTTTTTCAACTATAAAATGAAATTCATTCGCTTCAAAATTTACTATAACAACAACAACAGTTGCTCAATATTATAATTTAAATATTTGAACATTTTTGATAAGCATTGAGATAATATTATCGAGAATTCGATAAATTTGCTGCATTTGCAACAGTTCACATTTCATGCAAATTCATCAAGCAAGCAATGTAAATTTCATAATTGGTTAAATTATAAATAAAATGAAAATATTATTATTTTTTCTTTTTAAATTTTTTGTTGTTTTCACAGAAGTTGCTGTGGAATAATTCTGTTTTGAAGTGGCAAAGAAGGGGAGGCAGTCAGAATGCTGTCAGAATTTTTGTTGTACAAGAGAGAGAGAGAGAGAGCATCGATAAATACCAATCAATAGCAACTGCTACCTTCAGTGGCAGAAATTTTTCAAAGCCACTCTTTCTCTCTTTCAAAGATGAAAAATGAATGTTCACAAATATGTGCGCATGTTGAAACGATAATTTGGCCTTTGCTGAAACGGGTTTCTGCCAATCGCGTTGCAAACAAAACCGCCTAATTTAAAAGCATGCAAACAGTTCGTCATTTAAATAGACAATATTCTTTCCACCTGTCATCACCTGAATAATAATTCAGCATTTCTCATGAGAAAATAACCAAACAAACAAGCAAACAAAAATAGAGAAGACAATTTTAAAATTTGAAGAATTCGCTTTCTGTTTTGCTTTTCGTAAAGTTATATATTGATTCCATTTAAGAGTTAAGAATGTAGAAATTATTCACTTTCATTGATTATCACTGGATGATTGATTGTTTGTTCTCTGTTTATTAAAGCACATGAAAGTTATTACCACAGAACTGTATTCATATTATATTAATACAAATTCCAGCAAAAACAAAATTCCATTTAAACAAAAAAAACACCATTTCCACTGTTAGCATTAAAAAACGACAAACTAATTTTAAACAATTGCAACATATACTCCAGCAGCAACAGCGTAAAATTCAAAATTCAATTAAATACAATGTAAATTTGCATATTTCATAAATACGGCAGCATTACGTTTTGACGCTAAAGTATGCAATTTGCTTTTGAAAACAAATTTCAGTGCTCAAAGTTGAATAGAGCAGCTTCAAAATAAAGCTTCCATAAAAACATTTTCGTTGTCAACACTGCTTCGCCCGAAACTAAAAGCATTTTACGAACAATCCCCCGCTGCATTAAAAATATTAATATGAAGCTGATTTGCATTTTGTAAAAATTTATGTTCTGATATTTTAAAACAAACACAATTATGCCAATCAAACTGTATATGTTCAGCTGGAATGATTTTAAAAAAATTTAACACGGCGGAGTCAGACACTTTCAATAAAAGATTTTGTAGAATATGCAAATACCCAATTGCTATTGAAAGCTTTTCAAAGAAATATTTCAAAAAATATATTTAGTAAGCAAAAAGAAAAGTTCACATTTTCTTAGTAATTGTGTAAACAGAAACAGCTCAATCTGCTAAAAAAAAGAAAGTAAAATGTTATAGAAAACTTCATTTACAAGAAACTTATTATTACTATTTCCACATGTATTAATAATTATTGATAACATAAATAAATTGATGTGAGATTTAAAAAAATGAAATCAAAAAAAAAACCATATGAAATCAATAAGAGAAGAAAAATAGAAAAACATTTATTTCATAAGATTAACAATGATAAAAGTTTGGATGAGGTTAATTTTGTTATTATTGTCGTTGAGAAAAAATAGTAACGGTTTAATGAAAAAGCTTCAAGTAAGCTGCAGAAATGTGCTCAAAGATTGACCTCTGAAAAAAGTGCGCAAATCCTGACAATCATCAGCTGATCACTGGTTTCATAGTAGCCCTAAGTGCACACTATATGCTAGTTCACTTTTAATGACACAAAATCTCAAGGCATCATTTCCCTCGGCGTGTAAAAGCGCAGAACAACACATTTGACGAAAAAATCAATTTCTACACTTTCAAAGTAAAAATAAATAAATAAATAAATAAAAGAAAGAAAATATTATTAAAATGTTTTTATTTTTCAAGTTAATGTGTTAAGCTTCTTTTTGCGCAATGCACTTCTGAAAAGCACCAGCTAAGCATGCATGCTATATTATGATTGTTATCATTATTATCATTATTATTATTATTATTTTGGCCGTATGTGCGTATGTCGCTATGTCGACCGCTTTGATCTAGCCGACTGAATAAGTAAAGTGAAATAAACAACTTGCCACGCCCGCGTTTACTTTTTCAGAATTTACTTTACAGCGTCACACAGCGTTGCCTGTGATGCCGAAAGCGAATTCTTTTTTCAAATAAACGACCACAATTCAGCTCTGTCTTCCTTCTGTCATCAATGAGCCGTGTTGACAACGCCCACGCGATAGCATAATCAAAGAACAAACCGCCTTTTTATAACAAACACACTTTAAAATAAAAGCTTAAGTAAAAGGCAAAAAAATTAACATATACATATCTTGCATTTTTTTTCTTTGGTTCTCTTATGCTATCCGTTTATTAAAAATTTACTTTGGTAAGAAAAGTGTTTATTGAATAAATTTCAAAATTCTGCAAAGCTAAAACAACGCTGTATGATATATTGGGATTTTTTTTGGTTTTTGTTTTTTTTTCCTTACTCTCTCTGGGGATCAATGGTTATATAGAAAGAATATATGTATTTTGTTCAGCTTTTGATATTCCTTCATTTTTCATTTATCCTTGACATGTGCAAATTCTGGTTGAATTGGCACGGCAAGGAATACCAATTTTTAATGTTTCTGGTTCATCTGGCGCATCAATTTGTTCTTAATTCTGATATCACGTTATGGCACTCCCATAGTGATGCGCAACAACAAAAAAAATAGCTCATTAAGATGAGAACAAAATGCTATTTATGCTTTCAACACTACTAACCAACCGACCATTCCATTGTGTTATTAATGGTGTTCTATCAAAATTGCTGACAAACTGTCCTTTGCTAGCTAATAACTAACGAAAATTAACTGTCCTTTTTTACCTATCGTGTAAAACATCCAAACCTCGTAATCAATGATAATATAAACCACTAGTAAAACAAATAAATACATGAAAACAGAAACATAAAAATGATGTTGACTTCATCATTAAAATAGTTTTTATTGAAATCGTTAACCTAAACCAGCTCATAAATATTTGAACTTTGGTATCAATAAATTTAGCATATGGTGTCATTAGAAAGTGCCGCTAAATGCACGCCAGTGTAAAGAGAGAAATGCTATTTAGGGAAACTGTTTTGTATGAAATTTCAACAAGTTCAACAAAAACAGCGCTTCAAGGCAGTCCTTAGTTAGCAAGTATTGAAAAAGATGGACCGTTAACTTAGTCATCATTTCTTTCCAAATGAAAACTCCAACTACTATAATGGCCAATAGAAAGTGATTTCTTTTCATAGTCACGTTTTTAACAGGTTTCTTCCAATATAGAAGAAATGAGCCGCGAATTAGGCACTACAAAAGCAGGACACTATGTCACCTCTGCCATGATGTACTAATTGTTCCATGATATACGGACATTTCTGTGCCTCCTGATTTCTGCACTAACAGCACGCGCGCGCACACACGCGCACACACACACACACATGATAATGAGATTTATGTTTAACGCATACTTTAATATTTGTTTCAGCTGAATAATCACAAAACTGAATGAATAAATAATCCAGCTATCTTTTCAGGTGCAATTCTGTAATGTTAAATCAATAAATTATTAACATATACTTTAAACAATATAAAATTAAATAAATAAATATCCATATATTAATTGCAAATATGCTTTTGTCTTAATGATTATTCAATTTAAAAAGATAAATTATACGATCTAATAATGCCTTCAAAATGAATAAATAGTTCTTCAGTTATCATCACACACACACACACACACACACACGCACATAAATATACATATATTTGCTCGTTTTTTCCTAAATTTTTGATTTCTATTATTTTGATCAATCTTCCCATGATTTTTTTTTATCAAACTTCGACTGAAAAAACAATGATATGATAATACTAATCGACTTATAATAATCTTAGCTAAGACAGATAAATGGCTTGTTTTAATTTCTAAACTATAACACTTGTTCGCTTCTATTAACAAGGGCTTAATCCTGATTTCAGAAAATATTTATCATCCCTCATCAGATAAAACTGTTTGCAAATAGCATGACCCTAACACTACAGGTGAGGGTTTACCTTCTATATTATATTTACTTTGGCACATTCAACATAAGGTTAAAAATTAATCTGTTCACGCAGAATTTACAGAACAATATTGCCTAGGTTATATATCTTCTGAGATAAGTTTTTATAATAATACTACAATAAGTTGTTTTCTGTCAGAAAACTATAACTGAAACAATACGCCACATTATAAATTCAGTATGATGGATTTATTAATTTATACATATGAAAATATGAAAAAATTCTCAACTTTAAATGAATATCATACAGTCGATAGTGCTTGGCAAACTAAACCACGACGTAAAGATATTTTAAAACTATTTCTGTATTCATTTTACATCGCTCTGATTTTTGTTCCATAAGAAAAAAAAATTAGTTTTACATTTCACATTACATTGCATGATAAAATGTATATGTTTACATCAATATACATAATTTTCAAATTCTCTTTTATACATACATAAGTATATATTCATAAATTATACTTTTTATGACATAATTCGTTTTTCCCTAAGCTATTGAGTTATAATTGAATTTTTGAGAAATAAAGCAAATGCAACAATTTTAAATTAAATGATGATTGCCGTTTTGAATAACACCGTTTTATTCAAATTTTCAGCCGTCAGAAAACTTAGGTCAATGTGAAAATTAAAGTCAAGAAAAGATGAATATGAATTTTATCTAATCTTCATTGTCGATCTATCATAAATCTCTGCTCACCTTTCTCCCTGACAAAAGTGCCTTCTTTGAAATAAATACCTGAAATTCATTCTGAAATGAAAGTTATAGTGATAAATCTTTTTTTTTGTGTTAGCAAATGTTTTTTAGGTGCAATGCACAGGTTTCAAAGAGAAGTCTACTTTTGATTTTGCAAACCCATAAAAGCGAACTTGCTATTGATGAACATTTTATGATGCCAAGTGGTTTGGATTTTATTGCCCAGTAACGTGTCATTCTCCAAACAAATTGAACATTTAAACATGTAATTAAAAAGGTTTAAACGGAAAAAAACTGAATTTGCCACCAGTAAAAACGCTTTACAAATGAATACTAAGCGTAACAGAAATAACAAAATACAGACGTGACGAACTTTTAAAATTTATTTAAACCCATTATCATCATCATCATCATCATCATTATCATCATCATCATCATCACCATGATCATCATCATCGTGCACAATATTTATTGTTCTACTTTTGAAAAACGCCTTGCCGTGCGTGCGACATGCTTTGCTAAACGATTTCTTTGTCTGTTAGGGATGCATGTTAACATGTTTAGCCAATCACTGACGATAACAATGAAACTACAAACCACTATACAATAAATACAAAGGAATTGGAAAAAAGACAAGTAAAAAAAGTGTGCTGTAAAATGCCACGAAATTTGCAACTCTGTCTGTTGTGTAAAAAGTGTCTACGTTAAGAAAGAGAGAGAAAATAAAAAATCTCCATACAGTAGCAATAGTATCTATTAGAAAAATAGTACAGTTGAATAATAGTTCGACCAACCAGATGTGCCCAATGAATGAATTTATCATAAACAATTTTTATATTTGCAATTTACATTTTTCTTTTTGCAAAATATCTCAACCTGTCAACACTACTAACAATCATTGAACTTATTATTCAACTTCAACTGCTAAACATTTTATTAAAAAAAAACGAAAAAATAATTTAAAAAAAATTGACAATAACAGTAGGTTATATTTGGAAATTTGATTGGAGGAAATATGTTTCAAAACGTTGTCAGTGTTGTTATACGTTGTGGTGTTTTTTTGTTTGTTTATTTGTTTGTTTGTATCTTTTTCAACAAATAAAACCTCCAAAAATTGTAAACAGCTGAAAAAATGTAAGAAAGCTACAATAACAAGACGAAAGAAAGAGAAAAGTTGTAAAGTGAACTCGGCCAATGTATCACTTTGACAGGGCAATTCCAGGGGTCAAATTAGAAATGCCGTAAAGCCTGGTCAAAACAGTGATCACATTTTCCATTGGGTCAATAATAATATTCAGCTGAACATTATTTGTTAGTTTGCGTCTTCAATCTAGTACTATTACAACTGCTGCTGCTACTATCACTATTATTAATACTAATACTAATACTAATACTTATACTATTGCTAAACTTCGGTGGAAAACGGATGACAAAAATCAATGACACAACTCTCAAGAGATCAAGCATGCGTGTACTGGGAAGTGGATGTGAAAGAAGTAATAAAAAGAAAAAAGTAAAAGAGAAAATTATTCATTTCAGTCTACTCACCTTTACGCAAGGCGTCTTCTTTTTGTTTTGATGGAGATGGATCCATACAAGGTGGTTCGCTGTTTTGAGCAGGAAATTGACTGCAGTTCAACAGTGCCGGCCAGGCCAGGCCAAAATTGCTCAGCAAAGGAGCACAGCTACGTTCCACTTCCTGACAAACGGAACGACAAGAAGTGATCGGCTCGTCCATTGCTTCCGTGCACATCGGTGTGAAAACGGAACAAAGAAAAAATCGAAGATTTGTAGAGCATTTGATATTTACAAGAGGCTCAAAATCAAGCAACGACTGTGCAACAGAATTCTGATCCATATCGCCCATCAAGTTCGGTAAACGTGTCAAATTGTACGGCATATCTTTGCACAATGGGACCGTTATTCGTTCACAAGATCGAAATGCTGACATTGTACAAATTGACAAATTACAAATTACAACAATTAAGTAAAATAGCTTTCTCATTTGCTTTTTTCCAAGTAGAAACTTTTCTTCGTTTAATATAAGAAGGAATTGTTTTCAATCAGCAAAAAATAATATTCTGTGATGACAAACAATTATTAAAAATGATGATGATGATGATGATGATGATGCCAGCTTTTAACTCCAATCTTATTAATGAACGAAGAAACACTGCTCAGCGGCGATCACACTTTGACGCGCTAGCAAAAGCGATCGTCTGGTTGAAAGTGCACAGCGCCTGCTGGTGGCGGTCATTGAAGCCGCCAATAGCCAACTCAGGACGGCACGGCCCTTTGAAGTGCGTCCTTTTATCTGAGCGTCAATCTCGGTCGTTTCGCGTGACATTATCCATAATCAACGACACCAGTACCGCTTGACCGTGCGTGTACTGTAATTTTTGCCTGCCAATTGGAAAAATATCAGTGATCGCTGCCAAACAGCAAGCACAAATCAAAAACAGACAGCAAAATAGAAACCAGAGTAAAAAGCTAGCTGTTTTATATAATAATATGAATATGAATAATCGCCAATGACCAGTCAAAATCGACCCTGCCACCCTGTAACTGATTTACGAGTTGCCGCCGGCGCCGTAAACCCAACTTCAGTCTGCAAACGATCGTGTGCATGATTCTTTTTATATTAAAATTATTGTAATTTGATTTTCATTTAACAAAACACATTCAACATGTTCACAGCTGCAAATATTTCAACAATCATTACCGTCAACCAACTAACAATATAACTGCTATAAAGCAATTTTTTTTACAACTAATTAAAATATAATATTTTTTTTTGATAAATTTATTAAAGTGAAAAAAATTATCAAATACTGCACTCACAAACTGTTTAATCATTGTTTTATTAAAGCTACACGTAAAGTGTAAATATGATGTACGCTACGCTTTGTTTGGGCTTGGTGGAAAGATATTTATTTTCGTTCATTAACTTCCACTATTTTGGTAATATAAAAGTGGTAAATCAATACTGCAGCAAGTTTTAATGAGAAAATGCAAGCATTTGAAGAAAATAACGCCAGCCATTCTTTTTGCTTCTCTGCTGTTCCGTTTCGAACAATTTCATTTATTTACGAGCAAACGGCCAACGGTTCAGCCAGTTCTGATGGAAGGAAACAGAATTATTATTGCATTCTGCTAGCACAAACATATCATTTGTGGAAGTTGGTTGATGTTTTTAATGAGCATTGTTAGCATCATGCAAAGGTCGTTTGGATTGATGGCAGTAAAAATTGAGTACCCCGCCTTGATCGCTTGCTGAGAGCAATAGTTTGAGGAAGAAAATAGCCTGCTTGAGAAAATGATTTCAAACAATTTAGAACTATAAAATAAATTTATGACATGAACTGCATTTCTGAAGTTCAATTGCTGCACAAACGTGCCCGCACGTACGTTTAGAATTTCACTTCTTCTTCTTCTTCTTCTTCTTTAGAAAAAAATATATATATGTAACGCATAAAAAACTATCACGTTGAAAGCCTGCAAATGATATATTGCTTGCAACTATTGAAATAGTCACAATAAAAATTATCTTTATTATTCTCTTTCTTTTTTTTGTAATTTGCATGAAAAGATCAGAAAACATGATTCATTGTTGAAAGTAGAAAAAAGCTTTTCAAGTTGATGCTTCTGGTTGAAATTACCAATTATTTGCTCATTTTATTTAAATTAAAGCTTACGTTGAAATGTGGTTTTGCCTTTTCTCTTCTTTTATTAGTAATTTTCAATTTTTTTTTGCAATTCAGATTAGATAGATATAATATCAAAGCAACATCATTTTTCTGCTTTGAAATGAATTTTACATAACAATGCTCATATACTTTTCGTTTTATGCAGCATACATTAACTAATGATAACCAAGTTTATGATGTCATTAATTCAGACAAAGCAGATAATTATGCAGATAAATTAAACAGTAACGTTAAATTTAAATTTTACTCACTCATGCACGCTGAATGTGCTTTTCTTTAAAAATCATAATTTTTATTGCTAATTTTGAAATATAATAAAATTTAATATTTGGATAAAAGAAAAGAATTTGTTGTACATTAAAACTATATCCATAAATGAACCATAAGTAACAGTTGATTTATGACAAAACAGCAGAGCTTGCGAAAGATTTTTATTTGATTTGATTTGATTTAAACAACATTAATGCAATAAGGAGAACAATTTTGAATTTCAATCTTTTACGCTGAATGCTAATAATTACTGTTTGTGTTGTTTGCTTGGTCACAAGCTAATAAGAGAAAAAATAAAAAAAAAATCCTTCAAACAGTTAAAGTGAATAAAATAGAAATATACCCTTTAAAAACACTGCTCAAGGTTTTACAGTAACAAAGCAATGCAAAATTAATACGTTTCATTAATATTTTCATCTGAGGTGTAACGGTTGACGCACATTGTAAATGATGAACAAGAAGCTAATTCAGTAAACTTGGATTCAAGTATGTTTTTATAATGCATTATATTATCTTAAAAAAATAAGTATATTTTTTGCAATAACACATGTGAGTATCATTTTTGCGTTGCTTGGATCCAGATGCTATGATCAAAGAGATAACTATGATTGTAACTGAAACACATGAAAAACAACAGCATTTTGCAAAGAAGAATTAGAGAAAATTATGAATTATTTGAAAGTATCCTTTAGTAATACTTTCATGCATGCATCGCAGCACGTTTAATGCAGGTGAAGCAATATAAATTTAAGTTGCTTTGTCTGATTGAGTTTTAAGCATAAAATTCTGTTGAACGCACTATCTGAACGAAACAGAAATGCAAGAATTTAACTTGTACAAATAAATAAAAATTTAACATTTAATTTATAATGCAAGTCCTTTGTAAAGTCCCTCAGGATTTCTTCAGGAATTTAATTTTTGTTTAACGGTTTAACCTGGTTTAATGATAATTGGCAATGATAATTTTTGCATGAAATTACTTTGTACTTTCAGAAATGAATTGTTTTTTTTTAAGTTTCAATTATATTCATGAAAGTATTAATAGCATTAATAAATAAATAAATTTTACAGATTAATAACAATGAAAAATAATTTACACAGAAGTTTACTTAACAATAGGAAAGTTTGAAACTGATAAGTATAAATTTTACATTGCATAAAGTTGATTTTATTGTTCATGCTTTCCTGATCAAATTAGTAAATTTATGATATTTTTGTGAAATCATAAGCTTCTAATCATCAGTCAGCTGCACTTCAGAATATAAGCAATTTGATGGCACTAAAACATATTTGCTAGATATGTGCTCCAAGAAAACAATTCATTCTTAACATTGATCAAAAAAGAGCAGTTTAGAATAATGAAAAGCAGTAGCAGTTCTAATAAATAAAAAGATAACAGTTTTATTTTTCGAGCCAGCTTTTTCGATGAATACCTCCTGCTGCCGATGTCAATAAATAAAGCAGCACCTCGTTTGTTATTTCTTAAAAAAGCATGTTCTTAAAACGATGTTCTTCTTCAATAAAACAATAAAGCAAACACTTATGGACACTGGTAATAAAATTAATTTGTATTTCCTCTTTTTTATTTGCAGCAGTTGATGAAGATGTAGTATTAAAGATAAAGATGATGTATTAAAAAAAAATAAGCGCATTATGCTGAAGTTGAATTATTATTATAATTATGATTATTATTATTTGAAATACTTGTTCAAAACAGCCAGCAAACGTGTGCATAATAATATTACAATAAATCAATTGTAATTGCAGTTCAGCTTTTTACTGCTGCATCATTTTGATTATATTTACATGCATGAAAAATGAAATTAAAAAAAACAGTTAAATATGTGGTTATCCTTTTGATAATTATAACATTCTTGCCTTGTTGATTAATCACTCTGTTAAATTCAATTATCATTTCATTTCAGGATATACAAAGTATAACAAAATAAATTTTTTTTAAATAACTAATGAAATAATTTGCATTTCCACAAACAATGTTTCACAAAATATAACTTTGATATACATAAATTATTATTATTACCATACTGCAATGATGGGTTAAAGAAATAATTCTAAATCCTTATGCATAATTATAATTACTTGTTTTTATTAGCAGGAAAACTTGGCAATTTCTACATTAATCAATTTCAAATATTTTTAAATTAAACTTATACAGAATTGACTGAAAAACATGAAGCATTTCATTATAAGAACTAATTCTTCTTTTATTTTATTACTGACAGTAATGTATATTTAACGCCTGATTGAATAATCATAAATTTTATTCATTATTCATCGGTTAAAAATTAATTAATCAACTGATACATCAAAATAGAAAGATCAATTACGAACAGAATCGAATCAGAAAATGCAATTTTAACAAATAAACTTTAATTTAGCAAATTTATTTCTAAAATTAGTATTATAAATAATAATTGCTGTTCGTGTTCAGTTGCAATAAAGCTGAAGTTTTAAAATAGACAGACAGACAGACAGACAGTGCTTCAAAATCCAAGCTAAAATAATTATCTGCTTGGCTTGAATTCACTGCTTCTACGCAGGCCAACACATCCCAAGAGTATTTTCAAACGTTTCTAGACGGCATAGCTATTCCAAAGGGGGTATTTAGAAACGACTGCCGTCTGTTACTGCAAACTGCTTCTTGTTTGACCACCCTATAAGAGTGTCCTATAAGTTCGATTATTACGTCTCAGATGATCAGAAAATTTTGGACAGTTATAACAACACATTGTAATAAACACTATTCAATAAATACATCCATACATTCAATGAATATATTCTTATTTTCTACAGCTTTCCCTGCTAACTTCCACTTAGCAGATGTTGATCAAAATCACAATATTTTGTTTTGTTTCCTTTTTCAAGCAGTACTATACTTTTATAGCTGATCTTAGTAAATTCTTCAACCACTAAATATTTGTAAATAATTCTGCAAAAAGTGTGTTGATCATTTCACAAGCATTTGACTGATTCTGTTTGCTTTGGTTATTTGTCTTAGAAAACGGGCGAAATGATACATTTAACCGAAAGTAATAAAAGCGCGCTTATTCACACTTTTCCGTTGAAAATAAAACTTGAAAACAACGCAGAGTTGCATATAAATCGCTTCTTCACATGTTTGAATAGCTGTTTTAAATAATACAGCTGCTGTGATGGAAATTTATAACGGGGCATTTTAAAATTTAAAAAAAAAGTCAGGAAACCTTACATTTCATTTTTATCGCTTTTGCTTCATCTTTTCACTGCAAACTGTTATTTGAAACTTTTTAAAATGACTGTTGAAATTGAAGTTTTCTATAGACTGCAATAAAAATGATGAATTTGTTCGACTTCTTTAATGCTAGATATAGCAATGCTTTTTTAAAAATATTTCATGTTTGCATGCATAAAAATAATGTTGCAAAATTTTACAATAAATTCATTGGATGCAACAACTTCTGGAACTTTTGAACTATTTGTAATAGATAATTTGGCTGACTAATAATGAAATAAGAAGAATTATTGGTATTAATTTAAAAAACATTCGAAAATGTAAAAACACTGTAAATGCCAAAACTTTATTGCATTGCTATGAAAGTTTCACCAATAAGTAATCAATAATGTTGATAGCATTACTGAATGATCAAAAGTAGAAACACAATTAACATTTTCCTGTTTTTCTTTGGATTCTATTGTAAAGATTCATCTTATTATAAACAATTGAATTATACAACGCGGTTCACTGGTTCGAATTATTCAAATGAAGTTAATTTTCTTATCAAATCAAACTGTCTTTGGAACATTCATGATAAAATAATTTAATTTTCAAAAAAAAGATATATATATATATATACGTATAAAGTTAAGTCAAATCAAAGTTACTGAAACGATATTAAAAAGTAATCTATAAATAAAAACACTTTTTCGAAACAATATGAAATGAAATTTTATAAAAATTCGATTTATTTTGGGTAAAATTGTTCTTCAATAAAGGAGAGAGTTGAATAAATATTATTTTTCCTTTCAGCTGGACAAAACAATGCTATAATTGATTGCAAATTTCATCTACTGGATAACTTTATGAATGGTAGAGATGAAAATGATGAACGGTTCAATCTGATTGCAGCATATTGAGTGAGCGAGCATTGAGCATTTGATTTACGCTAGGTAGGTAGGTCATTTTGCATCAGATTAATGCAGCTGGTTTGTAATTCCTGTTCGAAGTGAAGGAATATTGATAATTTTAATGTAATTTCATTTTTGAAAAATCTTCACTTCTATTTAAGCTGAACTCTGCAGATTATTTTAATAAACTGTATCTATGTTGTTTCAATTTGTTAAGCCTTTATTTTTAGGGCTTGTCAGCTTAACGTTGCAGACATAAATTTAGTTGCCATCTGTTTGTCAAAACATCTTTTTAAAAGGATTTAAACTGTAAAATATCACTGTAAAACTTTTAACATTAAATTATTGAATTCAATTTTATAAATACAATAAATGTTCCTATTCAATAAAAATCTTAATAATTAAATTAATTCAAGCTTGCAAA
This sequence comes from Trichinella papuae, assembly GCA_001447755.1. Taxonomy (NCBI): domain Eukaryota; kingdom Metazoa; phylum Nematoda; class Enoplea; order Trichinellida; family Trichinellidae; genus Trichinella; species Trichinella papuae. The sequence continues at coordinate 53,165 of JYDO01000098.1, forward strand.
TAACTGTTTTTGAAAAGATGTTTTTTGAAATTATTTTTAAAGCTTATGAAAATAATATTAAAACAAGACGTTAGCAAATATAGAATCTTTGAACGTTTTTTTAGCTTTCTAAAAGACTTATCACAGCACAATTTGAAATAAAACTTTACATTTAAGTTAATTTTTATATAATAATAACATTAATAATAATTTTATATAATAAGTAAATTGTTAATAAGGTCAGTGTGTAATTATTAATTGTAGACGGTGTGATTGCTAATAAATTTCAGCATAAATTCATATATATATGCACGTAAATTTGACAGCTTAGAATCTTGAAATTTTTAAATAAAACATTCTTTAAGAACAAGAATAAATCTAGTTCCGACTGTAAAATATAGATAGTTTTTTATTATTTGCATAGACTTTGGTTAATTTTCTTATTGAAGATCTCAGTTGTTTAATAACTTAAATTACTAATTGCTATTCATTTATTTCTTACACTAATCTTTGGTGCTATTATGTGGTATTTCATACTTTAAACTAGCATCAATGCTTTTGTAAGTTTTTCTTTTATAACTTGAGCTACTTTGCAATCACTGCAACAAAAAAGCATTATGCGTATTATTTTCTTAAATATCTAAAATGTTGCAAGTGTATAAAAGCTGTTTCATCATTTGCTAACTGTTTTGTTTAAGAATTTTGTCACTGATGCTTGTAACACGTATTCTTATGTATAATACTCTCAATTGCTTGTGGTTCATTCGCCATGAAAAGTATACTTATAATAAAATTATTTATAAGCAAAATTAATGCATTTTAGATGTGCAACTCAAGAAAGTACAAGAACAAATTTATTCTTAATATAAAAGAAGATATTTTATTTTAGTTCTATACAAAATCAGCACTATTTATTGAAAGACAAATCAACATGTTTTGAATTATTTTTAAAGAAATTTTTGATAAAAATAAAGAACAGCATGCATTATTATGGCTTATACATGACATTTTATTAATTTTTAGTAGTAATATATTGATGATCATTTTTTAGGTAGGCTATTTTGGGCAGTTTTAAAGTCAATTCATAAATTCTTTTATGACAATCAAATTTATTTATGAATGATGTGTAATAAGTTCTTTCGCAATTCATTTGAAATGTATGCAGAAAGAAGATTTTTGGAAGCATATTGTCAGAAATATTGTCAGAAAAGAAAATACAATCTTCAGTTGTCATGATCGATGACAGTTTTGCTTTTTAGCAAACTTTGAATAGCGCTAATAATTTTATGTAGTTTCTATATGGAAAACGTTTAACTTGAATAGATCGATCTATTTACACAATGTAAAAGCATATTCACATTGTCCACGTCTAAAGTGCAATGAAATGAACAAGTATTTTAAAAAGCGACTACAACCCAATTGAAAAGCTTAAACACAATCTGCAAAAACATTTCACCTGCACATAACGTGCAAATATGCTTCTCAAAGGTTCTTGAAAATACATAAACTTTATGAATAAATCACACTTCAGATTTGTATTATGAATAAGCTAAATGCAAGTTTCACAACAAATGACGCAACAAATTATTCATTTAAAATAAATAAATATTTTATTGTAAAAATACATAAAAACTTTTATAAGAAAATTGTGTAAATGAAAAATTCATTTTGTGACATAATTTAAAAATTGCCATTTTGGATGTCAACATTTGCAGTTGATTGTTGTAAATAAACATTGAGAAAAGCAAAGCAAATCAAAGCTGCATTCACCTAGTGACGCAATGCTTTTAATTTACGTGCATCAGTGCTAATGTGGGGCAGTTTATTTTCCTCCTTCTGGACGTAGAAACACTTATAGGTCTACTACAATTTAGTGATGACAAGCTAAAAATTGTCGTTTTTAAAACGACTTTTTTTTTGGATAGCTAAAAGTCAATAAGGTTAACTGCGTACCAGATAGGCAGCGTTTTGCCATGCTGCGCCAGTCAGAATCTTAGCAATCGATGTTGACGATGTTTCAGCAGATCAATGAAAAATTTTCAGCCAATTTATGATGCATTTCTGCCCCAAGTCAAGGATGAATGTATTGAAAAATTCTGACTTTAGCAATACACTAGCACTGAGAACGTGCAAATCACTTATTCACTTCTCGCTGACGCCACAGCACATTAATGCAGCTTGAATAATTGGCTGTTCCTCTTTTTTGCTGTTTCAAAATTGTTTAAAATTAAATACATTAAAATTGACTTCTTACAGTTCTTCCCTGACTGAGAAGCTTTTAACCGTTTCTTTGAAAGAATTTTCTTCCTTGGTTGCTTGGTTTCAATGCTTAATCTTTCTTCTTAGAGTGTAAATGATCAATCCACACTGTTAGTAAGTCAGACAAGATGCATGAAATATTGTAATCAAATATCAAATTATGACGCTTTCTTACAAAACTGTTTGTATACTTTTCATTTCTGAAATTTTCACTTGGTATCTTCTTTCACTATTCCAGCGTAGCTTATACAAATAAGCAATATGATACTGACCATGTGTCAGCATGCACATCGAGTATTGCACATTTTTGACACCTCATTTTTAAATGTAAAAACTACTCCGTTTTACTTACTTGGAGTTTAAGTTTCACGGCAGTTAGCTTACAACCTTTGAGCTAAAATAGCGTAAGCTGCTTTCTCAAACAATTTGCTAACTGAAACGTTCATTTCGTATTCATATGTAGTTGATTAATATACATGATTGCTTGCATTATATTTGTAAGTTATTCAGAAATTTTTTGTTATAAATTATTTGTAATTTTTTAAATCGCCCTGCTATTTGAAGTAGCTATTAACGTTTGAATTTTGCAATATTATGGAAAATGCAACAGCATAGACCATGTTCAAATATTTACTAAACTATTTCAATCAAATGAATTTTTAATAAATGCAATTTAATTTTAGAAAATCGCTTACTGCAGTTTATTGTATATTTTCAAAAGAGATGCTTTAAAAAAGAATAATTTCAAAGCAGATCATTTTAAATGAACACCTGATTATTGATTTCAGCTTGTTTTCCTTTTTCAAACATAATTGTTAACATGAATCAATGTTTCTAGAAGCTATCAAAGCATGGATGAACGTAAATAGAACACAAGTAAAAGCACAATCTCTAAAAGAGGTAAAGATAATAAAACGGCAATGCTTTTATCAATAGCGCAACAGACGACGCTTTAGCATGCAAACATGTGCGTCTCAAAGTGAATTGAGTAAAACAAAAATTATTCTCCAGTAAAACAGTATAAAAGTTGCACAAAAAAAAGCAGTAAGTTTTGAGTGGTTGTATTTTGATTGTAAAACAAAATCTTCCACGCCAAAGCATCTTTAAAATTTCAACATAAAACTTTAAAACTGAGAAAAAATTGCAAGCATAGCAATGAGTGCATGATGCAAAGCAACTTTCAGCTCACAATATTAATAATTATATTAGTAAGCTATTGTAACATCTGACTCATAAATTTTAAAGCTGAAACACTTGAAAGTGCGCTTTGGATATTCATGTTTGATCAGATATTATCAGCATCAAAATTCATAGCCTAAAATTGCTATATTATTGATTTTCATTTTTACAATCATTTAATCTGCATAAAATGCAGCTATTATGTTTCATTTTACTGTTATTTTCTGGTAATTGCCTTTTAGTATCCGAATAAATTTCAAACTACAATTGAGGAATTGTTTGATTACGCTTGGCTAAATGGTTTGAAATGCAGAAAAATTATCTGGAAAAGCGTTTGATTCTAAACAGAGAATCAGATTAAATTTTTGAAATTTTAAGCATTAAATTATAATGCAACCATTTTTTTCACATGAATGCTCAATTTGTTAGCTAAGCTTAATTTTTTTTAATACAATTGTATTATTTAAAAGTTCCATTATCAATTATTTTAGTTTCAAACCTCAAAATCAGTGGCCTCTTTATTAAAATGAGCATTCACAAAATTTTTATTTTCAAGTCAAACATTCAAAGTTGTATAATTTGAATTTATATTGTATTGATTTCAAAGAATTGCAACATACTATTACTACAAAAATTAGACATTTCAACATTTTTTCTAAAGTAAAACCAGATTATTAATATTTGTTTCAATTGAATTAATTAAAGCATTAGTTTATTTTTCAAAAGTAAAACCAACATTTCTTGCATGTCTGCGTTTATGCTATCAAAATTAATAATGTTTGAAATTAGCCACGCAGAAGTGTTAAATCACCTAATAAGCTTAAGGAAATTTATCTGCTGAGAAAGTTTTCAAACAAATCAGCTGTTAATTAGCCAAGGTTAGCGTGAAAATTTCTTTGCGCATGCAGTTTACAATTTGCAATTTGAAACCATTTCATATTTGATTTTCTTAGAAAGAGCTGTAGCTGCTCGATGAATGGTGCTGCTTGAAATTTACAAAGTGGAATATTGCAAGCTTCATGTTCATTTCATTAAGCCTTATTGGCCGGTGAACATGGCCGAAAAGCAGCCAAGGCGATGCTGCACAGGATCGTGTTCTTCTTATGGCAGCTTTGGATGCTGTCAGAATTAGGCATGACTGTGCAATCGGAAGCATTGTGCAAAAATGATTCATGGATTGTGGACGAACTGCTTCGAGTGCATCACAAGAATCAGCTGCCCACTGGTGGTAAAGTTCTGGTGGAAATTGAACTCTGGGTACAAGAAATTTCAAAAATCAACGAACTTCGCTCTGAATTTGAACTCGACATCTACATGACCGAAGCTTGGAATGATCCATCACTTGCGTTTAATCATCTCAATCCTTGCAAAGGAAATTTATCACTAGACAGTAACACGTTGCTCAAACGCCTCTGGAATCCAAGCTGTTGCTTTGTCAACAGCAAATCAGCGTCCGTTCATCGTTCTCCATTTACCAATATATTTTTAATGATTGTAATTTTGTTTTTTTAATTCATTAAAGAATTCACAGATAAGAATTTAACTTCATTTTAGTATTCAAATGGCACAGTATGGGTTAATTATCGGATCAAGTTGACCGGACCTTGTGAAAAAGATTTGAAAACATTTGTATGTAAAAGCAACCATTTCCCTTCATCAACATTAATTTATCATCCATAATTTTTTACAGCCAATCGACCGACAACGTTGCTTTCTCACCTATGAAAGTTTCACATACAATGCTGACGAAGTTCAGCTAAAATGGATCGACGTCAATCCAATAACTTTACTCAAAGAAATTCGCCTTCCTGATTACAAACTGATCGATTATTCTGCACTGCATGTTCAACGAGTAAACATGATTTTAATTTTACTCATTTCAAATAACTGCACATTTTTAATTTAATTTAATTTTAATTCTTTTCACTCGCTGATATTACAGTTTTGTATTTGAAACTTTCAGAACTATCCACCAGGTAGATGGCATGAGCTGACAGCCACATTTACTTTCCAGGTTGTACACTGTTGTCATTTTAGAAAACAAATTTTCAAATAATAATATTTAAAAATTTCAGAGACAGTATGGTTTTTATATATTGCAAGCGTACGTTCCGGCCTACTTGGTTGTATTGATATCTTGGATATCGTTTTTTCTTGATGCAGACATGATACAGCCGAGAACAATGTTAGGTGTGCATTCATTATTAGCACTAACATTTCAAGTAAGCATTGATAAATCTGATTCTGATGATAAAAAAGATGTTATTCTAGTTTGGTTCTATTTTAACTGACTTGCCAAAAACTTCTGATGTGAAAGCCATTGATGTATGGATTCTTTGTTGCATGGCTTTCATTTTTTGCTCCCTGCTCGAACTAGCTGCCGTTGGTTATTTAACGCGCAACAATATAAACAACACATTAAAGTATTTATTAAAATATTAGTCTGTATTTTTTCTGAATATTTTACGTGAATATTTTAGATGTGAATGCTCTTGGTTGTGTTGGAAATGCCCTGTTCTGACAGCAAAGAAAATTGATAGTATTTCTATAGTGATGTTTCCTTCAGCCTTTTTGCTTTTCAACATATATTATTGGGGATTTTTTCTCGGATAAACAATTTATATGCGTATACTTGATTATGATGTTGAAAAATATTTTTGTCACAAAACCACTGTTGTAAATTCAAGCAGACTCGCGTTGCAAAACGTTAAATGAATAATCTTTAATAAATTCACATTTTCAAACAAAACCAAACGCTAACTAAGCATCAAATTGAATAAGCAAAAATGAAAAATCTTTTGCAACAAATAATGTTGCCAACTTTTATGTATATTTTAAAAGAAATGGTATTTATTTATTTCATTCATCAGCTGAAAACAAAAAATTACAGAATCTACGTTAATTAGCATGGTTGCACAAAAGAAATAAATTTTTTGCATTTAACAAAATCGTTAAGGAAGCTTTTAACACCAGTAATATGCTATGAAATGTAATTTATGGTATTCAAAGAATAGTTTGTAAATCATATCAGTTTCCAGGAAAGCATTTCTTTTTTAAATGAATTTCTATTTCTAAATTTCTAAATGAATATAACTGCATTGCGGTCTAGTTCAGGCAGAAATCACGAATTTGACCTAAAATTTATTATAAAACAACAATTTTTTTATAATTTTAAGTGTCAAACTATTACATTATTTTCTTCCTCTTACAGGCGTGCTTGTTGCACAAAATTCTACTGAATTTGGATTTTGCTCACTCACTGTTTGTTTACTTCGACAATCACCAATGTTACTTTCAGTTTCAGGTTCAAGTAAACATTTTGGATTCAATCTTCTTACCAACGCACTTGCAATGACCAAGGAATGCTTTAAAAAAGTTTTTTAGCTATTATTCCTGTAATCAAAATTTATGGTTCTACACCACTGCTTAATCTTTAGTAAAATTCCACAAAATGATATCTTTATAACAACTGCATATTTGTTTAAAAAATATCAGAATATACAATCTAATGTACTCTGTAAATATACATTTTTCTTACAAGCATTTTTGCAATATATTTTACCTTTATTTCTTTTAGCTTTTTTCTGAATATGGGCACATGATAAGCGATGCCTTCAACCTCCTTTATAATAAAAATTCTTACTGTCCACATCTCTAACTAAATAATAAATATTACTTTTATTGTGTCATATATTTTCCAGTATGCCAGTTCAGCTATGCAAGCATCTCGGGTTCTTCTTAATATCTAAAAACAATTTTAAAGTTCCTTGATTTTAATAATGTAAAATATATGATAAACTTTAATATTTAATAATATAATTGTACCTTCTTATACCTGCAAATTTTGTACACACAGCAACATTTGGTCAATGTCAACACTGGAATCTAACTCAGCATGCATATCACTTGATACTTTATTTTAAGACGTGTGATAGTACTTGAGACTTAGAAATAAATAATAACTTCAACTATGCAAAAGGCATATGTACGTAAATTTATTTCACACTGGGCATTCTTTTCTCTTAATTTCAATTTATAATTATTAGGAAATGCTGCAGGCATTGAAAATCAGATGTAATTCTGTTGGAGAAAAGCGTTCTCCTGACCTCTAGCTTCTAGCCCCTAGCCAGGGGTAGCCAAAGTGGTCGATATCGATCCCTTGGGGTCGATGGGACTATCTAAGGGGTCGACAGAGGCTTAGGGGTCGAATGGGGGTCGATGAACTCTGGGATCGAATATGAACTTTGAAATCCTATCTGAGGAATTTATTTCCTGGAGAACTATTTTGTAACAATAATTTATACTTTTCTGAACTATCAACAGACACCATAAGAAATTAATTTTGCGGGGCCGAACTGCGCGATGCTAAGAGAATTTTCGACTTCAGGCTAAATTTTCACCGCCTTTTCTTACAGATCGTTTAACGTTTATTTCCTCCAGTTATACGAAATACGGCTTTATTCTATGAGTTTGATAAATGTGTTGCATAGGCCTTTGTCAGATATTTTTCGCGTCTTTCGTCACATCAGATGAATTGGTAAAGGCGATTTTAGTACAAAGCTAAATGATAAATTGTGCACAGCTGCTTTGGGTGGACGTCTGCGTGACAACGGCCGCGCGGGATGATGAAACGTAAAGGTAAAATGCATCTGATCGAGAATTAGTAAGGGTGAAAAGGGTAAAGGATACCTTATAATAAAGAAATTTATTATTAATAATATTTATTTTATGAGCTCATGGGTCGATGAGGCGTCAAGGAAAACCATAGGGGGTCGATGGTACAAAAAGTTTGCCTATCCCTCTAGCTCTGGCCTACACCGACGAAGTTGAGCTTGATAACATGTTACTGTGACCCCACTGCTGTATATAAACGAATGCGTTCTCCATTTTTACTCAGTTATGTTTCCACGTACAACATCGTTATATTGTCTTTACATTGGAAGTATAATAAACTAATTAAAGTTCAATTTTAAAAGCCAAATAAAAGTTATAAATAACAATCTTTTTCTAAATTTAAAGTTCATTCTATTTTATTAGTTTTATGAAATTTGAAGTTATTTCAACTCTTTAGAAAAATTTTGAACTTTGTCGTAACACTATAAGCCAGTGGTTCTCAAAGTGTGGGTCGCGAGCAGATTCTGGGTGGGTCGCGTAAAACATTAAAGTAAGAAGGATGGTCTTTATGCTCATTAAAAGAGTTTTACTCATCGAAAATTGTTGGGTGAACAATTAAACTTTGATTCAGTTACTGATGACCTAAGAATCACTATTTCTGTCCGGTTTCTCACAGCACCCCGATGTTGTGGCTACTGGCATATCCACAAAGGCGGACGAATAATTAATCGATTTGTGTGAAGTTTATTCGTTTAAAATGAGTTTTGGTCGTAAAAGATTAACACAGTTTTGAATATCAATTTAAAACACATATCCAACTGTTTCCACTGCAGCATTAAAAGTGCTGCTTCCTTTTACTACTTCGTACATGTGCGAAATTGGATTTTCAGCAATATTGGAATTAAGAGCAAATTTCGAAATAAGCTACAATTATCCAACATCTTGCGTCTGAAACTAATACGTATTAGTGTGAACGTCAAAGAAGTCATCAGTCAAAATAGAAAACAAGCCCATTTGTTCGCGTACACCTCATTATGCATTTAACTAATAAACTTATACATTATAATTAGGTGTATTCATTAAAAAATTTAAAAGTATTAAACTCATATTTTTTATTTAACCCCCTTGTCTTTTAAAATATGCATTACAAGTCGGTGGGTCGCAAAAAATTACCGTTTTCTACAGTGGGTCGCAGCCCAGAAAAGTTTGAGAACCACTGCTATAAGCAATATAAGCCATGATTACTGGACCTATCACCTTCAGCTACGTCGCAGCTTAAACATAAATAAAAACGATAAACATAAATAAAAGCTTAAATGAAAACGATAAATGAGAAAAGCTGAAATCTTGTTATAAAATAAGCAAATAATTACTAAAAAATGTAAATAAATAAATAAATATATAACTATACATAAAGGCATACCCCGCTTAACGCTGCTTCGCTATAACGCTGTGTTTTGGCATGTCACGTGACTCATTTTTCATTAAAGCGAGAAATTTAGCTAGATGTATTTAACAGCACTAAAACGATTTTATTATATCATGTTCCTTGAGTTATTTCATACATTCTGCCAATCATTTACAATAACTGGTTTGGATTCTGTTAGATTTCACATATTCAGTCATATATTTTTCATGTGCTCTGTTCATTATCTCACAACGAGAGCCTTAGCAATTGTGACTTAAAACAACTGGCAGAGCTATGCACTGATAATAAACCAACAGTCGTTAATTCAAAAGAGGATATACATTTGAAAACTCTAACAGCACAATTCCTCAAGAACAGCATCACCAACATTACACAAATCATGGACCAGTTCATAGAACAGGATCCTGATGATGAGCGAAGTCCAAAGCGAGATGGGATGTTCTTGAAATGATATCTTGTTATCAAGAAATTCTACATAAGAGAAAATGTAAGAAGCGACAGTTAACGCTTGATAGTTTCATCACCAAGAAATCCAAAACTGAGAAATCAAAGGCTGGTCTATCATCACAATGATGAATATGAACAATAAAGTATGTAAACATTTCTATAAATATTTCAAATAAATTTTGCTGTATATATTCTGACTTTTGTTGGAACCGATGTACTATAAACACATGCTATAACGATCGCGTACAACGCTGTTTTGCTTAACGCTCTTTTTTCAGCACCCGACCAAGTGCGTTAAGCGGGGTATGCCTGTATATATATTTGCATTTTCTCAACAATTTTTAAAATTTGAAAAGCATTAAAAATTATATTAATGAAAAATTGAATTAATGTTTATTTTTGTATTTAAAGTGCTTGCTCTTATAATAAGATTATCACAAGCATGTCAATTAGATTTAAATTAAAAAGACCTAATTTTCATTTAATTTACTGTATATCCTTTTCCTACAGTAATTTCGATGATGATAAATGTAGCGTTACAACAATCGTGTGCGAAGAAAAATTTCTGCTGACCGACTAAAGATTTATTTTATTGCACGACATCCGGAATTTCACTTGTTCAAGTAGTGCTTTACCTGTCGCGTCGTTTTCATAAATTTATTGTATATTCGTTTTTTGCGAAATTGATGTTTCATATTTTAGCGGTGTATTTGTTTTCTTAAATAATTATTTATTTTCTTTAGAAGAATGACAGAATACTGGAAATCGGTTCCGAAGAAATACTGTGAAATATGCAGGTGTTTTTATTACGACAATAAGCCGAGCATTCAAAAACATGAACAAGGCGCGAGACACAAAGCAAATGTGGCAATGAAACTTCGCCACGTAGCTCGACAAGGGCGGCTGAGATTGAAAGAAGCGGATGAGACAAAAAAAGTTATTTCATCAATGGAACAAGTATATAATATTTAACATGCTAATCTTGTTTGCCATGGTAATTCTTTCATTTAAGGAAGCGCTCAATTCATATAACAAGGATGTGAAGCGTGGTTATGTCCCAAAATTATCGACTCAGACAAATGCGCAAGGATTTACGAAGAAAAGTGAGAATATTTTTATTATTTAAAGCGCTACATTATTATTACGGTTCGGTCCAAGAATTTTTTTAGTATAAGATAATATGTAAAAGAATAATTTATTAAAGTTACACTAGATCGAAATATAAATATGCATAGTTCAGTTCTTTAAAGGTAAGACTTTGAATTATAAATTTGGTGACTGTATTTTTGTTCTGATTTTTCTTACGATTCTATTTCCTCTAAGGTTGTTGTTTAATATTGACAATTATAAAATATCATCACCATTTCAAATAGTCTAAAAGTAATTATAATAATATTTATAAAAGTTTTTTTTTAATTTTTATTATTTTTTACAAAACAGTATTAATTTTATGAGCTGTTCGTTTATAATAATTTTAATGCAAGTTCATGTTTGATATTTTTATTTTTGTGAAGCAACTTATATGAAATTACGGATAATGAATTAATGAAATGGAATCTTAATTTTGCTAGAATGTTCATTTTCACTGCGAGAGTTACGGTACATGAATTGCCAAAAGTTGATAAACTTGCATGCTTACTTGAATCGTTTGTGAATTTATTAAATTATTTTATTTTTTTGTATTTGCTTTTTCTAAATATGACCAATGCTTGCTGTAGGTAATTTGTCAGTTATGAGAACTAAAGACATTGATTGCTGCAATATTTTGAGTAGTTTTTGTTGTTTGAAGACAAGAAAATGTATTAAAAGTGAATTGAACATTTTTATTAAACATTTGTTTATTAGAAGCAGCATCATCATCCGCTTCAACGAGACAGTTTCAAGATGAATTGGCTGAGTCAGCGTTTGCAGTTTGGTTTGAAAGTGCAACTCCAGAAGGCTTGCTGTATTATTGGAATTGTGCTACTGGTGAGTCGACTTGGGAACAGCCAGCCGAAGGTTACGTTTCTTTGGCAGCTCAGCAAAAGCAGATGAATCGTCGTGAGGTGGCTTTGGGTTTAGCACCGGGTTCGAGTTCACAAATGGCCGTTTGGAAGAATGCAGGCGCTGCTCAGCGACCGGAAACATCTGCCGCATTGGAACAAAAGTCGGTGCCCTTGGTTAAGCAGGAGGCGTCTGTGATAAAACAAGAAGAAAAGTATGATGCTATGCTGTACAATGCTTATCCAACTGTAAATCAACAATCGAAGGAAGCATCTGGTGGACATCCGTATGGAGAATGGCAACCGGTAGACAAGCCAATTTGGAAGTCTGTTTTTTTTTAATTACATTTTTTCAACATGTGGAATACAATGCATGAAATTATTTTTTTTAGTTATTGTGAAACGGATGCTGAAACGTTGGATTTGATGTATCAGCAGCAGTCGCAGTCAACAGCTTCTACTTCGGAATGGCATTGGGAGGATGAGACGCTTTTCAAAAAAAAACAAAATCCAACTACATCAGTGTCATCTGAATCTTCTGCTAAAGTTGAATTTAAAAAGCGCAAACCGAACAACACGGCAAATCGTCGCATTGTCATTGAATAAATACAAATTTGAAATTTATGTAAAATATCATAATAAGGAGTTTCATTAGTCATGGAATTAATTGTATTAGAATTGATTGAATGGCATTGTACTGATCATGGAATGCAACGAGTAAAAATAGGTACACGATTGACTTGGGTTTTGTTTTTTAGCTGAACAATGTCTGCTTGAGATTTGTGGGCGAAATGGATTGTAGAAAGAAAATTTTTATATTTTACATATTATCGTCAGGTGATGAGTGTAAATTGAAAGCGTTGTTTTTTGAAATTTACTAATTTACATAAAGTTGTCGACAGGTTTCTAGTAGCATCTCACAGTAAAAGAATGAAAAACTCTTTTTAGATTATATAGAAGGATTTGCTGATTACCGAATTTTACACATCGTATACATTTTCCTTATTAACAGTGCATCATTTTTTTGAATCAATTTCAAACGACAATTGCAAATAAGTTTTTGCTTTTATCTACAGTGAAGCCATTATTTTCATTTTTAGCTAAATCGAACAAATTTAAATTCAATTATAATAGAATATTTTTAATTTTTGAATTTGATTTCAAAATAAAGAAAATTCTGTTCATATTTCAATATTTTTGTTTGATTGTACAGCTTCTGTATTCAAGCTCATACAAGTATTCCATTTTCATGCTGTGACCAGGTACGAGAACAAATGAATTTTTTCAAAAAATAATTTAGAAATAGTCATAAAACAAAATAGAAATTAATAAATAAACAATTTTCTTTTTAAATAATATCAAAATGTTTGCTGAAGACTGAAAAAAAATATTTTACTGTTATATTTGTCGGTTGCGCACGATGTGTGTATTAGACGAGCAGCAATTTTTTGAATTAAAATTCTGTCTACATCATATTCATTAAAATGGTTTTTGAAAAAATTTTTAAATAATTAAAATGTTAATTATGTGTTTAAAAAATGAAAACAAAATTATTTTTAAATATTTTTGTAGTAAAATATTTAATTAACTATTTGCAGGTGAGCTTGCATAAAAATTGTACTAATTAAAAATTTATTATAATTTCATCTAAATTTTTATTTATACATTTTATTATTGCATTTTCTGTAAAATTATAATATTAAAAAAACATTTTTTTAACTTTTTTCAAAGTTTGTCAACAAATTAATAGCAAAATGCTAAATAAATAAAAATTTGTTGTTAAAAATGACATATTTTGTACATATTTTATTAAAATATTTGAAATTCATTATCAGTATTGTTTAATCAAGTAATTTTGCAACAAGTTGTTGAATTAAGACAGTATTCAAATGAACTTTACTGGGTTGCCATTATTTTACAGTATACTCACTAGACTTTTTGGTAGGCGTTGAATAACATTTTTTGCAGATTGTTTTACCAATAAATGTTGATGTTTCATTTGATTTCTTTGTAAGAACGTTTGCTGTGGGGAATAAAAAATTATTTTCAGCAGCAGAAACATGGTATTTTTTGACGAAAAGAAAATCTATCTTTCCACGTTAAAATTATAGTTTTCTAGAAAATATATTTTAGCTTTTCTATTCTGTTGTTTTATTCTATTATTTATTAATCTTTTTTTCTTTATTTTTTTATCAAGTTTATTAAGTAGATTTATTTATGTTGCTATGCTTGTTTGGCCGTATTTTTCTGAAGTTTATGTTAAGCTTTAAATATAAACTTACTTGCTTGCTTATTCTTGCTTCATCCATCCTTTATTTTATCCTTTACTTTATTACTTATATGTACTATTGTCCGACGTTTTATGGGTTATCATGGAAATTGTGTTTTAGTTGTAAATGTAATCATGGAAGAAGTAGATCCAGAATCATTGTTTTCGAGTTTTTATTCTGAGGTAACTTAAATTTTTGTTTTCCCATTGTTGAGAAATTCAGTTGTCGCTTTTTAGGTGAAAGCAATTGAGAAGCGAGATTCCGTTTTGAACAGCAAAGAACAAATACATCGTTTGACAAAACCTGGATCTACATATTTAAATTTGAATCCATATGATGTTCGTCTGTTTCTTTTTTATTTATTTTGAAAGATTTTGTACTTTATCTTAGAATTTCAGTTGAATTTATTAGAAATTTGCATTTTTGAATAAGTAGGGGATGATGCGTAATTATAATATAGCATTTTTAAAAATCGTTCTTTGTTCAAATACAGTTTGATATAACTTTTTGAAATGCTTTCAGCAATGTATCTTATTACGTACATTGAATACATTTACCTTATTTTAGTACAGATAATAATATTTATATATATTAAGGTTCTTTTGTTACCATTGGAGTCACCTGTCGAAGAAATGCGCAGACAATATCGCAGGGTAAGATTCATATGCTTGTCATTGTTATTAATTGCACATAAATATTTCAGCTATCTATATTGGTCCATCCGGATAAAAATCCAGATGATCGGGAGTCTGCGCAAAAGGCTTTTGATAGTAATGATCCGTTCATTAGATACTTGGTTCTACATTGTTTTGGTATGTTATAGTTTTGAAGAAAGCTATTGAAATGCTTGAAGATCCAGAACAGCGTGCTCGCATTCAGTTAATTTATGAAGAAGCGAAATCTCGTACCGACAAATTGGTAATTGTAGACTTTTGTATATGGATATACTTTTTTATCGCAGAAACAGCTAGTTTCGTTTGCATTATTAAAAATTATCATATTAAATAATTTTTATCAATATTTTATAGATTGCAGACAAGCGCAAAGCCCAAAAGAAAGAAAGCGGTGAAAAAGTTGTATTGTTGGAAGACGATCCTGACTACGTATGTACCTTTATAATGCGTTTAATAATTAATACAAATTTATACTTGTTCAACTTTCATCATAATATATGCTTATCTAACAGTAAAAAATATGCATTTATTATTGTGCATCAGCCTTTTATTACTTATTTATGTCATCTTTCAACAGCATGCAAATTTTCTTATGAATGACATTGACAGCTGTAGAAAATTTTTTCTTAAATGTTTAGCGTTTTGAATTGAAAATGTTTCACTTGGCATGTTGTATGCATTTTTATTTCTGGTATGACGACGTTCACGCTATTTTTCATAAAATTAAAAAGTGGTATTAATACTATCCGGCATACTGTAGAAAAGCAAGTACAAATGATTGATGGGAAAATTGAGCGAAAAGTAACTGTTTTATGGTTTACTAATTCATTCTTTTTTTGTAATATTTGTGGATGCAATTGTGAAATCAGTGATATGAGACGCTATGATTGTAATGTTAAAACAAAACAGGATCAGTATTCAATAAATAATAAAATAACGATGGGCTATTTTTTACAGTACAATGAGTTCAGCTGTTCAATGGCAGATTTAGAGTTCAAAATTTGATATTATTGATCATTTAATTTTTTAATTTAAAATAATTATTTTTTATCTGTTGGGTTGTCCTGAGGAAGATCAGGTTCAAGTGTAAATATGTTTGCTTTATATTTCATAATGCAAAATACGTTTTTAGTGTCGATGAAGAGTGAAATCGATAAAGCTTTCACGAACTTCTATTTTCATTGAAGTTTTTGACGACATTGCTGAAGGGTGGATTTATTTATTTAATTATGGAAATTTTCATATTAGCAGTTCCTTTTCATTTTAAGTTTTGTCATTTTGTAAAAAGCTTAAGTAGGCCAAGATTATATCTTAATTGAAATATTATTGATTGAACATAAATAAAAGTGCTGTTCAAATTTTCAGAATTCAGCTATTAGAATTGAAAATTTCCATTTAAAGTTTAAATAATTTTTTAATGTAACCTTTTCTATAAATAAATATGTATGTTTTTATATTAAAAGATATTAAGTTTTAGTTTAAATTAAACTGAAATGTTTGAATAAATTGCAATTGTTGATGTTTGAATTTTGTAATAGGTTTGAATTAATGGCATGACGTAGAATTGAGTTTTGCACCAAATCTATTGTGCAATTTTGTGACTACTTGATCGGTTACTATCCGCTGCTTCAGTTGACATTGATCTCCTTTAATTGAGATCATAATTGTCCGCACTCTCTGCATTCATTGAAGCCGAACGGCGTATTTGAATGCTATCGCGTAATGTTGTTGAACGCGTAATTTTATTTGTTTGCTGTGCTTATTGTTTGAACGTTGTTCATTAGCAGTACCATATACGGTACCAGCAGCAAGTGGGAATGGTCATTAAGTATGATCATGTTTGACAGTTCGACTTTGCTTGAAATACTTGATAACGCAAATGAGTAGATAATATTTGTAAAGTGAAAAGTTAAAAAAAAAATTATTTTTAAGCAATCGAAAAAGAATTTCATTTTTAGTTTTATATACACGTACGCAGTAGGTATTTATTTAATAATTGCATTGTTATTGAATTTCTAGTGTGTTTATTTCAGTTCGCTGTACTTGTATGTATTTAAAGAGTTGTATTTCAGACGTTAAAATTGATGAAATGTGAATATTCGAGTAAATTAATGAGAATTTATTTCAAAAATTGTCACGTGCAATGATAACATTTTTGACAAATGTCGCAATAGTAGTATTTTTCGCGAGTGAAATTGAAATCTTTTAGCAAATGTTTAAACGATTTTAAACTTGAAACTTGCAAGCATGATTATTAGCTGTTGGACGCGCACAGCGCATTAGTGTAGTTAGTAATAAAATAATTTTCTCCAATGATACGTGCTGCTTAACTAGCTTTACACGTTGCCAACAAAAGCTAGTTGGACAATTTTGTTCTTCATTACGTAACACTGAAAGAGTAATTTGTCCAGTTGTTGTGGATTGTTTGTTTTTGAAATTGCGTCACGTTGAAATAACATCTCAGTTGAGAGCTTGCATAAGTTCAATCTTGGCGGTGTTTTATTTTCGTGATATCAACCGAATTCAATTTATTGAACATAATATTTCGCATGATGATAAATAGAAATTTCTTCAATTATTTTTTCTTTCATTTTTCAAATATGATCATTTAGAAAATGACAATTTTTCATTTCCATTTCCATTTGTACACATGAAATGTAAAAATGTTTAAATATTTCCGTTAATATTTGCATTTTATAAAGATCAATAATTCACAATATTAACTAGTTGGTTTTGATTGAATTTTGTCCTTTTGCATTGAATGAATAATTTTATTTGACGGAAGTGAAGTTGGTTTTTGCACAATTTGAAAAATAATCATTCAGCAAATGTTGCAAACAATATAAATTTATTTGTAAAAGCTTGATAATAGATAAATTATTAATTTTATTGTAGCCATATAGCCATATGAAATAGAAGTTGTTGAAGAGTTTTGTAGATCAATATTTTGTATCATGCTTCAAACGGAAGCTGTATTCAAATTTACATTTTAATCAAAGCTGCAAGAATGTTGGAATAATCTATTAACACCATGCGCGTGTATGTATGTGTATGAAAGTAATAAAAGTTGCAAAATTGACTTCCAACTTATTATAATCCCTATAGATTGATGCGCAAGCAGTTCAATTTTACAACAGAATATTTTATTAAAATTTAACAGATGACGTTGGATTTTAAGAAAGTTTTCTTTTTTTTATTGGTTTTATTTTGTTCATAATTATAAATAATAATAATAATAATTTAAATTGATTAGTTGTGTGTGTGTGTGTGATTTTGATGTAAATTGTGCAACGCGGTCAATTGCATGCAGTGAAGCAGGGTAAGTGAAAGAACGTCAACTTGACATTGTTTTCAATTGTTTCAAGTTGAATATAGAATTGGTTTGAAATTTTTAATTATGAATTATTGAATTATAAAAGAATAGAAAAGTAATTTCTTCAACAAAATTGTCAATGCAAGTATTTATTTGTTGAGATTGATTTTCAATTTGTTTGCTTCTATTTTCTTTTTTTTTTTCTTGTGGATGATTTTTTATTCTTCTGCTTCTCAAAGAGATGATTGGTATAGTCGATAAATAATAAATAACCATAATATATATATATGATGGTGTGTGTTGTTTGCCATGCCATGCCATGCCATGACATGACATACTGGTGGATGACGTCTCCTGGATGGACAAGGTACATTTTTCTGGCTTCCGGGAAAAAGATGCAATTTTAATTTGCATGCAAGCGTGACGTGTTTTTAAGCAGGCCGATGTTGATGATGCGTTGCATTATTTTGACAACGCCTGCAAATGGCAACCGCGTGATTTTAGCGTATGTTGTAAATTTTGTCGCAGGGGTTGCAACGTGTCCGCTTTTTCCAAGCCGGTTCCCATCCAGGCTTGAGTTGACTTGGCAATTAGCCAACCGACGACCAGTCGATAAATCAAGTCGAAAATTTGTGCACTTTCCTGACAGCATAACTATCGAGGAGGGGCTTCTGGAAATTTTATGTTGTTGTTGTTTGTTGTGTAGTGGAAATGATTGTGATTGATTTAATAATTTTTTAAAAAAAATAATAAGAAGCTGAAAATATGAAAATGTTGTGAAAACTGTTTTTTGGAAAATTATGATACAATGTGATTTCACTTTTTTTTTACCTTTGCACGTGAATGTGTTGAATTCATTGTTATATGTAGAATTGAACGGCAAAGAGTTAAGAGTTGTTCTCTGACAAGCGACAAGTTAGTGTATGCTGCTTTTTCATTGTTTGTTTATTTGGATATACGTCATTGAACATGCCAAAAGCATCATTGCACATTGCTTGACTTTGAGCTTGAGCTTGATATGTGAGCATTGTGTGAAAACAAAATTTCAATTATTTTCTATGCAACGTATGATAATTTTAACTGGAGACAAGCACAACAAATTGAACGAAGAAAAAGTTGCTTGCTTTTTGTCGCACTTCAAAAAAAAAAAAACAGTTGCATATTTCATTGCAACTTGCTAACGATTGCATCTTTATTTTCTATATTTTTTATTTTTTGTATATTTATAAAAATTATGTTGTGTAAAATTAAATATTTCGCATAAAAAAAAATTTTCAAATCAAACGTGAACAACAACGACATTTATATACAATGAGAGGGGTTTAATGATGGCGATGGTGCAGTTGGGTAAAAAAAGTTAAAAAAAAGAAAAAATCAAACTTTCTTTGTATACCATTTCAAAAGTATCAGTTAAAGTAGGGATAATTTTTATATTTTTTTTGTTTTATTTTATGCTTATGCAATTTATGCATTTTGGAGTTGAATTGTTGTTTTCTAGTATGAAAAGTTGCTATGGATGAATAGAGTGAAAATCTTGGCTGAAAGAGAACGTAAACGAAAAATGCTAGCTGAACGTGAAGTCGAAGACAAGTCTTGACAAGCTATTTTTTTTTAATCATTTTTTTGTATTTATTAATATACTGTTATTTTTGTACAGAAAACGAGCACATTTGGAAAAGCAAGAGCTGTTGGAACGGAAAAAAGCTGAAACGGAATGGCAAAAGAATTATGAGGTGAAGTGGAAATTTGTTGATTTCTTTCTTTTTTTTTTGCACTTTATTATGCTTATTGCTTTATTGATCAAGTGTTTCAGGAATCGCGTGATTGTCGAGTGAATAGTTGGAAAGATTTTCAGAAGAAGAAAAAAGGAAGAGTTGGCAACCAGGGACTTCGCATGCCAAAGCACAGAGCTGAAGCTCGCGAACATTAGATGCAATTATGATGGAATGAAAATGGAAAATATATCTTTTTTTATTTATTTTAAACAATTTTTTCTATATTTTTCTGATTTCTGTAATTGTAATTGATAATTTTCCGTAAAATACTGAAACAGAAAAAAAAATAGCAGAAGTTGATGTGATAACAATTATTTCATATTCATATTCTGCCACTCCCTTTTTGTGTTTTTATTGTACACTTATTATTGTCTGTGCACAATGGAATAGCTCCTTCTCACGCATATCTTGATCAAAATTTTGATGTATTATTTTAATTTGAAAAAAAAAAGTTAAATTTATATGATAACTCTAACGTGTGAAATAGTTTATTAATTGTTTTTTTTTAATTGAGTTGCTTCGAATTACATGCAAACATTACTGTACTGTTGCATACAAAAGAAGATGAAGCAAACTTTATAGTAATTTATTAATATAAGAAAGTATTTTGTAAAATTTACAAAAAAACAACCACTTGCTTTACATGTAGAAGTTGTTGATTGAAATAAAATTATTATAATTTTAAAAGAAAAAGCGCAACCTTGCAAGTAAACAAAGTTTGCATGACTAGTTAGTTGGTTGAATGAATTCTGACGTTGACAAAAGTGTCGTAATTATTGTTGGATGTGCAATTTTACTGTTCGATGATTTGACGACCAGAAATTGAATAGAATATTGCAATGCGTAATCATCCAATCTACGAAGGCTTGATTTCTTGCAATGCTGTTGTACATGCACAATCAGCACATGCGACAAAAATACAACAGTTATTAACTATCGTTGTTATATGAACTATAAAATGACCAACTATAATAATATTAATTTTCTTATTGAATAGATTTTTGTTTTTTATTAAAAAAATATGAATAAACAATTCACTTTGCAAAACAAGTTTGAAAAGTTTCAAATTTCACATAAAAGAATATGTATCATCTTACAATAATTTATCGGCTATGTAATAATTGCAATTATATGCATGTTAAAAAATTATCATTAAAAAAATTTGCAATTACGAGAATTTGTTCAAATTTGTTATTTGAAATTGAAAAATGACTGACTTTGTGTGTGTGTGTCAGTCGGTATGTGGGGAATGGGGTGGGGGCTTTGTTTGGTATAGTTGAAGTCGACTGCAAAATTAGCATTGCCGCTGGCTTCAGTAAACGTGCGAAAACTTTCAGCCAGACAAGATTGAAAAAGTAAAAAGGGATTTTTCTTTGAACAGGGAAACAAGCATATAGAAAAAAACAAAAATGCACAACTGGTAATTTATAAGCTTCGTTCGTTGTCGCTAAGCCAGACAGCAGGAGGCGAAGTTGAAATTCCACAGCGCTGCTGTTTCTTGGAAGTTGATTTGAGAAAAATGCAAAAAAAAATCTCCAAGCAACTTCATCTCATTTATTTTATTTTATTTTCTTTATTAAACGCTTTGATTGGCATTTTTGCTGTGGCTTTTTCTCCTCATTTCTGACGCCAATTGTGTGTGTGTGTTTGTGTGTGCACATTTATGATGTGAGGTGAAAATTTTTTTAATTCTCCAGATTATCATTCATCAATTTCACCAAAGCTGTCTGTCGTTGTCGGTGAATGAGACTAACGATGGCAGAAAAATTTCACAAATGTTACCACCCACTGTCACCAGCCGAGATTCAACACACACATACATGCTTGAATTATTGTCTCTCTTTGATTATTCTTATTCTTATTATTTCATAGAGCATATTTTGTTGAATGAATAGTCAATTCTTTATGCAAATGAATAATTTTATTTAAAATTCTTCGTTTCATTAAAATGCAAAATTTTCTCATTGTATGCAAATTGCAAAAGTTGAACACACGCAGAGAGGTAGTGGTATTTTTATATTCTTTGTGAAAATTTTGGACATTGGAAAATAATATTTGCAAAATTACTTTGATTGTTTAAAAGTTTAATGCTTTTTTTTTCTTTTAAAAAATTTATCGACCAAAACAATCACGAACGGTCCAAGCTGTGTGTGTGTGTGTGCGTTATTCTCAAGATGAAGAATATCGACGCAATATTGCCTGTCCTGCACCATGCAGCGAGTGTAGTTTGTTCGTATTGATTGCCCAAGGAAAGTCGACCTCGAATTCACTGACGTAAGCTTTGCTCACAGCCACGCCCTCGCACATTTTTCGATAATTAACTATTCTGTTGGTGTTCTGATTCTTTTGAAAAGCTTGAAGCTGAAATTTTGCACAGACGACAGCTGTCACCACTGGTCACTTGGTTGATGCAGTGGACGCGGGTGTGTCCGTTCTCAGATTGCAAACGACCCTTTTGAATGAATGCAAAGAGGCTTTTTGCTCAGGCGTTGTTGAAATCCGCTTCCGGCCCAACCAAACCCAACGGTGGCAACAATTACGTCACAGAAATTGTATTAAATAATACTTTGTTGTCAGTTGGTTGTAGTTGTGAATGAAAATCGAAAACTTTGAAAACTTTATCCGGCTAACTGCTTGCTGTTGTTGTTGTAAAAGAGAACCAAAAAAACTTTCTACATCAAAAATTATGAATATATTCGTCCGTTTAACAGATGCTTTCTTGTTGTTGAGTTCAAAGTTTTTTTTGCAAACGTATTTTTTTCCCAAAATTTATCCGATGCAATTTTATCATTTAAATTGTCGTCGATTGATCAGGGCTTCTTCATCTTTCATGATGATATATATTCTGGAACAGTGAATCAAATTGTTTTGCCACATCAGAAATACGGAGATCATTTTTCAAATTTGTATATCTCAAACGTATGCTCTTATTGTCAGTCACTGTTGTGTGTTGGTTAATTTGGCAGTTGGTTTGGTCAGTGTATTAATTATTGTTATTTATCGATTGGGATCATCACATCACATCAGTCGAATACGGGCAAAATTGTGCGTCTAGGCGAGGTTGGTTGGGAAAATTGGATCAATTTGTGGAGCAAAAGTTGTAGACGGGAGAAAATTGAAACCTGAATCCGCAGAAATCCGTTGAGAACGAACACTTGCTTGCTTGCTTGTATTTGTTGTTAAGAAAATGTTTCACAAAAACTTTCACAAGTCACAAAATAATATTAATATTAATAATAATAATAATAATAATGAATTATAATATCAATTTTAAAAGTGTTTATCAAGTTTGTCACGTCAGTCAGTTTGGTGTTTTTGTTTATTCATCGTCGAAAGGTTCAAATTTGGTAAACATGCTTTGAAAAATGATCACTTTGGTAAATAAATTTAAATAAATGATAATGGTGTTTATCAAATTGCAATTGATCATGCGAATTCAAACTGAATTATGAGAAAAATTTGTCGATTGACGACAAAGAAACACTTATATTGCAATCAAGCAAATAAAAAAGGTTGGTTGATTTATTATTATTTTAATTTTTGCAAACTTTTGTTTGCTGAAGTGAATTTTATTCTCTTTTTTTTGGGGGGGGGGGGACAAGAGCAAATGATAAACGAAGAATATTTCAGAGGAAGTAAGTAGTAGTAATAGTGAGCTAGCTACATTCAGTTGAACTGCTGCTGCTGCTGTTGTTAGTGATCAAATGACAAAAAGCATCATTAAGATTTTTGATTTGCAACTTTGGATGAATGAAGTCGAATTAAAGCTAATTGCTTAGCGATAGTGCTAGTGATGATGAGGATAATGGAGCAGTTTGGATGAATGGAAATTCTTGAAAATGTTGGCAGAAATGTGTGAAAATATTCCATTTTCTATTTCTATAAAGACGCTGAAGTGAAAAAGTTGAAAACAAACAAACAAAAAAAACAGAAAGCAATAAGAAAATTTAAAAAGAAATTTTATGCATATGATTTTTATTTCCTTCATAGCAAAAATAAACATCAATAAATTACGGATAGTCGTGCTTGTCTGCTATCATTCGTAGTGACTGGCAATTGACGATGACGATTGTCAGTAAATTTGTTTAATAAAATAATAATATATTGTAATAATTCGTCTGTTGTTAGCTAATATGGACAAAAAAAAATACCCCCAACACTGATGTACAAGAACAAATCCGCTGCAGTGTATTTATTTTATTCATTCTTTATGCAAATTTTATAAAATAAGATTGTGAACAATTTTTGAATTGTGTGTGTGTGACATAGAGATAGATGTTGATAGATGTGAAAATGCGTGAGAGTATTATTTTCCAATTGATGACGATCAGCGTTGAATAACCAAAGTCAATGAATCACAGAGAAGCGATACAGAGAGTTCAAATGTGGATATGTTGTGTGTAGGTGGCAAGCTAAGTGTCTAAATGTTTAGACTATATATTTTGTCTTTAATTAATACATATTTTTTTGCATTTTCACTTTTCTCTTTTCACCGTCCAGCTTTCTGCTTGTCATCGTCATCATTTCTATTATGAATTTTTAATTTTTTTGTTTCAAAAAATAATTTTCAACAAATCAAAAGATAAAGAGAAAAAAAACCCCTATTGCATACAATTGATTGATTGATTAATTGATCGGTATGTATTTTTGATGCAAATTTTTCATTTTTTTTTCTTTGCTTTGTCTACTGTAAATTTGTCAATAAAATTTCAAATGGAAAATTTGTGCTAAATGATGAGTGTGTGTGTGAGAGTGGAGTTGTTGCAGCAGCAGTGGTCGACAACAAGCAAACGCACCAGCACACATGAGACAAATAAAAATTGCTTTCACGTTCTCCAGACAGCCGGCAGCAGCAGCTGTTGACTAGATTTTGATGAACAAGCATTCTTGACTACACTGACAGCCAGTCAGATTCTTTTTCTCATATTCTTTGCTTTCTCTATCCCATCTACTTAGTTAGCTAGTTAGCTAGCAAAGCTTGGCCACCTCTTCTTCTTCTTCACAACCCCTGCCCACCGCCCCCACCTCAACGCTGCAGTATATACATATATACATACACAGCAAGCACGCATCAAGTTTTATGACGTAAACAAGCAGTTGAGTTAGTCCAGTTTTTACAAACTTGATTCACGCAATTTTACGAATTGTTGTTTTTCGAAATGAAATTTTCGATTAAAATGAAATAATAAATGGAAAAAAAATTTTTTTCCACAAAATTTCCCCAACTTTATTTTTTTTTGTTATTGTCAAATCTATCACCAATAATTACTTTGTTTTTTAATTTTTAAAAAATTTTCTTTTCATCATCATCATTAACAATAACAACAACAACAACAATAGAAGAAATTGCACAAGCAACAATGATAATTCATTTGAAAGAAATTTCATTTGCTCATTCTGGCTAATTGTCTTCAACTGTAGTAGTTTATTAAAGTGTGTGTGTGTGTGCGTTGGTCATTGTTGTTTGCCATTGCCATTGACGTTTTGAAAAGTTTTAATAATAATCATAACTATATAGCCGACCAACAAGCAAGCCAGTTATTACTTAGTCAGTCATCCGGACAGCCGTCACCAGTTCTTCTGGCACTTATCACCAAGCAGCAGCAATGGTTGTTGCTTGTTTCGGTCGACCGATTTCACATGACTGACTGGTCGTTGGTACTGTGTTTTATAAAAGAACACACACACATATATATATGTATGTATATTGTTCAGCTTATACAAACCTGAGAGAGAGAGCTGGTTGTTGTTTCAGCTGCTGTAGTAGTGTTCCATTTACTTCCTCTCAACATGCAAAAATAATAATGATCAAATTGAAATTTCAAAATTCAATCAACACACGCATATATATACGAAAAATTTCCATTCTTTTGCAAAAACCATTTTATTTACTCTTCGCAACAAAAACAGACATTGAATAAATGCAAAAGTGAAAAGGAGGACTTGTACAAAATAAGAGACAGCAATATTATAAGACAAGACACAAAAAAAAAATTGCTCGAGAAAGAGGAGGAAAATTGAAAAAAACATTCTGTGTTGTACATTTCTGTCTCAGGTTCTTCTTCTGCTTCCAATTTCTTTTTTTTTTTCAAATTGTACATCACTTTTCTGGGAAAAAGTAGAAGAAAAAAAAACAAACAAACAAACAATATAAAAAAAAACACCTATACAACACCATCCATCTATACTGTGAGAAGTTTTCAAAAATACCGTAAAAAGAAACATAAAAATTTGTCACTCTTCTTTCTCTATCGGCTGATGTTATTATGATCTTTTTGCTGTCTGTCCAATTCATTCAAAAAACACTCTGCTCTGAATCTCTACGGATAATGTCCTCCTCTGCCTCCTTCTCTTCTTCCTCTCATCGTCGTCGTCTTCGTTGCCATGGTAGTGGTAAAATGATGACTTCAAAATTCTCTGCATCATACATCCAAGGCGTCATTGTCGTCCTCTGTGTCTCATTAACCAACTACTATTGGATGTCGTTGTTTTTGTTGCGGATACCAAAAATTGAAGTGCAAAACATATTTTTTTAATGATGCGACGAGAAATGCAGAAAGATAAAAGTAAAAATTCTTCTTTTTTTTCTTTTCTTTTCTTTGCTCAAAAACAACACACTCTTCTCTCATTATTGTCTTCTTCCCCAACACTGCTGCTGCTTTTCCACAAAGATAAACAAATAAATGTGATAAAATAATACAAATACGCCGTCGTAGAGGTTGGTATATTCTCTCATCATTGATGACCACCATCATCAATCGATCGATCAATCAATCAATCAATCAGCTAACGCAAAAATGTAAAATATACAAAGTTCTTTCTTTTTGTGAATTGAAAAGGAAAAATCACAACACGAAAGTGAGTGAGTGAATGAAATAAAATAGCTTTTTTCTCACTCTGTGTATTTTTCAAATGAGCATTCCAACCAAGCGTAAAGCGTAGAGTAAAAAAATAATTGGAAAGACAGTAGTAGTGAAGAAGAAGAAAAAAAAAGAATGCATACTCGTCGTCAGACTCTCTCGCTGGTTAAAACAAAGTGCATTATTATTATTATTATCATTATTAATATTATTGCATTTGGGGGATGCAGGATTAAACAAAAGCAGAAAAAATAAAAACACGAGACGTTGATTGAGCACGTGATGTCCGCAAGTCACGCGCACAATGTCATCGTATATTAATATAATCTGCATTGTTCAGGAAGAAAAAAGTTTGTACATATTACAAACGATACATGTCATAGCGCGGCAAAGTTCCCTGCAATGCGGCAGAAAAGTCGCTTTACCGGCCAATGGCCGGTAAAAGAAAAAAAAAGATATAAATAAAATATACCAAATAAAACAAAAAACATAATATGTACACGATGGTGAAAAAAAAATCGAATTCTGCTGTTGCGGTGTAATTTTAATAAACAAACAACACCTGAGCAAGCAGCAGCAGCATGCTCTTCTTCTTCTTCTTCTAATGATGGCATCGTTGTAAATGAAAATACACTCTTCTCAATCACTCCGCCTTCTTTCGGAGGCTGTGACAGGTAAGTTATAACTGAACTGAACTGAACTGAAAATATATGTGAACAAAAAATAAAATAAAATAAAATAAATATATTATCATTTCTCTACATGAGACTAAAAATGAAAAATAAAATAAAAGAAAAATTATAAAATAATAAAAAAATTCAATCAAAACTACGACGCCAATATGATAATAATAAATAGTAAAAGAAAATGAAAATGTGAGCATACTGAAAACGAAAGGAAAACGCGAGCTTTCTCTTTCATTCGAAGGGAAAAAAATGGACAAATATATATATTTACATGTTATTTTTTGTTCTGAGAACAAAAATTCATAAATGAATACAAAGAAAAAAGATGTGTCATCACCATCGTGATCAAATGAAATAAATAAAAAAAAATACATACAACATGTTAATCACCCTGTAAAGCAGAGGCGTTGATTGCCCCTCCGCAACAATATCCCCACATTTCGATCCTGACAGAGGGAAGAAACAATACAGCAGGAATAAGCGCGCGCGCACACACACAAAAAAAAAGTATATAAAACACATGGCAAAAGAAAAAAAATCATCATCCTCAGCATCAAAATTATATGTTGTCGTATGGGATATTGCAACAGCAAAGAGAAAACATAGCAGTGGTGATGAAAACTGAAATAATAATAATACTAATAAGCCTAGCGTAGTCGTGTTCATTACTCCTTCTCTTCCTTCCTGTTGTTGTTTTTTTTTGATTTTCTTTTTCAAAATGCTAAAAACCACTGCTATTTGCCAGTTGCAAGAACGACAAAAAAAAAAGCAAAAGCATCATGATCAATAAATACACAATCTGCTTGCATAATATAAAAGCAGGAAAAAAATGTAAAAAAAAAAAATAGGCGCACACAACAAAGACGGTCAAACACTGTAATTGTGTTGTCACTTTCGATGGTAAAAAAGAAAAAAAATCAAGTCAAAATCAAATAATTTGACTTGACTCGACTGAACTGATCGACGTCAAAAGTTGTGCTGCTGGGGAGGGGAGGCGGGGGTGGGGTTAGTTCGGCTGGATTGGATCGTATCGTATCGGATCGGATTGAATTGGATTGGATGAATAAAATATGAATGAATCCCAAAAAAAGAAAAAAAATGTCGCGCACATCAGAAGAAAATTGTAATTGCAATCAATAAAAATCAGGAAAAAAGCTTGCCTCCAAAAATGCGCCATTTGTAAAAGGAAAAAAAAAATCACATAACACCGCGCAAAGCAACAACAAAGAAAAAAAAAGCGTCCTCGTGCAATATGAATGGTAGTGAGTAATGGGTGGTGACACGAAGACGCGTTTTTGTTGCTTTGATTTAGATGTTACCGAAATTGTCGACGCTGAAGTCGAGATTGCCAGCAATGTTCAGCTCGTGCCGAATCACTTGGTCGATGTCGCATTGGATTTCTGAATCGTACATCATTTCGGACAATTCTGTCGGTAGTTGACCATTGGAATGAGTAGTGCTCGGCAGAGACGAGTAAGAATTGACCATGTGACCAGCGGCAGCGGCCGCAGCAGCGGCGGCAGCACTTCCACTCAACAAAGGCGAGCAGAGTGAAAATTCGTGCATCGCGTGACGATCTTGCATCATCTGCTGCAACACAGTCGGCTGTTGATGGATGTGTTGTTGTGTTGCACTGACACTGTGCTGCGGTTGTTGGTGATGACGCATTGGCGCCAAATCTGCCATCAACAATGGTCTTGAATTTTGCGATAACAACGCACTACTACTAGCGCCGGATGATTTTTGCAAAACTTGGCGAAGCATACGATTGTTGCCAGCCAAACCACCTTGCGACGCGGTCGATACCGCCGGCGAGTTGTACATGTCACGATAGGGCGGTGGTTCGCTTTTCATGTGCTGCTGTTGTTGCTGTTGGTATACTACTTGGCCGTTGCTGGTTGTTCCGAGCTGAGATGTCGCCCCTTTGATGTTGAACGCGTTTGCGATCGCTCTGCCGCGTTGTTGCTGTTGCGACACGACCACGTACTTGGCGGCAGTATTGTTGCCGTTGTGCAAACGCGACGTCGATGTTGGCTCTTCTTCACCATAAATAAACGACTGAGCAGCCTGAGCGGACGGATACGGTGGCGGCTCGGCCAAAGACATCGAATGAGACATACTTTCCAACAAATCGCTCGGATATGGATCCGCTGAACAGGGCACGTCATCTTGCCAGTCGTCGAAGCGACTTTCAAATTTCGGCGACAGACAAGGTCCAGCTGCGCCGACTGAATAGCTGGACACTGCCGAATTGGAACGATGACGGAAATCGTTCGCTGGTGACAAATTGAATGGCATCATGGAGCCACTGTCGAACAAATCGGACGATTCTGAAGAAGGGCTCAACGTGTTCATTGCCGGATCGCTGCTGTTGACAACGCCATTCACTGTGCGAAGTTGTTCCATTTTCTTCCTGACACGACCACGCTTCTTTTCCAACTTTTTCGATATTTCCATCGAACCAGCCCGCCGGCGAGACGACTTACCGGGTTTAGCGTCCGGATCAATTACCCACCAAGACGACTTGCCCGGCCCTTCATTTTGAATGCGCATAAATCGACTGTGTAGCGACAAATTATGCCGGATAGAGTTCTGAAAAAACAAACAAATAAATAAATCATTAAAAACAGACAAAAGAAAAAAAAATATGCTCATCAATGCTGCCTACACTCACGCACAAAGCTGTACATAGATATATATATATATATAGCCTATCCATTTACAATGTCCCCCCATTCAAAAATCCAACGTCAATCATTTCTTTTTATGAAAAAAAAAAAATAAACGTTTTCTTTCTTAATTATAAAAAAAAATTAATTTGTTGTAAAAGAAATTCAATACTCTATAAAAATCAAAATATGATCACATATTCTGTCTATGCATAAATTTTTTCTTTTCTTTTAATAACTTATAATGATCATTTGATTTTCAAAAGTTGGAATTTTTCCCACATCAATACTGAAATGAATGAATGATTGAAAAAAAAAAAACAACCATAAACTTCTTCACATTTGTCATACTGTAACTCATAGTCAGTTAACTGCCGACAATTGCGACGTTACGCAACGTCAAAACGGCAGCAAAAAGCTTCGTCAGCAGCGTCACGTCGACACAACACGTCGCAGCATTGGCCGACGGCGCGTGTGTTATAAATCAATCAAACAGGATTTTGATCGAACGCGTAGAACTTTTATTAAAACCGTCGCCGCGTTTGCGCATGCATACACACACACACACACACACACACGCTCAACCATATTGCTAAGAAGCGTAGCAAAAAGAAAAGCATTTTGAGGACACGCTATTATTATTTAACACTAAATAACCAGGCTTTGATAGATAGATAGACAGATAGCAGTAGCAGTAGCAGCAGCAGCAGCAATAATAATAATAATAACAATAGTAATAATAGCTTCAGTTCACACTAATTCTACATTCTAAACTTTTCCAATCAATTCATGCAAATAAATAATTTTAATCATTTTTCAGATTATTTTTTTTTAAGAAAAGGAAAAATTATAAAATTAAATTAATAATACTCATCAATTGTTAATAGCAGATGAAGAATGTATAAAATAATTAATTAATTAATTAATTAAAAGAGAAAGGAAAATGAAAGAGGTATAAAACTTAAGAAAAGAAAAAGCTAGAGGAAGAGAAGAGAAGAACATATCAACTACGTGTTTTGGGTATAGAGAGAGAAGAGAAAATGCTGCCGCATGTTCATCGAACGAGCGCACGCGCGCGCCTGATTCATTAATAACACAACGCAAACGAAAGCTAACGCGAAGCAAATGCGAAAATGCACTAGGATAGATAGATAGGCGGATAGATGGATGGCTAGATAGAAGCTAGTGTAAAAAGCCAAAAGAACAAAGACGGCGGGCGAACAATCGACACAAACACACAAAACAGACACGCACACGAAGACACAATCACTACGTGTGGCCTGGCCGACTGTGCTTAACACTCGTCAAAGATGAAACGTAAGACCTCAGTAAACAGTTGGAAAATGAAGATTATTGACAGTAAAATAGGCGTGCGACGTAATAGTCACATTTCGCTTTTCTTTTTCTCACCGAAAAGCTAGCTTTTTCATTTTTATTATTTTTTTTTCATGCTTGACTATATTAACAAAAGGCACTTTTTACGGGTGACGCGATCGATCAAATTCACCTGACAAAACCCGCTTCCAATTAAGCTTATCAAAATGAACAAGGAAAAAACCGCAAAGAAATAAAAATCAATCAATCTTAACGTGACTATACGGGAAGAAAAAGGAAAAATAAAAAAAAAACAAGCAAACACAAAAGTACCTCGTGATTATTAACGTATATTGTAATAATATGAAAAAATCCTAAATACATTCTTCGCATTCCGAGTTGGTAAAAAGAAAAAAAAATGATGTCCGTAAAAAAGATAAACTAACCTTCCAGCCTGCTGAACTGTTGCTGTCGCCTTTGTCCCTGAAGTATGGCACATTTTTGACCATCCAATCGTAAATTTGCGAAAGGGTGAGGCGCTTTTCCGGTGTACTCATTATTGCCTGCGTGATCAGGTCAGCGTAGCTGAGGTTTCCCCAAGCGTTGCGACGCGAAGAGCTGCGCTTGCCAGGAGGAAATTCGCCAACCGACGATGACGGGTTAGCGTTCAACGTCGAGCCCAAAATTTCACTGGAACCGTGCACCGGTACGCGACTGGCAGGCAAGTCTTGATTGGATCCGGTGTCACTTCCTTCTTCAGGTATTTCTTCGTGAATAAGCGGCGACGTGTGATGGGCGAATTCGCCGTGCGCTTTTTGCAGCGGCCAAGAGTTGCAACGATCCCGCGGCTGTGGATCGAAATCATCGCCGTCCGGAACCGGAGAACTGACGTTACACGTAATTTTGCTCTTCAAAAATGGATCGCCCAGCGTGGCCCGAAGCAGATCATCGCCACGGCCCGACGACGTGGACGACGAGGCGGACGTAGACGTCATCGAATGCTGAAAAATATTCACAATTCAAAAACACACTCTGACAATCCTGTGTAAAAGTATGTGCGCGTGCGCACAACCAAACGTTGCAACTTTGGCCCGTCGACGACTCGGAAGATCGATCAAACGCGCGCGACAAGCGCTGACAATAGCAATACAACCAACTAACTAACTACCCAACCAAACAACTAACTAACTAAGTAACCAACCGGCCAACCAATCAACCAACTAACCAAGCAACCAACCAACTAACCAACCAATCAAACGAACAACCAACCAACCAATCAACCAACCAACCAACTAGCTAACCAACCAATCAATCAACCAACCAATCAACCACCGATCCAACAAACCAATCAAATTAACTAACCAAACTAAACTAAACTAAACTAATTAAACAAACTAACTAACTAAACTAACTAACTTACCAACTAACTATCTAACTAACTAACTAACTTAACTAACTAACTAACTAACTAACTAACTAACTAACTAACTAACTAACTAACTAACTAACTAACTAACTAACGAACTATCTATCTATCTATCTATCTATCCATCCATCCATCCATCCATCTATCAAACTAACTAATAACTAACTAACTAACTAACTAACTAACTAACTAACACAACAGTCAAGCTAAAGTAGGCTATATTGCCATAATACCACTATTAGTCAAATTACTATCACCGCTACTGGCTAAGTGAGTGAAATCAGTGACGACAAAGCGTATACTTGAAAATAAAAAAAAATACCGTGTAAATTGTATAAATTGACAAACCACTGAAACAAGAACATCAAGAACAAAAGAAATGAAGCAGAGGGGAAAAGGGAAGTCGGAGAAAATCATCGACAATGGCAAGGCAAATCTTTGAGCGTTTTTTACAAACTGCACAAACCGCACCGCACGAAGCAACGCCAGATTGAACAAAACGGCAGGCCCAACCGAGCAACCAACTTAAACGCTCAAGCGCGACGCAGACGGCGACACAGCTGCCAGCAGACTGCGCTACAGACTCACTGGAAAAGTTTCCGTCACTCGAGCTTAATTCGCATCGAACCTGAGCGCCGTTGCTATAACAAATCACTAGACAATTATTTTATCACTTTTCTCTAAAATAATTTTCAAATTTTATTGAAAATTATTTTAAAAATATTATTTTGATTTTATTTAATAATTTTTTTTTATTTTTAATGGTTTTAAAATTCATTTCTTAATTATGCATTATTTATTGATAATCAGGTTTTATTTTTGGAAAAAGTATCTTATTATTGACAAAAAGTTGATCTAATTTCATAAAAACATATTTTTTAATTACATTATTTGTTTAAAAAAATTTTTTAATTCATTTTATTCGTATATTTGGAAAATATGTTCTATGAAAAATTGTTTCACAGTTGTAAAATAAATAAAACAATAAAAAAATGTTAAAAATTATAATTTATTAATAAAATTTAATTTTTTAAATAATATTTTAAATTAATTTGTTCATTTAATGTTAAAAGTCGAAATCAAAGTATACATACTGTAGGTCGTGATTGTTCGTCTCGTGAGCCACCCATGAGCGCAAAGGTCAGCTTGTCGTACAGTTCTATTGTTGAAATTGCCATACAATGGGTTTGTACAATCGCGGTGGACGATCTTCAACGGTGGCCTAGCAAACTGAACAATCAATTGCAAAGCTAATGAAACAAAGATGACAAAGGCGTTTCGAATAAATTACTTTTGTATTTAAATTTCTGATTGACCAACAATACAACACAAAATTGCCATGTATAAATTATTTATTTATGATAATAAATTTTAAAGCTTGGGGAAATTTGTTAAATTGTAATTTTCGCGAGTTTCATTTCTCAATTCGTAATATTCACAGAAATTTGAGCAAGAAACAAAAATGCAAATTCTGCAAAAGAACAATAACCGTAGGTGGTTGATCAGCGAGAGAAATTTGTAATTTCGCAATAGCAGTTTTCAGAGCAGTATGCGCATGTTAATTAATGCAGAAGTAGGAATTATATTTTCGAATCGATTTCATAATAACTTTCATTCAACTTCAGCACAGATGCTTCGCTTTGAATACAAACGTCAGGATTCGTAAAGTTGCAGCCAGCTCAGGTTGGATTATGTGCTGATTAGTGGCGCATTTCGAAGAACATTTGTTAATTCAAAACTTTCGAAGGGGTGGCTTCTTTCTACAATTTTTTCAAAGTGATCATCACTTTTGGCAGTGCAAAATTTACTCATCTGGGTAAAGAAGAATTTAAATTTGAACAATTTCACCAAATCAGTTTAAACATTAAAAAAAGAAATAAAACGGAAGTGAAATTTGGCTGAATATGATGATGATGATTATTATTATTATTATTATTAATTTTCCAACCGGTTAAATTAATGTTCATTAAATATACATAAGAGTAAATTGTACAATTTTCAATTTATTTATATAATATTATTTAAAGTTCGTTTGTTCTGATTACAAAACAAAAAATTTAAAATTTTCCACTTCCGGGTATGAAATTATAATGCATTTCTGCAACGTTGAGCAAGTGGCAAACTCGATGACAAGCCAAGAGAGAGAAACAGAGAAAGAGAGAGAGAGAGAGACAGACAGACAGACAGACAGACAGATAGAGAACAGGTTCCATCGTTGACATGATTTCAGAATTAAAACTTGTTCATTATAGAAAAATTTTATTTTATTTTTTTCATTAACTTCATCACTTAATTATCTTCCAATTTTTTTTTCTCCAATATTAATTTTTAATATTTTTCATAAATTCATTTCATATAAGCTTTGCATATTGATAATTTATTTCACGCGTGCTTTGCTGAATACAATGAAAATGTGTTAAAACAGAAATTTGCTTTGTAAAAAATAATTTGCAAAAAAAGGAAATACCATAACTCTACACATGTATAAATATTTATTAATTTACTTGTTTATTTATATTTATATGTACATGTTATATAGAGAGATGGAATAGTTGAAGAAGAAGAAGAATTCTTTTTTTCAATTCATATTTGAATATGCATTATATATCAGTTGATAATATTTGGCAGATTCTTTGACAATTTTTCCACGTATCAGCGACTGACCGGGTCAAGCAAACAAACAAAACGTTCACTATTGACTGGAGAATTATCATTTTCATTTCATTATTATTATTATTATTATTATTATTATCATTATTATCATTATCATTAGGTGCACAATAATATTCTTTGCTTTTAGCATGCTTTTCTTCGTAAAGCTGCATTGTTGATTTGATGCTCAACTAACGCGTGTTGTAATCTTCCCTTCTTAATATACAAATTAATGCAAATATTTGATTTTCAACAGTTGAACCAAAATGATCATTTCTATTCTTTCTTCAATTATTTATTAGAAATTATTATTTTTTTTAAATAAGAATTTTTTTTAATTCTTGCAAAACAAACATTAATTGCAGATCAATGCATGCTTTTTGTATTTTTTCTGATCAATCTATCCGATTGATGAAAAATAATTTTAAAAAATTCTTTTCTTTTAATGTTAATATTTAGAGAAATTTACAACAGTTGGTGTTGATCAACTGATGCAAAAGCAACGTAAAATAAATATTCCTTATTTTCCTCATCTTATCTACATTATTATTATTAATTTTTTATTATTATCAGTTTTAATGTTATTGATTTTCATTGATGAATGGCAATGCATTTGTTTGTGTGTATTAATCTTTCCAAACTTTTTTTTGTCTTTCTTTTTTTTCTCTTCCCCAAAACACTCAATTCTAACTTATTCTATCGTAAGAGAAAAATGATCAAAAATGAGATAAAATTTGCATATTTGAAACAATCATCTCGATTTTCAAAAATATTACAGAAAGAGAAGTTTTCTGTTTTTTTGATTTTTCACTTCCGTTGAACAACAATTACAATTGTTGAAAAAGTGAAGTTAGCGGCAAGTAAATTTTCCATTAAAACATCCTTACATTGAAAAGAATCATTTTACAATCAATTTATTTATTAATTTTTTTTCCTTTGTTCATTCAATTAAAGCTCAAAGTGGCATCAAGGCGATTATTAATACGAGATTTTTTTTTTTCATATTTTTTTCTTCTTTTCGTTTTCAATGGGAAAAAATGCTTGCATTTACGTCACATCCGTCGTAATGGCATATCTTGGAAAAAGACGTGGGTGTGTTCATAGTTGACCATTATGCTTATCTTCACATCATCTATCCGCCCATTATAATAATATTATCAATGGATTTTTGATCGAGCTTTTTTTTTTGCTTTTTCTTTATTTCATTGTCGTTAATATGACAATGCACGGTTGGCGTCTATTTTACAATTTGATGGTCTCCTATTCTTAAGATGACCCGGCTTCGACCCAAGTGGCGTCATTTCTGATGTTCATCGTTGGTTGTGTTTGATGTTAAGCTGAAATTGTGAAAATTGGCTCCACTCAACGTGGCCAATCTTATGCCGTGTCACGGTCACGGCCGCGGCTCTTTTTCTTTGGGTCAAGTGTATGCCGTTTTTAGCTTGTCAAATTGATCGATTTCATCCTGTCGATGACATATCATTATTGAGAAAATACAAAAAGAAAAAGCTCAGCGTGCACTGGGGCCGCGCGAATTACGCTTCAATCATTGTTTTATTATACCAAATCAAGCCGAACTATCGAACAACGCCCAAACGTGATCATTATGCAAACACCACACAAGCACACACAAGCACACGCACAAGCAGGAAAATTCTCTGACCTCTGTGCTCAATTTGCCGACCTCACGTCGACACGTTTCATTTTGGGCTCTACAATTTCTTACAGTAAGAAAATCCCGTACGCGATAAGCTGCCATGACCGTACAACAACACTTCGGACATCAAATTTCCAAAACCCACACACACACACACACACATCATGGCTACCATTCATTGATCATTTGCCTTTGATCTTCCAACATGAATGGATATTCATGCTAAATTTTATAATCACATTTTCCACTTCTCATTACAACTTGTCAACATACAACAATATAGACAACATCATAATCATAATATTTTTTTTTTTTTTTGATGACGTTACTTGTGACATCAACGCGTTCTTTTAATACATTTATTACAAATTTTAACAACTTAAAAAAAATTCTTTTTTTTTAAATTTTTATTAATCTATTGAAAATTCTTTTTTTTTTCTTTTCCTCTTAGCAGCAATTCTTTCAACAAACATTAACTGACATACTGTATTACGTATTGTTGATTTTCAAGTTTTAATCTATTGTCAGTGGTTCAAGAATGACAATGTACGGTTGAAATTGTTGAAAATTATAGTTGACGTCAGTTGAAATGCTTTTCACAATTCTCTACTTTGTTCATTTGAATACCAAGCTTACATTGATAGTATGACATCAGAGACGACGGTATCAGGCAAATGTTGGCCTGTCTTATCGAAATTGGATAATATTCGCCATGTGCTTCTGTTTGTTGTTTGACGTAAAATTTGAAATTTATTTGATCATTGTTTGCCTCGAAACTGTCGGTGTGAACAAGCTGCCTTCGTCACAGGTGTGCAAACAGGGTGCATTCAGTTCCGTTGTTGTGCAAGCAGCATTGTGTGTCCATGTCGCGGGCGTGATGTTTTCTCATTTCTCACGGCAAACTTTGTATTGCTTGTAACAGTGAAGCTGTTATCTTCAATAATAGGCAATAAATTTACAGTGTATTTAGCGCTGTTTTACATGCCGTCTCGTCGCATTTACATACATACTATATTTATATATATAATATTTTCTATACTTATGCTTATTATTCTTACATGCGGAGCTGATTGAAATCATTAAAGCTTTTTGTTTATGAAATTCTGTTTTTCGACTTCTATCCAATTTAATTAATTAATCAAACTGTAATTTTCATACAAAAGTGAACGCAAGATTAAATATCAAACAATATTTTTGCACTCTATATAATAATTGTATGAAATTTTTTTTTTTGAATATTATTACGTTGATTGATATTGTAAAATTTTCAAATAGAGAACAATGAATGCATTCAGCATCAACAATGACAATAAATTCAATAGTCGCCTATAGTCACAATTGTTTAAAAATTTATTTATTGTATTTTTTACATTTTTACAGTACTTTTTAAATATTCCTTTTGTTTTCCGAATATATATTTTAAATCCAAATTTTTTTAATCACATTTTTAAGAGACTTAAAAAAGATTTTTACAGGCCGTTTAAACATTTTAATTTTTTGATTTCTTGGAAAACTATTTTTTAATTAAACAAATAGTACTATAATTCCGTTTTTGTTTTTGCAATAAAAAAATCTGAATTTCGCTTTAATGATTGAATAGTATTTTTCTTTTGAATGTGAAAAGTGAAAATGATGCTGCTTGTGTTATAATATTTGAAAGCAAATTATGAGCAGGTCATTGTATTTAATTATTTAGGTTGGAGAAAAATATTTCCGGAGTTAGCTGTATTTAAAAAGATTTTAAATTTAACAGAATGATGCAATTTTGATAAGAAATATTTTCAACTGTATAATAGCAGTTGCATTGCTGTTTATGATAGTGAAAAGTTTGCACTTGAAATATAAATGGCTAAAATTATTTATGCACATAAAACATTATATTGTTAAA
Source organism: Trichinella papuae (assembly GCA_001447755.1). Classification (NCBI taxonomy): domain Eukaryota; kingdom Metazoa; phylum Nematoda; class Enoplea; order Trichinellida; family Trichinellidae; genus Trichinella; species Trichinella papuae. Next base: position 92,238 of record JYDO01000098.1, read on the forward strand.
CACACACACACACACACACACACACACACATAGTGTTACCTTTGCAGAGTTTAGTGTGTATTCTTTTGATAGAATTTATATAATGTTTACAGTTATTATCATGAAGATTTTAATAAAACTTTTAATGTGAAAAAATTATCTTGCAAAATATTTGTGCTTCGATAGACCAGCAATTATATCTGCCATTGTAATTCTTTCTTTTTTTTATAATTTCGTGTTTATATTATTTTTATTTATTTTTAGTTTGTTTCAGTCGCTTTGTTTATTCCACACTTACATCTACAGTTATTATTTCTATTTTTATTTAATTATTTTCACTGCAATGTATAATTTACACGAATAGTTATATTCATTAACGATAGAACATTGTATTTCACTTATTAATGAATGATTGAATTGATTGTTGTCGTTGTATAGAATACGTGTAAATGCACAATATTTAAGCGGTTGAACAATGAACGCACAGCAGCTTCGCTGTTTTGTGCCATTGTTTTAATAATGCACTTAAGTTTTCCCGCAATGCTTTAGCTTCAGGTCAGCTTTCAGTGTGGTTTGCCTATTTGCAGAATGGACAAACATCTTTTATGTGGCAAAATTGATCTATACATTCTACCTTGTTCATTATATTGTTACGAATTTATAAGATTGAATTCATATAAATTATACCACAGATATTATGGTAGTTTGAATTTTTATTCTATGAAGCAATCATTTTCAAACAGTGTACTTTTACAGCTAGTGATGATAAAATGCTGAATAATACAACAAAAAGAATATTGTTTTTTATGAATATATTTAAAATAATCATATTTGCAATAAAATTAAAAGAAATAATATATATGTATTTTTGTTTTTGCCGAAGTTTCTTGTACTTTAATGAGTTTGTAGTTGAATTTTTAATAAATGAAAATTATTTGTTGATGTTTAAATTTTAAAATTTGTATCCAAATTTTAATAGAACAAAGTGTACTTATGTGACTGCATAAAACAGTTGAAGCATAATTTATGTAAAAACATCGCGATCAAAGTTATTTATTAAGCACAGTTTTTGTATTTCATTTATTTGTGCTTTGAATACAAAAATTTATTTTTAATTACAATATTTCATGAACTGTTAAGTTTAAATGTTATTATCCTTTAATTAGGAATTTTGATCAAACATATGATAAATAAATCTAGCATTTGTTCAAAGTTTAAAATATAATTTTAAATGACAAATGTAAAATAGAATTTCAAATATTTCATGCAGAATGTCTGGTTTATATGTTTTTTTATGATGTTTGGATGATATTTTATTATTCACTAATGGTTGAATGCTTGAATAAATTTTCATCAGCGTTTACACGTATTCGTTATGTCATGAATAGATTCGTTGGCGATATTAAAATTGACTTGTGCATGTAGGTAGTGTATTCCATGAAAAATTCATAAGACAATATAGATTATTTGATGTAAGCAAAGTATAATTTGCTGAGAATATTATGAAATATTGTGAAAACGTTCCCACTTTTCATGAAGCATGTCTACTACGGAAGATAGCAGCACTGTTCTCAGAGTTGGTGTTGCACCTTGGTTCATGATGCACCCAGAGTGTTTTAGCATTTCTAACTGTTTCAGCGGTTTTGAATTGGAAGTTTTAGAAGTAATAACGGAAATGTTGAATTTAACAGTGAAAATTTTTGCTACTGATTCAATCGGATGTGGCAGCAAGAAGAAAAATTCCAGCCAGTGGTCATCACTTGGTGGCATGTTGCAACGTGGAGAAATTGATATCACAGGCAACGTATGTGCTTTGGAAAAAAATCGAATGGAAGATTTTGGATACAGCTGGCCAGTGTGGATGGATGGTCAAACATTTTGGATAAAAGCGCCAACATTACGTTCTGAAACTTTCAATCCTTTTGCACCTTTTCGTGGAAAAACATGGCTAATATTGGTATTAATTTTCATTTGCTCCACCTTGGCGATGACTGTAGTGAAGTATAAAAGAAAATTATCCGATGCATTCCAAACAGCCGCTGGACAATTGTTCAGCTCATTTTGTCTTTTCAAAGCTCCACCGAGATCATTGTTTTGGGTTTGTGGATTTTTTGCTGTGGCAGCGTTGAAAGTTGCATACACTACCTACATCCGGGCAGCGTTATTTTATCCACGTCCATATTATGCACCGTTTCAAGATATCAATGATCTTGCCTTGAAACTTTCTACTGGAGAATTTAAGCTTATTCATTATCATAAAGATTACAAAGAGGTAATACCGAAAGGTCCAGAAGAAACGCAAAAATTAATTTTTCAGGCTGTACAAAAGCACGGCTATTATGTCGCCGAAAATTCATTATCTTCTACATTGTTGGATGGTTTAATAAAAAATGACAACGCAGTTATGATCAAAGGAAGCATTTTTGCTGATGTTTATGCAATGGAATATGCGAATCGCAGCATGCTATGGCGTATACCAGACAATTTGGTACGCAGCACTCCGGTAAGCTATTTGTGGAGAAAAGATTTTAAATTTGCAGAAAAATTCAACAAAGCTTTGATATTGATGAATGCAGCTACGTCAGAAATATTAAAACGTACTACTGGTTATACTGTAAAACAAGTGCACAATAATCCAATGCTCATAGCGAGTGTTCATTCCAATTCTGAACCAATTAGCATGATTAGTTTCACTGGACCTGTTCTTTGTTTTATTTTATCACTTGTTTTTTCTACTTTTGTATTTTGTATGGAATTCTGTTTTCATAATTTAATCAAATCTCATTTATTGCAATCATTTCAAAGATTCAATATTTACTTGTAATAATTTTTATTCAGATTTTTTTTTCTTTTATTTTTTAAATAAAATTATCTAAAGCAGCTGAATTGTCGTTATTGTGCTATTTAAAAATGTATATAAATACAAAAAAAATTTTTTTTTTAAACAATAATTCTAACTTTTGATTTGAAGAGAAAAATTCAAACAAATTTAATGATGAATTAGTTTTAAAATTCAAATTGATTGAATAACGAATTAGCGGAACTCATTACGCCAAAGCACTGACAGCGCGTGGCGACAAAAAAAAAGTGACCCAGACAGAATGTATGAGCTGAATGCTTCTGCTGGTCTGAAATTAAAATAAAAGAAAAAGCAATAATAAATGACAATCAAGTTCTGAAAGAGAAAAACTTATTTTAATTGAATTTGCATAATTGACGACATTTCACGCTCAGCGTCGTTATTCTATTGTCATTTTTGTTCTCAATAAAATTCGACACTAGACAAAAATTGCAAAATGAAAAATGCGACAAACTCTACAATCAACGCCAAACGCGTGCGCAGAATAAGAAAGTGCATCTTTTCAGAATGCAAAAATTTCAACTTTTCTCAAATTGAACATTCAATTTCAAAATATAAAAAGTTACTATTTGAAAATAAGTCTTTTAAGTCAAATAAATATTTTTATAAAAAATTATCAATTACATATATAAACTTGATATTTTCAATGGTAGAAAGCAAACTATCGATGGTTGTTCTTTATTGTAACAATAAAATGAGCGCAGTACCACTATATATCACCTGTTCAATCAAGCAAACGAATTGGGTGTATTTTAGATAGGGATAATTTGCATAATAGTTCCATTTGCTCTTCGACGTAGTTACTTTAGCTAAAAATAAAAATAATTATTAACCATTATTTGTTACAATTATAATATTTTTTTATTTGTCATTTTAAGTTTTTTTTTAAATTAATATGCACTGCTTTCTACGATTTGAGCTGTGAGTTGTAGCATTGTTGCATGATTTGATTTCAAAAAGTATATCGCAGAAAGCTTTTCATTTTTCACATAGGTGGATGGTGAATGAAACAAATTATTGTATTATATGCATAGTCTATGTTTTATATTACACATTGGTAGATCATTTCAACGATTGTTTCAGTTCATGCTGCAATTTCATGTCAATAAAAATCTGTCCATTTGCATTGTTGTGAAATAGACTTTTGCTTTAAATAATTTGCATTGTCGAGTGTCTATTGCATATATATTAGTCAGCCAGTAAAACAACTAAAATGTTTATTTTCAATTCAATACAGATTAGCTGACAAACGTTTTAATAACATAGAAATTGATTGTACTGCATGTTTTTTGTTAGCGTGGGAAGCACTTTTGGAATTACAATATCAATAGCTCTCAATCAGCAATCTTTAGAAATCGTGTACCAAATTTTTAGTAATCTTAATGGTGTTTCAATTTTTGACAAACGTGAATTAAAGCAGCATTGACATTTTTCTTACTTCCGTGGAAATCAGTCCATCACTGCAACTTTTTTAATGCTATATTTTTTTTTAAAAATAGTTTCGTTTATCTGTTAAACGAGTCTGATCAATCTACACTTTAATAGCACAGACTGCTTTCTTCACAGACTGTGTAATTCGATTTAAATTGGAATTCAGCACATAACTGAACGCTTCTCATTATGTCTCTGCTCTCTGGAATTGCAGTACAATTGAATATGAAGAAATATGTTCGATGTGTTGCAATTGTGAAATGTAAATAATATAATAAATGCACAAAATTGTTCACTTTGCATAAATGGTGAAACTCTCTCAATTATATGATAATTTTATTTTGTGCCTGAATACTAATTAACGTGACAGTCATCAAATGAAAACACTATTGAGAATGGCTGACAAATTTGAAATTTATGCAATGCGCCGCCCTGGTCTACTCGTTCCACGGCTTCCACGCCATTGCGTCTTCCCTGGACGGCATCCCTCTCTAACGCTTTTCCCGCCACGCCGTGCTGTTATTCTCTGTCTCTTGTCATATTCAGAGTGCGATACACAGCTTTTATTTATAACGACATCGAAGCACACCAGCGCACACCCATACAAGCTCACACGCTGCTCACAACTCCACTTTGCTCACTCTTAACCACCGATGGACGGTCACTGCCTAATACATCCTGCCTCTGGGTCGCGGCACATCGCTTGACCTCCCGTGGCGCCATTAATTAGCGGCGATTGCTCGGCTCGCTCCAGGGGGCCAAATTTGGTTGCTCTTATCTTTCCGCGTCTTTCTTTGTCTTCCAGCCGCCAGGATGCCGGCGTCTTCTTGTGCCATTGTTCAGAGGTAGCCTAACCTGGCATCTGCCGTGACCTTCTGACCCAGAGGATACTCTGGATTAGCGGTCGTGTTACATCTACCGGTGATGTAAACAATATGGTTCATCTGGATATGATGAGTATTACATATAAAGAACAAAAAGGGGTGCGGTTAATAGGGGGATAGCACTGGCTCAGTGATAGTTAAACATAATAATACATGGGCAGGTGCTCTGTCTTCCGTAGTCCGTTGCACTACTCTTCCTTTTATAATGAGCACGCCCCGTGCTCACCACCAATATCCCATGCAACCTCTTGAAGTTCGCCTATTTTTTTCATGCCATTTTGGTAAATTTTTGGCTGGATGTTGCCAGAGTTTTCTCCATTTCAGGGCTAATCCTCTTAGGGACTGATGCTCCTGTGTGTTGTTGAGGTTTGAAAACCCTGTCACTTTGTACCGCCCTTTCAGCAATTCTGCGCACCTCTTCCAGAGTCTGTGGCTCAGCCTTGCGTACCGCGCTAAGTGCTTAATTTACCGCCAGTCCATCAGAGAATCGTGCCAGTCGGTGATCTCCTGATATGCCAGCTTTCCGTCTCAGTTCTGCAACTTCCATGGCAAATTCTCTCACCGACTGTCCGTCGCGTTTCTGCATTTGATAGAATCGCGCCAAATAACATTGGCTTGGTGTTGGTCAAATATAATACATATGGGCAGGTGCTCTGTCTTCCATAGGATGTTGCATTCAAAATTAACCCAGGCAAATCAGGTAAGACGGGAATGCAAAAGTTAACACCAAAATAATAAACACTCAGATAACGTGATGTTGAAAAATGATCTAAGAAAAAATGCAAAAGATTCAACGGTGAGTGTAAGTTTGAAAATTAAAAAAAAGGAAAAACTGAAATAAAACAAACATTACAGATAAAATTAAAATAACTTTTTGGTAGAAACACTAGGCAATTTGCAACTATTAACAGTTACTCTAGTCAACCAAACAACTGTCTTAGCTATTGAAAAGATAATTCAAAGACAATGCTGATTTGCATAAAAACAAACATCACACACCTAGCATTATCCGACTTGAATATTGAAACGAAAATAATGAGCGTAAAGTATTTTATTTATTAAATAGCAAGAGAAATTTTGTTAATTATCAAAAATTATAAAATCAGTTTTAAAATATTAAAAGTGATTCAAAAAATAGTTTAAAGTCGAATATATGTTTGCAATCAAGACGATCATAATAAAATAATGCAAAGAAATATAAATATGAAATATTTTTCAATACAAATTAACAGGTTTGAGTAACATATTCTGGGACAGACTGTTTTGATACTTGCGAATCGTAATTACTGGTTCATTTCATAGCCTATGCATTTGTGATTTGCATGGCTAAGGGCCGCCAGGACAAGAAAAGATTGAAGATATGAGGTAATATGGGTGCAAAGAGCGTCAGATTGGTGCTTCCGCTTATAAATATACTTTTATTGGCTTTGTTGAACAATTTTTTGCCATGCTGTAGCACTGTTATTGGAAAGCAGTTGGAGTTTTCGTTCAAACAAATGTAATTACATAAATACTGATACAAAGTAAATTAACGGCTATCTACTGCTCCTGATATAAATAATGTTGTAAAATGAATTAAGCTTTATCAAATCCATGTTATCAGCATAGATAAATGACATAATAAATATATCTAATCTATATAATTTGTTAAGTATGCTAAATTACTCCGGTTCTTTAATAAATGCCTGCAAATAAAGCGTATAATCAGCTGCTATTTTTCGAGCAAGCACATTCTTTTTGATTCCTTATTGACGCCAACTTTCGTCATTCTGCCATCTGGCATAGATCATTAATTTTGATTTTGAGGGGCGGTTAGTTGATCTCTCTTTTATGATCAACGGTTGTTCAGTTTCATACATTTCTGTTATTTTCAAAATGATTTATTGTAGTAATGTAGTGATTTTTTATGTTTAAATTACTTTTACTTATGTAACTTTCTTTAGTTTATAATCAAATCAATGAAACATGAATATCTATTGGTAATTTATCGAATGTAAAACAAGAAACTGAAAGATCATGAAAGTTAACACGGTATGTTAATTAAGAAGGTGCAAATGGAAAGCAAACAACAACATGCTTCCTAAGTTTTTAAAAATTAAACAACAGTATTATTTTCTTTTTCTTATTGCAGTTCTTTTGTATTTAGAGAAAGTCTACCGTAGAAAATAAATTTTCATTTTTAATTCTAAATCTGAATCACGTAATTTATTATAAAATAACGTTCAATAGATAAATTAGAATCGAGTAATTAGTAAGAACACAGCCGTTCAAGAAGTGAAAACTGCTCGCACGCACAATTAACGAATTTATACTTCTTCAGTGATTTTTTATTTTAGTTTTTGTTAAAAATAAAATTATTTATTTAAAAAATTAAATTATTCAGCAATATTTATTTATGCGTTCAGTTGTTTTGCGTTAATTATGTTACTGATGCAAGCGTTTTTAACATTTGCACCTACATGCGCCTATAATTACTGTAGTCACGTAAGTTTTTGTAAAGTGAAGTTGTTTTTCGAATTTCTACTATGTTATATGCAATAAAATGAAATGCAATTGAAGTAATTTTATGTTGAATTTTCTGAATTTTGGAGCCAGAAAGTTTTTTCAATGAAAAGTGTTAATGACATGAATTAATGTGTACACTTAACATTTCAGCTGCTTTTATATTGCTTTAGTAATTGTTTTATAATTTATTTGTAATAGTTCTTTGAGTTGAGATGAATAAATGCAGTTTGAAAAGTATTTTAATTTTATTACAGTCTGTGAGAGGTATGCAATTTATTGTTTTATTGAAATGATGTTGTAGATTTGATTCCAAAAGAGCGAACTCATTACAAGTTGGGCTTTTAATATGTCAAAATAGGAAAAGATGAGTTGAAAATTGATTTCATGAAACATCTCAACTTGGAGATGTGCTTAGTTTTGTAAAAGTGATTATTAACTTAAAAATTCACAATAGTTAAAAAAATATTTTTTTCTTTTTTAAGCGAAGTTAATAATAGTTTGTCGCATGCTCTGAAAAGAGTATTTTCATTATTATAACGAACGTTTCCATTTTAAGAACATTATATTGTCATGCGTCATTCTGGTGCTTGATTTTACAACAGCAAAGGTTAATAGTTTGTGAAAAAGGAATAATGCATAAGAAATTTCAGTTATATACGTTCAGGACTGTGTGGATGGACGCAATGGAATGAAAATTTTATTGCAGAATGTTCAACAGTGTCAGTTGACGTAAAATTGGTTGAATTTGCTTAAATTAGTGTTGTAAATTTTGCCAAATATTGTATTTATGACAATCGTTGTGTAAGAAAGTGTTCAAGAATTTTCAAGTAGATGGAAAGAATTGTTTCAAATGATTAAAGGTGTTAATTTTGAATTTGATTCAACAAGCTAACAGTTTGCTGATATTTTGTTGTGAGACTTTGTTTCGGTGTTTTTAAACTTTTCAATTTTTAATTATTTGTTGTCAAACTTTTTTGCTTTCATTTCTTTTAAGATATATATATATATATATGTATGTATGACAAAGTGAACTGAAGTGGATATTTGAATTTGGGATGTCATTTAATTCTCTTCTTGTCCGTTCACAAGGGATGATGTTGAACGTACGTTTGGTGGCGGTTGTTCTTCGCAGGTGTTGTTCTAGAAATGACACACCTTTGAAATTTTCCGAAACGCCAGCTTTTCACCGACGCCACGGTCGTTCTCCACCGGTCACCATTCCGGAGTATCAGTTCAAAGATTCAGAAGTGCGTATTGTGGAATTCATCTCAGCCGCCATATCGTTGACTGTATTTATTGTCTACTTTGCACGTTTGAGGTGAAATTTATGTTTGCCTGCTTTTCCAATCACCGTTGGAAAATTTTCTAGAGAGCCAAACGATTTGGATATGGCATTGGATGTTTCATCCCCTTCAGAAAGGTTGGAAGAAATCGAACGCCAACTTTTGAAAGATGCTATTCGTCGTGGAACCGCCAAAGGTGTTGACGTGACGCAGTACGAGAAGCGAATTGCTGAACTGGATGGATTACATACAGATAATATTTTAAATTAATATATTCTTCATTTTTTTTTTATTTCCAAAAACAACAAATTCACACTATTCTACGTATAATATATAGATGAATGAATCATCAAATGCATTACGCGCCTATTCATCTGTTTAAAATGGATAATAATAAAAACAAAAATAATTTTTCATCCCTGAATTAGTTGTAGTTGAAGCATTTATGATTATGGAAAATCACATTTCGACATTTTTTCGCGTATTTTCCACCGAAGCGTCAAGTGCTTCTTCTCTCCAGGAGGTGGAAATTTTTTCCACTCTTCAGCGTAGAGATTGTAACGACTGACTGGATCATGTTTAAAACCTGGACATCCGTATTCGTAAGTTGCCAATGGTCGAATTGCTGTTCAAAAAAAAACAAAAAACAAATAAAAACACATGCTAATGGAATTAATTTTTTCAAACTTCTCTATACAGAAATAATTATTTACTTGGAATCGACAATGGATCGACTGCTGTCGACGATGACTAAAGAAATTACATTATTTCAACTGAAATTTATCATTTAAAAAATTAAGATTTTACCGCTTTTGCTGAATTGCTTGGAAATGGGCCGGAATTTGTATCTGCTGAAACATACAAATAAAAGGATACAAATTCGAAAAATACTACATATAAATAATACAATCGATCACTTTATCAACCATGGAGCATTATGGTACTTCTTTTAAATCCAAATATTCACTAGATATCATTTTTACATGCAAGTTATTTACTCATTAAATAATGAAAATGCTACTTACAAGTATAATCTGATTTACTTTCCGAATGAAAACGTTCGCAATTAACGGACATCAAAACATCTTTACTGTTAGTTTCGTTGAATTTGATATCATCACTTTTGATATGATTTGTAAGCAATGACCGACAATTTTCATTTTTATCTTCTCCACCCACGCATATTTTATCCATTATAGAAGAAAGTCGTTCATGAAGACTTCCGGCATGCTGAAGAACTGTTCGCATATTTTTCTTCTTGTTTGACTTTCCCATTTTTCCGACTTCCATACACACATATATAATTACGTCCAAAGATTGTCCAAATTACTAAAATTTGGCAAAAATATCAAAATAAAAAATAATTTTAAACATAAAAAACAATAGATACATAAATATATATAATTCTGGATAAGACCTATGATCGATTGAAAACAAACATAATGCAAAAATATTTAATAAAAGCAGACAATATCAATCTATTGTAAATGGATATTCAAACATTTCATATGCAAATTCTTCAAAATGTGTAGCATCATAACAAACACCAATCCAATCAATCTCTAGTCGAAACGGACCGTCCATTCGATCAGTCAACGTTACACCAAATCTTTTAATTCCATTTCCTTTCCACGCTCTGCTTTTGTATCCAAGAACAGGAACCTGCTGATCTTGTATCCGTGCGTGTGATGAAAGGTAGAATTTAGAAAATGGAATCTGGAAATGCAGATCAAATGTACCGTTGCGCTAAAATATTATCATCACTAACGCACCTTTTCATACTGCCAATATGGACCGCCATGAGTGTAAAGCGGATAATTAAAAATATCATGTGCTTGAGCATCAAAATAACCTGGCTGACCAAGATTTAGAAGATATGTACGACCATCACCTCGTATTTTCAAAACAAGATGCGTAAACAGTGACCAGTGTTTGTAAACCTCGTGGCGATTGAATGACTTCTGTATTAAAAAACAATTATTATATTTTTTTAAAAATAAACAATAACTGAAATTAACTTACCATAAGAAGTTTTGAAACTATAGCCGTAAACCCAGCTCTGTGAATTTCACCATCTTTAGGCACTCGGGTATCTAAAGAACCTTGAAAAACAGCAGTTCCTTGATCGCTCATTGTCCATGTAGCTTGGCTGAATCCCACATTTTGTGCGCTATCTGAAGTCACTATAAAACTGTCCAACACTTCTTGCGAATCAAATTTCCATTGAATACATAATTCATTATGAAGTGGTGTTGACTCAATTATAGTTTTCTCTGGCCAAGCCCAATCTTTGATTTCCTTGGAAATCAGTTTCGCCTGACGTGCCAACTCTTGTGGTATTTGTTTGAAAAGTTCTTTCAATGGAACATCCGACTCCTGGAAATCATAACCTTTTTCCGTAGGCATCCATAAACTGGACGACCCTCTGCCGGAATGCAACTGAATTTCAAACATAAAACAAACAGCTATACCACAACATAATTTAGATAATCAGTTCTGAAATTCGGTATTGAACACTTGCACTGTACTGCTTGAAAAACAATTAGTTCACTCCTGTACTTACTAGTACGCAATTAGCAATATCAAAATTCACAAAATTATACAAATTAACACTAGTCGATTTCAATTTTCAGTTATTCTATTCAATGAACAGTACTAAATGTAAAATAATAAAGAATAACATGAACACTACCTTATTCGGTGAAGAAGAAAATTTTGCTTTTGATGCAAAATGTACTCGAAAGATACCAAATAATAAAAATCTGCTGTTTTGATATAAAAACATCCTCGAATCAGCTATTTGCGAAAAAATTCTTGCAAGCTACAGCTGGATAGTTGCAGCGAAAAAAAAATTACAGTATGCAAAACGGAAAAGAACGATTAAATACAGTATGCCACTGTGGACAATTTTCTTGTATACTTCTTCTTTCAAATGCCGTGCATTATTGAAAGATATTTTATCATTTAGCTTTATGTATGAGAATGATACTTTCGATGCTTTAAAGATGTTTTAATGATTCACTTTTGGATAGACATTGTCCTTTTAAGGTCACTGCTTACCTTTACCTTGTCAATTAAGACATCTGTTTTGGATAGTGCACTTGATGATGTGCTTGTCTGTTAGAGCTATGGAAATAAAAATTTATTATTCTTTTTAGTAATGCAGTTTGTCTAAGTCTCACATTAACGGGGCAAACGGGAAAGAATTATGTCTTGTTCAGCTGTGTTTTTCCTTGATTTGAAAGGAAAAGTGATCATCAGTCGTAACTACCGCGGTGATGTTGACATGACTTTAATAGAAAAATTTATGCCGCTTTTAATGGATAAAGAAGAAGAGGGTTGTGCTACACCAATTCTTTACCAACAGGAAGCAACGTTTATTTATGTCAAGCATACAAATTTGTATCGTAAGTTTTCTTTTTCATTTTAAATGCATTTTTTCGTGTTCTTAGCCGATTTGTATCTGGTTATAGTGTACGTTAACAGAGAATTGTTTTCATGAGTTGGATTTTTAAATGAGTGTATTCTGACAAGGAATTTCATAAAACTGAAGTGAGCAACAAAAACCTTTAATTTACCTTGATAAGCATTCAATTTCTGTATAATAAAAATATTATGTTGCCACGTTAGTGGTATATAATCAAAGCACCACAAAATGTAATCTTTATTTCAACGTAATGTAACTGTATAACAGTTTTCATTATTGAAGAACGATATTTTGTCATTTGATAATTGTTTTCACACATATAATAATTAATGAAATTTCTATTTATGTATTTAATATGTAAGAATGAAAAGTAATGCTGGTGCAAATTGTTTTTGAAATTGAAAGCGTTCTTGTTCTTGTTATTGTTATCAAATTATTTCACTGAATATTTCACTTGAAGCACATTCATTGACAAATTAACAATACACCTTGACGTATTACTGACGTGTATTATGTACGGTATGTGATTTTCAAGTTAAAATATTTTTTTATTGCGGTGATTTTTTTTGAACATATGTTTTTCATATTATTCAATGAATATTTTTTCATATTTGCACCATTCATGCGTGCATATTATTTATCTTTTCTTCTAAGTCGTACTGTTGAATATTTTTCCATTTTATTTAAATGTTATTACTGCTGAAGATGTTACTGAATGTAGATGTAGATTTTGAAAATGATTAAAAAGTACAGGAGCGGAAAAAATTTTGATTTTCAGTTTTGTGAACTGATGAAATATTATGCTAATACTTGTGAAAATTTTGCGTATGCAATTTCATTATGTGTTGTATGGAACAACAAGTGAACAATTTTTTGTATTTAGCATTTAATGTATATATATGATTATTTATTGCTAAACATGTTTTTATTTTACTTTAGTTGTTGCCATGTGTCGAAAGAACAGCAACGCTGCTTTAGTTTTTGCTTTTCTATATAAAATTATCGATGTAAGTGGCTTTTTTTTATGTGAACTTTAGTTTGCTTGATGACAATTCAAATTTCAGGTGTTTACAGAGTATTTTAAAGAACTTGAAGAGGAATCAATACGTGATAATTTTGTTGTTATTTATGAATTATTTGATGAACTTATGGACTTTGGTTATCCTCAAACGACTGATGGGAAAATTTTGCAAGAGTAAGTAAACAGTTTTCTTGTTGACCCAGCTTATTGACTATTTGAGTAATGCTTTGATTCATCACTTTGTGATGTGCATTGTTGGATGTGATTTTTCATTTAATAGTGATTATTAATTTGATGTTTTTTTTCAGTGTTAATTAATAATTTTTGTTTTATTCAGGTACATAACTCAAGAAGGCCATAAACTGGAGGTACAGCCTCGGCCGCCGATGGCAGTTACTAACGCTGTTTCTTGGAGAACGGAAGGAATAAAATACAGGAAAAATGAAGTATTTCTGGACGTTGTTGAATCCGTCAATTTATTGGTAAATGATGATAATAATTAGATAATTAAATTTTTTTTAAATATCAGCAAACGTGTCCTATGAACAGGCAAATGCTAGCGGAAATGTCCTTCGAAGTGAAATTGTCGGTTCAGTGAAAATGCGCGTCTTCTTGTCCGGGATGCCTGAATTACGACTTGGTTTGAATGATAAAATTTTATTCGAAAGTACTGGAAGTGAGTTGATGAAACTGTGCAACATTTGATATGATGAAATGATAGTTTATTTTTGAAAAAAATTGACATAAAATATGAATAATATAAGGCATACGACAGTTATATCGAAATGAATTTTTATTCAATTTTGTTTATTTTATTTTTAAGGAGGTAGAACGAAATCGGTGGAATTGGAAGATGTGAAATTTCACCAGTGCGTTCGTCTTTCTCGTTTTGAAAATGACCGTACAATATCTTTTATTCCGCCCGACGATGAATTCGAACTGATGTCGTATCGATTAACGACAAACGTGAAACCGCTGATTTGGATCGAATCTGTCATCAATGTACATCGTCACAGTCGTATTGATTACATGATCAAAGTAATTTCTTTATTTATTTTTTTTTTCATTTTACACTTATTAAACTTATGAATATTGTAAATAGAAATGGTTTTTCATTTTTCTTTAGTAAATAACTTATAATAATAACGGTTCACTTGTAATAAGTTGTGTGGATGTTTTGGTTTGTGATATGTTTTTTTTCTTTTACAGGCAAAAAGTCAGTTCAAAAGGCGAAGCACTGCAAACAACGTCGAAATTATCATTCCTGTACCTAGTGACGCCGACTCGCCAAAGTTCAAAACTTCCGTAGGATCTGTGAAATATTATCCTGAACAGTCAGCATTCCATTGGTTTATTAAAGCTTTTCCAGTATGTTTTCAGTTTCTTTGAAATTTTAACAATATTTTCCCCTCTTCTCATCAAACGGTCATTGTTCAAAATTCAGGGCGGTAAGGAATATTTGATGAGAGCTCATTTCGGTTTGCCTAGCGTTGAAGGTGAAGTGACTGAAGGACGACCGCCTATAAAAGTAAAATTTGAAATTCCATACTTCACCGTATCTGGGATTCAAGTACACTCAAATTTACTTTTCTGGCCGTTTGTTTTTTTTTTTTAAATTTCTTATTCAACTTGATTTAATAATTTCAGGTGAGATATTTGAAAATTATCGAAAAAAGTGGATACCAGGCATTGCCATGGGTACGTTACATAACTCAGAATGGTGAATATGAGCTTCGAATTGGTTAGATTCTGAATAATTTTGCATCGCACTGAAAAATGCAATTCAATAACATTTGCTTTTGATACATTATACAAGAATATAACATTTTATTTGGCATAAAAAAAAAGTTACATATCGGTTGCTGTGCTTCACATATATAAAACACTGCATTATTTATACATGTTGATTTGTTTGAAGTATGATTTTTTTTATTATTTATTTAGTAAACTACGAATTCATGTTTTATAGTTGTGACTGCACCTAATTTGCTTAAAATTTTTACACCAGATGACGTTCATTACAAATACTCTCTTCTGTTCAACAAATTACAAATCAAATAAGTTATTTATTTGATAATTACAATAGAGATGTTAAAACACGATGTTAGCACAAAATAAATTGTAAATTCAAAAAGAACCCAGATTATATTCAATTTTGAATGCGCTCATTTCTTCGCATATGTGAGGCAGAAAGTAGCTGTGAAAACATCTTTCTGCAAAATGAATAAACGGATTGTTGAATGGGACGATGGAACTTTTAGGAAATGCAGTGACAAGTGGTCGATATCTTTTCCGATAGAGGCGCCTGAAAAGCCAATTGTACATATCCTCATGATCAGACTTTTCTAATAAATGCAATTCAATTCCTCGGTCGGTGACCAAGACGCTGTATAAATCGTTTTTCTCATCATGCCCAGCGCCGTACAATATCGCTTGATCGGATGCATAATTAGCAATGTACTTTTCCCAGATGTGAATAAATTCCAAATCATATATGATGGACAATTTCAGACGACGTCTTTTCACAGCTAAAGTATAAGCGTTGTGGGAACGATCCACCACTCGAGAAATCAGACGGAAATCAGAAGTCAGTTGGCATCCAAATAATTGTTCTTCATTTAAAATGCCTTCAATGCTATCGCCACATATTCGTTCGGTCAGGTTTCGCATTTTCAGTTCAAGAAAATCAACTGGAAGAAATTTGTTCGGATAATCAATAATACGTTTCACAGCACCCTCTGGAAGCGGGCCCAGAGGTATTCTTGAAAGCTGTCTATTTATTTCCTCATCCACATCTCCAAAAGTTATAAATTTGCAATTGTACAGTAATTCACTGTAACGTTTTAAAATTGTGTTTCTATTCATGTGTGGAAAAAAACAAATTGAAATAACCTTGACTAGAGAATTAAAATCAGGAATATGTTGTATAAGAGTCAAAAATAATAGATTCTGTGAATCGTTAAAAATCTTGGTTCTATCTGGCGAGATGCGCACACATGGCAGTGCAGCAGGATAATGGCAAATAGTACTATTAGCAAACCGCGTCAAAAAATTAAATTTCATAATGTCACTTGAGTCGGTCGCCATTTTCAATGCTTCAGGTAAATTCTGAAATGCAAAATATCTGAATGGACCTCTAGGAAGCTGTTTATACAACACGCCCAATTTTGCCAAAAAAATTCTTATCGTGTTCAGTGCTGCTGGTTTCCTGCGTTGTACATATATATGTTGAACCAGTAATTGAATAAACATTGTTATTTGGGTAATGAGATGACGTTGAAGCGTTGTTAAATTCCCTACACTTCTTGAAATGTCAGTTTCAATTGAAATATCATCTATTTGCATTGGTTCAATATCCATCTTCAACAACGTTCCAATATCTGTTGAACAAAACAGAACTTTATTTAAATACCATACAGATTTCAATAAAAACAATACTAATATTTAAGTACATAATAAATCAATAAACAAATAATGAAATGTATGTGCAACTTAATTAAAACATTCTGACATCAAACATCAATTAAGAAATATATTAAACAGCGCAAATTGATTAGAAACAATTTTTTCAACAACTGAATGAAACCAAGTGAAACAAAATATTACCGAGTAGTGCAGTTGGTGCTGATCAATTCTACAATATTTCCAATTAACTTTTGATAAAATCTTTTTGTAATAAAACTTCTTTTGTTTCTTCAGCAAAAAATTTTCTTGGTAAATCCTTATGCTTCTAAATACATACAAAATCATTTGCATACTTAAATGTGACTGATCAATAATTTAGAAGTTTTGTCATGAACTTGTCATAAAATTATAACAGATATAAATAATAGCAATATAATTAACAAATTTAACCCTTCAAATGAAAACTTCACTTCGCGTAAAGATACGTGACACTAAAATCTCAGCTGCTGAGTTGATTTTTGACCGCATAAAAAAGAAAAATAATACAATTAATTTCTATCACATTTCATCGTTGCTATTTATTGAATAATCAGTAAACAAAAACAACCACTCAAAATGTATACGTGAGAATAGAAAAAAAAAAAATTATTAAAATAAAGGTATCAACCTTAACGACAAATGGATCAACTTTGCAATGATGACGTTGCACAGGATATGGTATCCCAACAAAAAGTAAAAAAGTATGTTCCTTGAAAACAACTACACAGCTAGTTTAATAGAAACAAATCAATATCCATGTAATAATCATTTTTTCTTTTCATATGAACAGTTAAAACTTATGATGTATTTTAATCTTAAAAATATCTTTTAAATTTGCAACTGCTGAGATTATTGTATGTTGCTCTTGAAAATAAATTATCTACAGTACATATGAAAATGTATTTAATAAGAAATTGATATATTCTTGATGTTTCCGAATGGAGAAAAACTTTGTAAACTTAAAGGTGAAACTTTAATAAAATTACATGATGCCGAATGTTAAATAAAATGCTAGTAAATGTATTAACATTCACCTTACATAATAATACAGTTATCGGTATGATCGATTCCATTAAGCATATCCCATCAAGACGAAGCAAACATTAAAAAGATATAAGTCCATATCGAAACATAATTTTATTTCTTCGGAATAAATTATTTTATTATATAGCCATATTTAATTTTAAACTAGATTCATCATATAAAAAAGTAACATCAAATAAGAATATATAAAGTTTTACTTATTTATTGAAAGGAAAATATACAGTCTACAGAATGAGTTTACCAATATGCTGTGCAATACGGAACACCCTTCAGTATAATATAAAGTCTTACACTCAGTTCAAGCTTTAAAAGCTGTAATTGCAGATCATGTGCTATAAAGTAAACCTTGTGTTAGAATGTAAATGATGAGGATTGAAATTCTGTTTATCAAGTATTGAAAATCCACGAAGAGGCTTTATCAACTTCGTAGCAAAGTTAAACAGTAATTTCAATAAATTGACTGTGCAATCAATTGTAAAATATAGTTGTATCTCATTGTAAACAACTTCAAACTCTTATAAAAGTACAGATTCTCCAAGCAGCTAATATATTACTAAAGGATTATAATTGATACAATTGCATGGTAGTTGTTTTCAGGATGGTTATCTTTAGAATTTTCAAAATTTATGTAAATAAATTTTAAATGGCCCTTATTTTGTTTCTGATAAAATTTACATATTCATTTTTTATATTAAAGATTTTTCATAATTTTTGAAAAAAACTACAGTAATCTATTTTGACATGCATTCTACAGTATGAATATGTTTTTATCATTAATGAAATTATTTGGTGTGCACTAGGTGCGCTTTCTGTTTTTGGCATAATTTTTTTACTATGTTTTTATAGCTATATTTTGCTTCTATTAACTGTGTTATTACATATGAGTAATTTGATGAACTTTTTTTGAATCAGTTTTAGTGAAAAGCCTAATGACTCAGTTAGTGGAATGAATAAAGATTTTTATTTTTCTTCTTAATTTATAATTATAAATTGAATTTTTTCTGGAATAATTTTTAAGCAGTTGCGACCGTCTTCTGGGTCGATAGCGAAGATGCCTCCGAAGCAAAAAGAATCCGTCCAGGTTCCAAATCGAATTATTGGCCGAATAGGATCAAATCTTAAGATTGGAATTGTTGGATTGCCCAATGTGGGGTAAATGTTTACGTTATTGTTTGTTTTACGTTTGATTAAGTATAGAAAATATGAGATGTATAAAGAAAACATAATATGTGAAAAGTGGATATTATTTATATTTCAAAATTTGTGTTGCTTCAATGATATATTTAATTGCTGCTGTGGTATTAAAGTTTGAAATTAACGTGAAAATGTTTTAGAAAATCTACTTTTTTCAACGTTTTAACCAAAAATCAAGTGCCAGCAGAGAATTATCCATTTTGTACCATTGATCCAAATGAAAGTAAATGAGTTGGTGTAAATTTGCATTTCTACTTGTCAAATTTTCAGGTCGTGTTGCTGTTCCAGATGAACGATTTGATTTTTTGTGTGATTATTACAAGCCTGTCAAGTATACAATTGAAATTATTTTTGAAATGAATTTTGAAATTTGTTTTGATGTTTTTGTTGCATCATTTTTGAGAGAACGATTGCTTATTATTTTTGATTTGCTGAACATTGTTTTGGTTAATTTTTTTTTAAATTTTAGTCAAGTGCCAGCATATCTTAACGTAGTTGACATTGCGGGCTTGGTGAAAGGTGCCAGCGAAGGACAAGGATTGGGAAATGCATTTCTTTCACATATCAGTGCATGTGATGCATTGTTTATGATGTGCCGTGAGTGTTGAACATTTTGATTTTGAATCCATATATATATATATATTGAATGACATTTTTTTCTTATTTTATTTTTAAATTAGTTTACGGAACGGTTGTTTTGAGTTACTAGAAATTATGATATAGTAGTATAAATAAATAAAAGAAAAAAAAATATATATATTTATTTAATGATGTGATGCACCTTTAACGATGAATTTCAGTTTCAATAATGATAATTAATTTTCAGACGAATCATCAACTGTTTATTATTTATGAATATTGTTTTGTATATGAAATTGATGATTCACAAGTTTAATATGCGTTGTTTATGCTTTTATGATAAGATTTGCATGGGCAGTTGAACACTGAGCATTTTATATTGAAATGTTTTATGTCTCAATAGGCGCATTTGAAGAAACGGATGTAACTCATGTCGAAGGTGATGTCAATCCTGTCAGAGATTTGAAAATTATTTTTGATGAGTTGCGAATGAAAGATATACAATATGTAGATGGGGTTTTGGAGAAAATGGAGAAAACTGTCATTCGAGCGAATGATAAAAGCAAAATGTTTGAATTTGTGAGTTTACTGCTTCTTGTTTGGAAGTAGCTTGGAAGCTGAATTCTTCATTTCCAATTATATATATTTTTTTTTGCAGGAAACACTGAAATTAGTTCAGAAATATTTGAAAGAGGATTGCCGTCATGTTCGTTTTCAAGCCTGGAATGACAAGCAGGTAAGAAGGTTCAGAAAAAAAGGGATGTTTTATTTTATTTTACTATTTTGCAGATTGATATATTAAATAAGCATTTGTTTCTGACCGCGAAACCAGTAGTATATTTGGTTAATGTATCTGAACAAGATTACATTCTGAAGAGAAATAAATGGTGATTTTAATAATAATGTGGATGTGGAGTTGTTATTTAGTTTTATTTAATTTGATTTGATTTGATTTGATTTTTTTAAAGGCTTCCTCGAATAAGAGCTCAAATTGATGAACAAGATCCAGGCGCTATTATGATTCCATTTAGTTGCATGTTGGAAAGTCATCTTTATGAACTACCAGTTGATGAAAGGAATGAGTATTTGAAAAAACGTTGCTCTGAGAAGTATATTGTCATTATAAAAGAACATATCATTTTTCGAAGATTTTATTTGTTTATTTTTAAGTAATTTGAATATAGAGGAAGTTGGGTGCAAAAGTGCGTTGGAAAAAATTATTAATGCAGGCTACAAAGGGCTTCAGCTTGAATATTTCTTTACTACTGGAAAAGATGAAGTGAAAGCGTGGACAATACAGGTGATGTTGCTTTGTTGTTTTTGATTTTTTTTTTTATTTGACAAATAAGTATGAATTTTGGATTGTTTAAGAAAGGAACGAAAGCTCCTCAGGCAGCGGGAAGAATTCATACCGATTTTGAGAAGGGTTTTATAATGGCAGAAGTAATGAAATTTAGCGATTTCAAAAATGAAGGAAGTGAAGCAGCTGCGAAAGTAAACAAATATTTTCATTCCATTTAACAATAATAATATTTTATTATAGAACTTGTTGAAGTTGATTGTAATTTTTTGACAAATATAACAATTTTAATAATAGATTTCAAATTTAATAAATTCACTTGAATTTTTTTAACTTTTGTTGTTACTTTTCTTTTTTGTTGTCACGCTGAATAGGTTTATTTTTAGGCTGCAGGAAAGTATCGTCAACAGGGCAGAAACTATGTTGTCGAAGATGGGGATATAATTTTATTCAAATTTAACGCTGGAGCAGGTTTGCAAGGCAAGAAAAAATAACGCTCCTGCAGATATTAGCAAAAAATATTGTTGTCTTTATATCAGTGATGAATAAAACGGTTTTTGTTTTTATTATTCTTTTAGTTGAAATAATTTTCAATAATTACAAGGAAAGTATTTTTTTTACCAATCTTTATTTTTCTTGCTTAATTAACAAATATTTTCCAAATCAACTGATATTTTGTAAAAATTTATATATCCGAGCTTAAATAAATCCCGCGAACATTGTATAAATACTACGGAATTAGCATCTTGTATGATTAGAAAACTGAAAATGCACTTCTACTCAACTGCGAGGTGTTTATCCACTAGGCCAGTGGTTCTCAACCCGTACCAGTGGTCAGTGCATTGTAAATAACATGATGATATCTATTGACTAGGCATCTTAGGAGCTGCATAGCATTAGTGCATGAGCTCGGGAAGTTCTTCACATCACAGCAGAAATGAACTTTCGAATTTCGAGCACTTGCAAGACTAAAAATTCTAACTTGTCACGCCCCCCCCCCTCTGGAACCTTCATACGCCCTCCCCCTGGTTGAGAAACACTGTACTAGGCAGTGACAATTCAAGCCGTTTAATTCAAGGGGAAAGGACCGAATTTAGAGAGAAGTTCAGTTTCGTCCATTTGGCCAACTACATTTTGCATTTAAAAGGTATAACATCAGCTCTGTTGTGGAGTTGAATCTACATTCCAGAACAGAAATAATAATAAGCCCCAGCGAAATGCTGTTATAAATATAGGTTCAGCTCATCGTTACTCATGGCTCATAACAGTTTTGTACAACAGCTTGTGCCGTAGGCGATAAACTGCATTTGTGTTCATAGTATAAATTTGAATAATTACATTTCCTTCTCAGCTATAGAATAGGATTTGCACTGAATGTTTGTCTCCTTAGTGCTAGATTGATTAAAAATTTGCATGCTACTGGGAAGATTCACAAATTTGTTTGCATAATTGTGATAAATTTGAATTTTAGTAGAGGAAAGTTTAAAGTGCGCGAGCTATTTATTATTAAAGCAGTTTCAAAATTGCATTATCAGCAGTGACGGTAAAGGGGATAATTCGCCGAGTTAATTTTTATAATTTGAATTTGTTTCCGTTTTAAAGTGTGAAAATATTGAAGCAATGATCAAAATAAAAAAGCAGAACAATTTCGACGATCAATTTTTCCAAACCAACTATTCAAAAGTAAATTAAAAACTTTTTTTTAAATGTAAAATATTGTTGTTCATGTTGCATGATTGCACCATTCACAGGGGACAAGTGTTTGGATAGCGGATGACAAAGAAATTTGGATTTCTGGGAATATTATTGAAAATTCAACAGCTGACGATGGTTATTTTTTGACCCTGCAACTGGAAAATAACAAGGCGAGAATATCATTTTATTTATTTATTTATTTATTGTTTGTTTGTTTATTTGTTTGTTATTGTCTGCTTTCTTCTGATTAGGAAGTAAAATTGAAATTTTCTAAAAAAAGTGAATTGCCGTTGTTGCGAAATCCTGAATTTTTGATGGACACCAATGATTTGACATCCCTGAGCTATATTCAAGAGCCAGATATACTTTACGCTTTGAAGAATCGCTTTGAAAGAGAATGCATTTACACTTACTTTGGTATGTAAAACATGTTGGTTGTTTTAGTTGTGAAAAAAATCTATGCGTATTAAAGAAATTTTTTTTATTTAGGAATTGTGTTGGTTGCTGTGAATCCGTATAAAGATGTAAGCTTGTACGATAAGTCAATTTATAAGCTGTACCGAAATGGCAATGTTCGTCAGCTGGATCCGCACATATTTGGCATATCTGAAGAAGCGCTTTCGTCATTGGATCAACAAAAGAAGAATCAATCAATTATAATTTCCGGCGAAAGTGGAGCCGGCAAAACAGTATCAGCCAACCATGTTTTCAGATACTTGACTCAAGCCTGTGCACATCGCCACGCGATTGATTCACTCATCATCGCTAGCAATTCATTAATTGAGGTAATTTTACCAATTTATTTCTCATCTGTTATACTTTCATCATGCTTTTTTTTCTTCTTCTTCTTCTTATTATTATTATTTATTGTTTACAAGGCTTTTGGAAATGCGAAAACAGTTCAAAATGATAACAGTTCTCGATTTGGTAAATTTATTCGTATATTTTTCGACGATCGATTGAACGCATCCGGGGCTCAGTTGGAAACTTACCTCCTTGAAAAATCTCGCATATCATTTCAAGTGAGAAAAAGAATATCTAGAATGGAAGTTTATTCAATCAATTTTGACACTTGTAGCAATTGTTGCTGATTTTAGGGTAAATGTGAGCGCAACTATCACATCTTTTACCAAATGTCTACTGCCAGAGAAAGCAGTCCTTTGTTAAAGGGCTTCAATATGAGTATGCATGATTTCCTTCTCTCTTGTTGTTGAAAAAAATGTTTAATATTACAATGATGGCAAAGTTCTCAATGTAAAAATAGATTTATTTATACATATGTTTAGAGCATCATGACAGTTATAAATATTTATGTTCAAGTGAAGATGCTTGCATGTTGACAGCTAATGATTCGAAAAATTTTGAAGAAACTGTCAATTCTTTTAAGATACTTGGTATATTTTTATATCTGTGTACAGATATGCATTTTTAGGTGCAATATTTATACTCAATTTACTTTTTTAAAGGATTTGAAGATGGTGAAATACGTGATATATTTGCAGTTTTGATTGGAATTTTGCATTTTGGAAACCTCAGTTTCTCAGGCGAAACGAACAATAAGAAGGCTGTGCGTAAAAATTCTGCTAACGATTTGAGCAGATGTTGTGAACTGCTGGGCTTAAATGAAGAAGACTTGGCTCAGAAATTTACCTATCAACGATTGGCAATTCGTCGTGAAGTTGTTCATCGACAACTCAACTCAGCTGACGTACTATTTTAATAATTTTGTCAACTATTACTATTTACCATAAATATAAAGAATTAATATTTTATGTTTGCTTTTTCTTTCATTTCTTTAAGGCAGATGCTCTCAAAGACGGTATATGCAAGTATATTTATGAATCCCTTTTTCGATGGATCATAAAGAAAATCAATAACCGTTTATCTGAAAAATCTCCATTAGAGATGAATTTTATTGGTGTCTTAGATATTTATGGGTAACAATATGCAAATTTATGTTAACTTTCTAAATGTGTGAATTTTTAGATTCGAAATATTTCCAACAAACAGTTTTGAACAACTTTGCATTAATTTTGCAAATGAATTATTACAGCAGCAGTTTTACAAAGTATTTGCTTGTTTAATATGTTATTATTCTATTTCAATGTTATGGTGATTTTATGATGATTTTTTAATATACAATATACAATTTTAAATAATATGTCAATACATTTATAGTATGTTTTCAAACTTGAACAAGAAGAATATGTTAAGGAAAATATATGTTGGTCTTTTATTGACTTTCCTGACAATCAAGCTTGTCTTCTTTTGTTTGAAGCACGTCTAGGAATATTCAGTTTATTAGATCAAGAGTGCCAAGTGAGTTGATTAATAAATGAATACATTAAAAGCAAATAAGTATGAGAATGTATGAATTTTTATTATTTTGTAAGCATTATTATTAGCAGTAATAGTAATAATAATAGTAATATTGTTGTTATTATTATGAATGGTACCGTAGTGTGAAAATAATTTCTGATACGTTATATTAATAAAATACACCAAATTGTTTCCACTGTAATTCTCATGTTGTGTTGACAGTAAAGAAAATAAAGTGAAATCTTTATAACCGTCTTATTCACATTTTAATTTTATGACTTCAAGCTGACTTTTGTATAGCTGCCAAGACCTAGTGATGATAATTTCTACAATGAGCTGAAGAACAGCAAGCAGTGCCAGGAGTCGTGTTCTTTCAAACTGCCTGCTATAGCCAGTGATGAATTTTTGGTTGTTCATTATGCTGGCACTGTGAAATATTGTGTGCGTGATTTTGTGAAGAAAAATTTAGATACTGTCAATGAAAGTTTCGATGAAGTGTTGCGGAACTCTCGAGTAATTGTGCATATTGAAATCAGTATTTGCTTTGTTTATTCATAAGTAAGGAAAAATGAATTTTAGAATTGTTTTCTTGTTGAACTGTTGCAAGCGGGTTCCCGTCCACAGTTGCAGAAATCATCGAAACGAACCATTGGTAGCCAGGTTCAATATCATTTTATTAAAATAGTTTTAATAATTTGTGTTGATAATAAGTGTATATATTTTGATTTTGTGTTTTCAGTTCCGAAAATCACTATCTACTTTGATGGGTACTCTGAACAGCACAAATCCTCATTATGTGCGTTGCATTAAGCCCAATGATGAAAAATTGCCGTTCACATTCAACAATGCCCGGTCAATACAACAGATTACAGCTTGTAGTTTGTTGGAAACACTGAAAATATCTGCCGCTGGATATCCAACTCGGTATTTTTTTTAAATGTACCTATATTGAATATAAGAAAAAAGAAATTAAGGTTCGATATTTAGTAGTTCTTTTTCTTACTTGTAAGTGAGCACTTGATATTAATGATAAATTAAATTTCATTTTCTATAAACTGATTCCATATAAAGCATATGTATTAAATATTTCAGGTGGAAATATGAATCATTTTTTGATCGGTATTTTTTATTGCTCACATTGAAAGAAAGAAATGCACAAAGCACAACGCTGTCAGACAAATGTCGTCAAATTTGTGAACGATTTCTGAATGTGAGTGATTTCTTATTTTTCTGTTTGTTTGTTTGTTTGTTTGTTCTGAAATTTTCCTTATCGTGCAGTAAGTAAATAAATTATTTATTTTTGTAGAATGGCGGTTTTGAATTTGGATCGACGAAAATTTTTTTTCGCTCTGGTCAAATTGCGTTTCTTGAAGCAGAACGACACTCCAAATTGAATAAAAGTGCACTGGTGATTCAAAATTGTATTCGAAAATTCATTGCAACTCGCAGAGGTGTTCGAAAAATAAAAACTGCTACCAGGATAGTTCAAAATGTCTGCTTTGCTTGGTTAGCATGGAGGTGCGGCTGTCATTCATCTCTTTCTCTTTTCAATCAATTCATTATTCAAAAATTACTAATTGTCTTTTTTTTTTGTTTATGAGCAGAAGGATAAAATTTTTGCAAATGCATCGAGCTGCAATTGTGATTCAAAGTATTTTCAAAATGGTCGTCCAACGAAAGCGATACTTGTTGATCAAGAATGTCGTGCTCAGTTTGCAGTCATACGGTAGAGCGATGCTTGTGCGATCAGATTTTCAAAATGTATATCCATTATTGCAATATGAATTATTTTTTATATTGAATAATAAGTTGTTTACTGTTTTGCTTTTTGCTGTTTTAGAAAAAGAAAGCTGCGATAATTATTCAGCGTTATGTGCGCAGTTGGTTGAAAAGGAAGCTGACCAGTACGGTTTTGCACAAAAAATTATCTAATTGAAAGTAGGAATTTTAACTAAATTTCAAATATTTTTCAGATTTAATACCAAGTTCACAGCTTCAATCAAGACAAATAAATGATGCTTTTTCAAAAATTTCATCTGTCGTCGTCGAAATCAACAACAACGATAATGATTTTGACACCAGGTAGGATTTTATGTTTTTATTCTTTTTTATCTTTTTTGTTGCACTTTGTCAACATTTTATAAAATACAACGGATATGGCATGTTAATTTGAATAATGAATAAATAAACAGTAAATAATTGATTTTATGTGAATTGAATTTTTGCTTTCTCTTTGACAAGTTGTGAAATGTAAAGTTTACTTGGAATTGACAAATTAGAAATAATATGCACAATTGGGAATAATAATGATCATGGTTTCTGCAAACGATTTTGAATAGTATTAATTTAATAAAAATATAGTCTGTTGTTAAAGGGAAATGTTTTTTTCTACTTTAACACAATTGAAACTGGGATAGAGAATAATAGTTATAATAGGCTGTTTATTTTATGTTGTTTGCTTTCAGCTTGCTGATGGCAAAAGAACCAAAGTCAGAAAGAGCAAATCTTTCTGTTAAATCTGTCAATGTAGGTTCTAGTGAAGAATATAATACACTTGAAAAATGTCAACTCATTTTCAAGGTGAATCAAGCTGTTTGCAAACTGTAAAAGATATGCCGCTAAAAAGGATTTTTATTTTTAGATATTCAAAGAGTGTATCTCTAGCACGGCGTTCAAAGAAGAATTTGTAAAGCGTTTGAATGAAGATATTGTAATTGATGAATACTTTTTCAATACTTTGCGGAAAGTGAATAGTAAATGTTCTTACAGACAGTGAAAAACGTATTACATGTTCTTCTGAATGAGGCAAACAAAAGCGAGATGCTTCCTGCTAGAAACATGGATGATTGCTTGTCTTCGTCAACAACAGCTAAAGGTAATAAGTTTGTCAGAAATTTAAGCCTTTCAATTAAGCAATAATTTTTAGAAAATTGCGAATTGTCACCTAGTTTGCAAGTATTTGACCGTGTTGGGTTTGTTAATGCGCTCGTGAACGGTAATATGAAAAAGTAATTTATATGAGAAATACTTTGATTCTCATTTGTTTAGAATGCTATCAAAATCAGTCTTGCTTACCGGTTCTTTTGCTTCTTGCTTTTCGTTATTTTGATGTTCTTGGTATACCTGAAAAGTCGATTCAGTTATATTTTGAAGTAGAGAATGCAATAACAGTATTGCTTTTTGTAAGTTACTTTGCCCAATGCCGTCTTACATTAAAGAAAACTTTGAATAATTAAAATATAATTTCAGGACTCAACGTCGTGTTTTCTGTTTTTATTTTGGCTGCAGAATATGAGACGGCTAAACCATCTTCTATCCCAATACAGCGGCAGTTCAGTAATATGAGCTCGAACCATGCTGTACTTAATAAATAAATAAATAGTGTTGTTTTCAATTTGCAGCAATTTTCTACTCCGGCTATTGAGCATTTAATTCAAAAGTACAAACTTCGCCGAAGCAATCCTCAGATAATTCTTTCTCATTGTCAATGGCAAGTCAGAAATATTTACAAAAATTTATTTCATGAGTGCATCGCACCTCGTATTTGTCCATTACTTGGTAAGTTTACTAACTTTCGAAAACGCTGTGTTGGATATTTCATTTGAAATGAAAATACAGCAACATTTTATTGTTGTCTTTTGCTCATAAATTTTATTATTAATTATTTATTTGTTCTGCTGTTTTAGTACCAGCTTTGTTAGAGTTCAAATCAGATGATGTAAATAAATGTATTAGAAAACATGGTGTTAAAGAAGACAAAAAATCAGAAGATAAGCACATGGAAATACTTATTCATCACGTATTGTTATTATTATTATTTCATATATTCTTTGCTTTAGTTTTTTGTTTTATTATACGTGACTGTGTAATTTCAGTTGGATACTGTTTACAATGCAGCGATGACTGTGCCATTTGATGCCAAAGCTATGCAGTATTTATTTTCTGATATTGCAAAGTTAGTATTAACGGTGTCGTTCAATGAATTAATGTTTCGACGAGATTTATGCAATTTGAGAAGTGGTGTCAGAATTAAGTAAGTTTAAGCATGATCAATTCTTTTCCAGTAATTGTATATACAGTCGAACTTGGTTAAGTGCACATGGAATTTGGCAAGAATTTCCATGCATTTATCCAATTTGTGCACTTATTCAAAGTTAGGAATTATGCAGAGTAATTGAAAGAAGCAATAACTTTACATTCACAAATAAGTTTGATGTGAAAAAATGCCCATTTATTTTAAGTAAAATAGTCAGAAATGTAGGCTTGAATTATAGTTTGTGCCATCAGAATTACAAGCTGCTCTTCAATTCGGTGTAGGTTTGTTTAATTTATGCTGTTTTCATGAAAGTATGCCTGAATTGTTACCAGATCTGCGACAGCTTCCTTGTGAGTAACTTCCTTGGAAAGCAGTAGCTGTTTTAACTTTGGGCTAGTTCGCGTTGTTTGTGGTACACGTGCTTATTCTGATATAGCAAACAATAAACTTTGCTGAGTATCAACAGTTGTTATGGCTGATGATAAACGTAAAGCGGCCAGGAACGCGCCTATTGTGCACTTAAGGACTATATATTGTTTGGACCCATGGACCTCAGGAAAATGATGCACTTAACCAACTTGTGCACTTATCCAAATGTGCACTTATTCATTATTTTACCGTATAATTAACTACAGGGAATTTTGTTGTGCCAAAATCTTGTGCATTTAAGTGAAATGTGCACTTAACCAAGTTCGATTATATATATATATATATATATATATACAGTAGAATCCCGTTAGTACGTTTATCTGGGGACCTGAAAAAACAGACGTGCTAAGCGGGAAAGCGTAGTAAGCGGGAAACATAATCGAGTCATTGGAATCCATTTATATACATTGCGTGCAGTAGTTTTATTTAATTAGTTTTAGTGAAAAAGTTATCAATAGTAGTTCTGGAAATTTTTCACCCTGAATTTGCTTGCGGTTGCTTGAATTTTCATCATTGCAAGCAGATTCTAAAGTCTTCCACTTCGCAAGAATCCTGTTCAACGTTGATGAAGGGATTTTCATCATTCGCGCAATGTCAGTGTTAGGGTTTTCATCAACCAGTTTCAGTGAAGTTTCTGAGCAGTCGTAATTTGGCGCGGTTCTTTTTTCTCCATTTTGAAAACCCTGTCGCCAGATAATAACGGCAAATTTTTACATGCAGCTTACCTCGTATTCACTCACAAACAACCAATTATACTACGCATACCGAAAGTGCCACCTAGCACAAACAACAACAAACGTAAAGCGACGGTGGCCTGGAGGCATTCTCCCACGCTTAATCATGCTCAGTACGACTTTGTGTTTGTCACCTGCGATGGCTTTGTTGTATACAATAAAATCATTCGTTCCAATTGTCATAGTGCGTGACAATCAGTGCAGCAATTACGTCATCATAGTCCAATCACCATTACAAATCTGAATGTGCTAAGCGGGATCGCCGAGCGTGATAACGGGGAACATATTACGTACATGTTATATAAATGGAATCAGGACTTCAGAAAACCAGCGTACAAAGCGGGAAAACGTGCTAAGCGGGAACGTGCTAACGGCATTCTACTGGATATATATATTTGTTTACTTATTTATTCATTTATTGTGATGTGCGTTTGAAGAAATTTATTTTTCACAATAGGAAACTGATATTTAAGCAATTTGCATTTTAAAGTTCTTAAATGCTTACTGAATGGGTGCATTTTCAGGCACAACGTATGTGTCCTTATACGCTGGTTTGAAAAGCATCAGTTTGTACAAAGCGGAATGATTCTGCAACCACTGTTGCAAGTTGCTAATTTACTTCAGGCAAGAAAGACAGTCGCTGATATTCAAGGCTTTAATGAAATTTGCAGCACACTAAAAGTGTCTCAAGTTAGTTGTGAAAAAAAGTATTTTTCAATTTTCCCGTAACTTTTCATTTCTGCACAACATATTTAAATCAATACAAAATAAGAAAGCACATAATAATTAATTTGTTTTTTTTAGCATTTGACATAAACGTTTGGCATAAATGAAAATTAATTGAAGTTCCAGATGATCGACTAAAGCATGTCTTCTATGAAAAAATGTTTGCTAAATGAATGTGCATTTAGATTATCAACGTGCTGAGGCATTACAGCCCGGTGGCAGATTACGAGCTGAAAGTTTCCGCTAGTTTCATTTGCAACGTCAAGCAAAAGTTGCTGGCTTTGAGAAAACAAACGGAAACCGGCAACGAGCCGACCATAATACCGGAAAATTATCTGAATGCAAATGATTTGCTCGATTTTGAACCTTGTGATGTGGACTTAAAGACTGCTGAAATTCCCAAGTCTGTTGAAGCATATGCTGCTAAAATTTGATGCATTCTCTATTCCAAATTTGATAATTACACGAAAAAATAAAAATAAATATTCATACGTACACACACACACACACACGCGCACATATATATATATATATATATAATCATTTTTAATTTCAAAATAAAATAACCATACCATATTACTGCCTGTGGAAAATTCATAATGAACACTTTCTTATATAAAAGGCGCTTTGCAAATAAGTTTGAAAATTTTCTCAACTTTCTGCGCTCGTCCGTTATAACATTCTTTTGTGACATCTACACTGCCATATAGAATTGAAATATTTTTTTTTCTTATATGTTTGCACAAAGAAATGAAAATTAAACTTTAGCCAACACAGGTACACACTTCTGTGCTCTAAATTACTATACAGCCGTTCTTTCCGTCGATGCCAGTTCACTTTACTTCTTCCCATCTGCAATTCCTGTTCTACAAAAGAATTTCGTTGAGGTGAACGTTTTTTCATCTATCCCATTTTCACACTTCGTAACTCTTATGTTACCACTGATTGCTGACTGCACTCGTTACGCACTGTGCACAACCTGCACTAACAGTAACCTACTATGAATCCTGACGGAAGTTATGCCAGCCATTTCATGATAATTGTCATGCAATTTCAGTTAACGACCAGCTCAGTTTGCGAAGGGGTGCGGTGGCAACTAGCACAGTATTCATGATAATTTTCCTGTGACAATAAGATTCAAACTGCCTTCTATTACGCCACAAGCTACAGCACCTGCAATAGTGCAATCTGCAGCCCAGTTCATGGAAAAATTATTTGCTTTATTTGCACTTCTTCCATAATTTACGAAAATTATTTTTATTTATATATATATATATGACAATTTTTATAAAAAAGGAGGTCATCATGTCTGTCATGTCTATCAATTAATATATTTGTTACTGCATTTCATCTTTTGGCAGCATGGTTTTCTCCATTCAATATTTGCCTTATAGCTTTTTTATGTCAGCTGTTCTGTTAAATTATTAGTTACAATTTTCTGCATAGTTTTCAGCAACATTTCTGTGTAAATTATAAACATATTATAATTACCTGTTTTCCAAAAATGTTTCCATCAAAAACGTTGAAATACTTTTTCATGCAAATAATTGCTTCATTAACATTAAACATTAATTAATAACTAACAAACAATCTGTGACTGTTTATTATCATTCGTTAATTATTTATAAAAGGAACATCAATAAGTAAAAGTTAATCATGAAACATTAATGATATTTAAGTTTCTAGAAGCATTCATACAATTCAATTCTGTTGAAATTAATAATCCATGTTGCATTTCTTCATACATATGAGGCGGATATTTCTAAACTTTCATAATTGCTGAATTATCTGTAGTATAGTTGGATCTTTTTATTGCAGCTGCAATATCACCTCATTTTTTAGCAATCACGTTTTATTTGCTTTTAGCATAAATTATTCGATCCTCACGCAAGGTACGAGAATTTTGTGACAATAAGGTAGGTATATATTGAAATGGCCATTTTTGGAAGTATATTCTGAATAAACTGAATTGGATTTGCAAACGCTATCTACCAAGTTTAAAATGCGTAATTAGTGCACAAAATTCATAGTTTACTTCATTTTTTATTCAAATAAATTGTCTATTTGTAAGGATGTGATTTATATAAATTGCAATAAATTTATAAAATAAATATTAAATTTCAGATGTATATGTATATGTATATGTATATGTATATATATTTGAATATGAATATGAATATGAATATGAATATGAATACAGTCATGTATATGAATTGCTCTAAAGTATGAAACAAAAGTAGATGTTGGTAATTGTGATACAAAGCATAACAATCATGGTAATCACAAATTGCGGACTACTAAATGGAATAAATTTATATAAATTTGTAATGTGATCATCACAGTTTTCAATAAATATTCTTTCTTTCCATATTTTATCCAACCGTTCATTCCATCCGTATCTATTGCATTGGCATTGTA
This sequence comes from Trichinella papuae, assembly GCA_001447755.1. Classification (NCBI taxonomy): domain Eukaryota; kingdom Metazoa; phylum Nematoda; class Enoplea; order Trichinellida; family Trichinellidae; genus Trichinella; species Trichinella papuae. The sequence goes on from JYDO01000098.1 coordinate 125,546, forward strand.
AAATTATCAGATTTGTAAAAGTGAAAGTGAATAAATGCTTTTACCTGTCACCAAACAATGCAAAATTGCAATTTTTCACAGAACGGTTAATACAGCAACTGACCGGAACGTAAGGAACGTGATTCATGTCATCGTAGCCAATTTTCATTTGCTGTATTTGACCCCAGTTGGTGGATTCAAGCCAAAACAAAGTTGTGTAATATGATGGGTGGGTTATTTGAGATTTGTTCAAGCTTTTTCTTAGGCCACAACACTTGTTTGATTGTTGGATGTGATCTACTATATGGTCAAATACACCAAAATTCCATTTAGTCCCATACTGATTTTCCAGAAAAGCCTTGAAAGTTTATAAATTGCAAAGCAGAATAATGGCTTGTAATAAAGTATGAAACGATTTACTTACTGTGTATACAGTCCTATATGTTGTTTCCATAATCGAGTTTTTATTCACAGCTTCTGCAATCAACAGCGCAGAAAACAAAAACATAACAGCTAGTGTTGATATAATAGATATCTTTGTCATTGTTCGACTTATATAGTATGCACCCCCAAATCCGCAGTAAACAATGACAGTCATTATACAACTAGTCACTACTATAGCATATTGGGCACTCAGATCCTAAAAAAAATATAAATACAAAATTTCAGCGCATAAATAACAAGCAATACTGTGTGATATGGTAGTAAACTGATTTTCCAATCGTCCGAGTTGTCAAATGTTCTGTGAGTGAAGAGTTCAGTCTCTTTGGACAGGATACAACAATTGATTATTAAAACAGTAGAACCAGCACATAACAGAAAAGCAAAGCACAAAGCCAGTGCTTTTCTGACAAGCAACAAATGCAATTTTTTTTGTTTTTTACCATCACCTCCTTCCACGCAGTTCAACTCATCTTCTGGACTTTCAGAAAGCTCCGTGTCGTCCATTGAATTAAATACTGAATATTTTGGATCTCTTGAATTCTTTGCTTTAATACTGAAAATATTTTAAACGACAATAATTTAAAGTTTATTTACACTTTAATAATTGTTTCAGTTGATCTTATTTATGTTTAATTTTAATGTTATCGCACAGTTTAAAATGTTTGCTCTTATATTTCTTATTATTCTTATAATCTTTATATCATGTAAACAAGCGAACGTTTGTAAATCTTTAAATCGGAATTTACGTTTTAAAGTTTTTTACTTTAAAGTTTAACATTCTAGCAAATGATCTGCTTCGAAGAACATCTCGTAGAATCTTAAACCTAGAGCAGAAAATAAATGATTAAATTTGCATTCTACCTTTTTCTAAGTGTTGCAAATTCAAGAGTGCGTTTTATGAGCTTCAGTAACTATCAAAAGCTTCAAACTTTTACAAAATGCATTTTTTAATAAAAAGCTAATATTAGACTGAATGATAATGAATGTTGCTGCAAAAATAAAATTCGCTGATTGACTTTCAGCTTTCAGCTTTATAAATACTAGAATAAAGCAAGTGCATTTCAGAAAACCACAAGCATATTCCTGTGGGACGGCATAAAATTTTCAAGTAATTCGATGCCAAAACCTACTGCTTTATTACACATCGAACCACCCAATAAAAGCTTGACGGGAATAATCAGGCTGTTTATCATGCAGGCAACCTTTATAAATTTTAAAGAGTATACATCCAGAATATGAATAAAAGTATTAAATAAAATTAGTGTGGTGCACAGTTTGGTGATGGAAATCATCATACTTCGATCTTTAGCTTGACCCGTGAATGATACAAGCACCACCAATAAAGCTATTTATAATGAGTAGTTTTCTTAACGTTGTTCAGCGCACCGCTGCTGAGTAAACTGTGCCATTACTTAACATAATATTATTAGCTCAGGAGAAATTAAAGCTGCTCATAAGTGCAATCAGTGATGAAAGTGGAATATAAATGTCGTGGATTAGAGTTGATTGATGGTTTTGAAGTTCTGATTTTGAGTTTTGAATGCTTGAGGTTTTGCACAGATTTTTATTATCAACAACAACATATTCATGAATTAAATGATCAATAGAAAATAAAAGTTCTTGCACAGCTTTTGCACAAGTTTACTTAAAAAATAATTTCTTTTATTAATATATATGTTACACTTAAACTCGTCCTGAAAGCACTGCCAATCACCAGGATTTCCATCATACTTTTTTATTTCTAATTTTAGAAGTCGCACATTGGGGGATGTGTTCCGGTTGGGCTGAGTTGGTTCCCTTGTTTCTGGATCCTTTTTCACGTGGACTTGGTTGTGCCGCTCAGCTCTGCATCTGAGGTCCAGTATCTCTGAATTCAGAGTTTCTCGTTCGTCGATTAATTCGTCAGTTTCCCATTGCTTCGCTACTGTCGAGCATCTGCAGAACGATGCTCTCATATCTCGACCATCGGTAGAAGACTATCATCAAGCAGATCTGACTCTGCTCTTTATCACTATCCAAAGCATCTTTCAGATCGCCAATGGCTGATTTCAGCCAACGCAACTGAGCGTTCTTGCGATGAAGCAATTTGTCCATCTCAAGTATCGATCTGATCAGTTTCACGGTCACCGTTCAATTTTCGCAGAGAAGTCGTTCAGGAATCTCGACTACTTCAGCCAATGAGGTTCTGCTTCTCAGAGACTGTCCTGTCTGCGAAATCCGTCGCTGTGTTCCCGGCTCGTGGCACCAAAAAGTGTAGCAGCCGCGTCGAATAATTCTTGCTACACTTGATCTGATAGTCAGGTTCTTTGCTGACTATCTTGTCTAGGCGGAAAGTCAAGTTCAATTTCGACTATCCGAATTCTGCCACGTCAACACTACTTTCACGTTGCGTTCGGTAAATAACAAGCACAACTGAGTGATGACACAATTTGATTCTGGATCCGACAAATACGAACAAAGGCAACAGATAACTAGATCGTATCCGTTAAGAGTCACAAATACACAATTTAAGCTACAGTCACACGCTTTGCAGTGCGTCAATTCTCCCAACTCCGGTCAATCAATCAATCCCTCTCTCTCTCTCTCCTTCTTTCTTTCTACTGTACTGATCTTCAGGTTTCATCACGTCAACTACAGAATCCTTTGTTTTTGTCGTTTACAAATTTTTTATCAATAGTTAACCAAGAAAATACATTAAAATTCATTACTTAAATTTACAAAAAGTTATACATTTTCCAGATCATTCTTCAATGATATGTGATCACATTTTAATTAGATTGTTACAAATAGTAAAAGCTGAAATACTTCAAAATACAAATCAAATTGAAATATATTAAACATATTTATTGATTAAAATAAGCAGATTTTCACTTAGTTCATTAAAATTGACTTTGACAGTTTATTTAGAAAAGCCATTTGAAATAACGGATTTCCAAGTTAATCATCAATCACTATTATCTATCAATTTCAACGATTCAATCAATGAAGAAAAAGCCACAAGAAGAGCATCAATAAACAATCACAATGGATAATTTAAATCTGTGCATTGTATACAGAATAGATCAAAACAATACTAATAAAAATAGATAAATTTATTAGAACAAAGCAAAACATAGCAACGTTATAAATAAATGTTCTTCAAACTTAGAATTTAATGGAAAAGTTTTCCATTTTCATGAAAACATTACTAGCTACATTGGCTTCTGTTGGAATATTATCATCACTTTCACAAACTTCTTCAAGAGCTTCAGTTTTCTTCCAACACGTTGAATTCATCTTGCAATAAAATCGACAGTTGCCATCCGTCATCTGCATCAATTTATCCTTCAGAACATTCAAACCACCTAAGCTCATCCATTTATTTACCCAAACGGCAACTTTAAAACCCTTCAAAGAATAACCGAAAACAATACCATTAACATTTTCCATCACTGGACTATTCTGTGAACTGATCGCCATATTGCACAAATTAATGAAAAGCGTCTGAGCTGCTTTACCATTTTTCTTTCTCATGAATACTGTACATCGACAACCGCCAATATTTTCATAATCTTCAAACATCGGCATGACAGAATTTTTGAAAAAAAAATACTGCAACGGTTTCATGGGCTTCTCCAATGGAGCGGTTATATTCACCATCACTTTCAACAAATCAAAATGAGTTTCCACAATTTCTAGCCGCTTCATCCCTTCAAGCCAGTTTTCTCCAAATTTAGTAGGCTGATCATGACGCCAGAAAGTCCAAATGTTTCTGGACAATCCACCTCCGCAACTGGACAAAGCGACGGCAGCATCGCCGGATTTGGTCACTTCTTCCTTAGAATCGGACATTTAAGCACAGAGCAGTTTATTTGGGCAGAACGCTCGGCTGAACAAAAATGAACAAATGACATTTTAATTCTACAAGCTGAACGCTATTGTCACTTTAAAAAATATTTAATGATCTTAAGGAAAAGAAATTTAAAAATGAGAGAAATAAGACACTGAAAATTTTATTAATAAAATGACTTCCTTTTTCAATCATTTGGCTTATTAACTTCTTAAATAAATTATTAACCTTCATTAATATTCCTTACATTTAACTTTTTTTTATTTTAAAGTATAATAATACAAAATTTAAAGCTAACTTTTTTGTTATTTGAATTTATATAAATTTAAAAAACTATTTTAAAAACTATTGTGAATGTGACTGATCGATATATGCAGAACTTTACTAGAAATGACAACACAATACCAAGCTAATGTATAACGCACAAAAGATTACACACACAAAGAACACACAGACAGAGAGACAATGCACACACGAGGGAACGCGAGAACACACCTACGCACGCACACTGGTGACGTGGAAAACTACTGTAATATGTTCCTGCGCGTTCTTTTGTAGATATTTTTGATCGCATAGAATCGCAATACATTACAAAAACCGAGATTGAAAGGTGGCTTATAATTTTTAATTTTGTCGTTTGTTTATTGAAGTGACGTGAAAAAAGTGAATTCAAAATTTATGAACACTTTTCCCTACATTACTGTAGCGATGTGACTTCAACTGTGAAACGTGTGCAGTTGTTTAAAATTCGCCAGTTGACTGCTGTGCTGTTTTGTATTCAACAACTCAGAGTATTCCATGTAATATTATACATAGGGATGCATGTATGTATATTTCACGAATTTGCCGCAAGTGAAATGCGAATTCCATGGCGTCCAACACAAAAGATTTCTGGAAAATGATTAATCAATAATGAAATGTGTTGTTTTGAGAAAACTAATTTGTTTAAAGCTAAAATTATAAGCGGAAATGTATGACAACAATTTTATTTCAACTTTCCTACAATTACAAGCACAACACTAATAAGCGCGTGGTTGTTCCTATAGCATTGTTCTCAAATAAGACCATGCAAATTTATTTATTGTAGAAAATTTAAATATATTAACCTTGTTATGATGAGCGGAAAATGCTACATAAGTGTAAAGTACTTNTGAACTCTTCACTCACAGAACATTTGACAACTCGGACGATTGGAAAATCAGTTTACTACCATATCACACAGTATTGCTTGTTATTTATGCGCTGAAATTTTGTATTTATATTTTTTTTAGGATCTGAGTGCCCAATATGCTATAGTAGTGACTAGTTGTATAATGACTGTCATTGTTTACTGCGGATTTGGGGGTGCATACTATATAAGTCGAACAATGACAAAGATATCTATTATATCAACACTAGCTGTTATGTTTTTGTTTTCTGCGCTGTTGATTGCAGAAGCTGTGAATAAAAACTCGATTATGGAAACAACATATAGGACTGTATACACAGTAAGTAAATCGTTTCATACTTTATTACAAGCCATTATTCTGCTTTGCAATTTATAAACTTTCAAGGCTTTTCTGGAAAATCAGTATGGGACTAAATGGAATTTTGGTGTATTTGACCATATAGTAGATCACATCCAACAATCAAACAAGTGTTGTGGCCTAAGAAAAAGCTTGAACAAATCTCAAATAACCCACCCATCATATTACACAACTTTGTTTTGGCTTGAATCCACCAACTGGGGTCAAATACAGCAAATGAAAATTGGCTACGATGACATGAATCACGTTCCTTACGTTCCGGTCAGTTGCTGTATTAACCGTTCTGTGAAAAATTGCAATTTTGCATTGTTTGGTGACAGGTAAAAGCATTTATTCACTTTCACTTTTACAAATCTGATAATTTTACAATGCCAATGCAATAGATACGGATGGAATGAACGGTTGGATAAAATATGGAAAGAAAGAATATTTATTGAAAACTGTGATGATCATATTACAAATTTATATAAATTTATTCCATTTAGTAGTCCGCAATTTGTGATTACCATGATTGCTATGCTTTGTATCACAATTACTAACATCTACTTTTGTTTCATACTTTAGAGCAATTCATATCATGACTGTGTATTCATATTCATATTCAAATATATATACACTATACATCTGAAATTTAATATTTTATAAATTTATTGCAATTTATATAGATCACATTTGTAATAAAGGCGGGGAACAATATTACACTTTGTGACTGACAATCAGGTTCCTGTGCTGACTGTAGTTCTTCGCGCCTCGTTCGTCCGCTTGACGAATTGCGTTTTTACTGGTTCTCTGATTCCGGATGTAGCTGACGCGTCAGCGCCAACTTAGCACACAATCTAACTATTGTGGCAATGGCTATACAACAAGCAGTAGAAACAGTTTATTCACAGAATCATAAGCATACAAAAGAGAACGATCTTTCCGCTGGTATTCTTCCAAACGTACTGCGCTACTGGTCTTTCTTCATCAATCTTTCGCAGCTTCTTCCAGCAGTACTGCTATACCGTCCGCTAACGTATATTTTACGCCGATCGTTCAGGTGCTTCTTGTTACTGCTTTTATACTATATTCTGGCAAACATGACCTAGTTTCGCTGACAATTACCTTTGATTTCAATTCCAGGAATTGAAGTCCTTTAACACAGTCTCTGTTCAGTTGTTTGTTCAGTTTACATTACCTATCATAACAATAAGATTGAATTCCCTTTGTGATCCTATTGTTACACTTCTTCCATATCGCTAGGGCGATGAAAATTTTATAAGCGTAACGTAAACAGGTTCAACTAACGGTTAAAACAGTTGCTAAAATAAGCATTCTATTTGTAGCATCCTCCCGCCCCGATGGAGGAAGTCCATCACTGTACTTCGGCTGGTTCTATAAAATGCAATTTAGATATTGGACGGTTGACAGAACCACCAGCTAACTGCAATTTTACAGTCCGAACTATCCCATCTTGTCCGGGATATAACTGGATGATCTTTCCCAATTTCCAGTTTTTTCTAGGAATATTGCTCTCGCTTACCAATACAATATCTCCAACTTTTGGAGCATTACCACTGTTTTACCATTTCTGTCTGATATTCAAATTGGCCACATACTCTGATTTCCAGCGTGTCCACCACTGAGCGATTAAACGCTGTCGCAAGTTCCAGTTCTTAATGAGCTGTGACGTAGGCAGTGTCTTTGGTACCCATTCATCTTCATCTTTATCCACTTCAGGAATATCGACGTATTGAATACCAGTTAAAAAATGGTAAGGCGTGAGCACTTCTGGATCATTGGGATTATCGCTGAGATTCAATTAATTCAATGGTCGTGAATTCAATCTCGCCTCAACTTCCAAATGACAGTCCTCAATTCTTCCTCATCCAACATTGAATTTTGAAGAACCTTCTTCAAGGACGTCTTCATAGATCGGATCAGTCTTTCCCAGTATCCACCCAGCCACGGAGCTCTTTCCGTGATGAAATTCCATTGGATACGATGGGATGTAAGTTCACGGGCGACATTGTCCACCATTTCTACACTGACCAGCTGACGTAGCTCTTTATCCAGTTGCTTAAACGATCGAAAATTATCAGACTGTAATATTCGAGGTTTACCTCGGCGTGCTACAAAACGTCTCAATGCTTGTAGAAGTCGTGGTGCTGCCATCTCAGATACGACTTCTAAATGTACCGCCCGCGTTGTCATACAAGTGAACAAGCAGATATAATTCTTGTTCACTTTCTTCCCTTGGCGCGTAAGAAATGGTCCGGCTAGATCTAAGTCCGTATTTTCAAACGGCCGTGTAACCCGAATGCGATCTACCGGGAGGGGAGCCATTTTTGCAACAAACGGCCTTGAATTTATCCGTTTGCAGCAAGGACAAGCATGTATGACTCCTTTCACTTCTCGCCTTCCCCTCAATATCCAATATCGTTGTCTCAGAGTTGCCAGTGTAAGTTCACATCCACCATGTAATTGTCGCAAATGGCATCTTTGTATTATTGCCGTTGTAGTAGGATGTTTATCCGGCAAAATTATTGGATGTTTCGTGTTTTCTGGCAAATCAGAATTTTGAAGGCGTCCTCCAATTCTCAGTAGTCCATGTTCACCTATAAATGGATCAAATTGCTGTAATCTGCTATTCGCAGCAATTTGTCTTCCGTTGTATAGCTGGCAGATCTCATTTGCGAAGCGTTCGTGCTGCGCTTTGCGGATCCAATGATTTTCGGCATTTTTCATCTCCAACGGTGTCAGGTATTCTACCAGACGCTCTGATTTGGGTAGACAACAATTCTTTCCAAACCGAATACAATATGCCGTTATTCGTAACAGACGGTCCAAATGTTCATACCGCTCTGGGTTCAAGCTGATGTTCTCCACCAGCTCCGTTAACACTTTTACTGACCGTCTCTCTTCTGAAAAACAGCACAATATCAAAATCCTCTGGCTTCGCGTATCATGATTCAGAATCTTTTGGCCAACTATCTTCATTGATTAACCAAGTAGGACCACTCCACCATAGTGAATTTGATCGCAATCAATTTATTGTTGAACCGCGGCTCAATATATCAGCCGGGTTGGAATTTGTTGGGCAGTGTCTCCATTGAGACGGTTCTACTAATTGCTGGATGATTTCGACTCGGTTCTGAATAAAAGGTTTCCATCTCCGTGACGAACCCTTTATCCAGCATAGTGTAATCTTGCTGTCCGTCCAGCAAGTCAATTTGTCGATCCTCATTTTCAATGAATCTCTGACGAAGGTTATCAATTTGGCTGCCATTAGTTCCAAACGAGGGAGTGTCATCTTCTTCAAAGGTGCAACCTGCGATTTGGCCATGACTAAATTTCAGGTTGTACTGTGATCTTCCTTTGTTACTAACAAATCTACATTACCTATCATAACAATAGGATTGAATTCCCTTTGTGGTCCTATTGTTACACTTCTTCCATATCGCTAGGGCGATGAAAATTTTATAAGCGTAACGTAAACAGGTTCAACTAACGGTTAAAACAGTTGCTAAAATAAGCATTCTATTTGTAACAACATTCTTACAAAGAAATTACACATTTAAGAGACAATTTATTTGAATGAAAAATGAAATAAACTATGAATTTTGTGCATTTTTGCGCATTTAAAATGCACTAATTGCGCATTTTAAACTTGGTAGATAGCGTTTGCAAGTCCAATTCAGTTCATTCAGAATATGCTTCCAAAAATGGCCATTTCAATATATACCTCATTGTCACAAAATTCTCGTACCTTACATGAGGACTGAATAATTCATGCTAAAAGCAAATAAAACGTAATTTCTAGAAAATGAGGTGATATCGCAGCTACAATAAAAAGATCCAACTATACTACAGATAATGCAGCAATTCTGAAAGTTTAAGAATCATATATATGAAGAAATGCAACATGGATTATGAATTTCAACAGAACTGAATTGTATCAATGCTTCTAGGAACTTAAACATCGTTAATGCTTTATGATTAACTTTTACTTATTGATGTTCCTTTTATAAATAATTAACGAATGATAATAAACAGTCACAGATTGTTTGTTAGTTATTAATTAAACCAACCTAAAGTCAAGTGATGAAAAACATTTTTTCAAAGTCTTACTGCATGGGAAAATGAAGAACAAAGCTTTTCAATACTGAAAAACCAAAATATCGTGTACCTGAACAAATCTGTTTCCTTTTAACCAGTCACTGCAAAAATTTAGTGCTCTTTTTTTAAATTCAGCCTAATCTTTCCCTTTCTTCAAGCACATGCGCTGTAAATAATTGGAATCATTCAAACTTTGTAAAAATAAATAAAACATCTTGCAATTTCCATTTCACATATTAAACATCCTCTATCATCATTATTTGAACATTCTCAATTGAAAAATAATTACTAATTCAATCTTGAAAATTTTTAAAGAAATGCTAAAATAAAATTGCTGAAGAACTTACATAAAAGCTTGTTTATAATAAAATGAACTTACCAGCAATATTATCAACTTCTAATAAATGTAACGAGCCGCTCTCCCGGGCGGGCTCGTTCGTCGCCTCAACAGGGCTGCTGCCGCGGTCATCGCTAAGTGACGACGCGCCAGTGTCGACCTGCGGGTTCGTCTCCGCGGCCGTTTTGTCCGTCAGGCTGCTACCGGCCCTGCCGCCCCTTTTCCCTAGTTCACGTTTTGTGGGTAACATTCTTGTATTCAAAAGGCAGAGCAAGAGTACAATATTTATTAACAAATAACAACAACGACCACCACCGTATATCACAAGGACAAACACTATCGCTACCTCCTCCACCAACAACCACAACGTTCCACCGTAATCCTTCCGTGATCTTCAAGTATCGGTCTGTTTACGGTAGCTTCGTTCTTCTTCTTCCTCTTCGTTATCTAGAAGTACAGTCCGCTACATAAAGGAGAGTGCAAAAATTTATCCAAGACCATATCATCGATCATATTCTTTTTTTCTGTTGAATCCGAAGCAAAGACAAATAGCCCTGGTAGAAATTACAATTTATTTGCACATTCAGTATCTATTTTAGATACTTTAAATAACGTGTTCACGTGAGACATTTAGCAAATAACTCCCGACAAAGCTGCATGGAAAAAGTATAGCAATAAGATAGCAGCTGTCAAGCAAACATCAGCTTCTGCCTATTGTAATAGGCAAGTTAGAAGAAGCAAACATCGCCAGAGTGTAGGTTGGAGACTCTCAATTCCTGGAATTGAGGCTATACTTAGTTAGTTATGAAATACGTCAGGTTCACCAGAAACGCGTATATATATGAGAGAAGAAGAACCTGAATCAATCTGCGGAAAATATGCGTTAGCGGATGGTATAGCAGTACTGCTGGAATAAGCTGCGAAAGATCGGCGAAGAAAGACCAGTAGAGCGGTATGGAAGAATACCAGCGGAAAGATCGTTCTCCTTTGTATGCTTATGATTCTGTGAATAAACTGTTTCTACTGCTTGTTGTATAGCCATTGCCGCAATAATTAGATTGTGTGCTAAGTTGGCGCTTACGCGTCAGCTACGTCCGGAATCACAGAAGCAGTAAAAACGCAATTCGTCAAGAGGACGAATAAGGCGCGAAGAACTACAGTCAGTATTGGAACCTGATTGTTAGTTATAAAAAGTGTAGTAATGAGCCCTCCCTTTATTATTATTTTACAAGCCCTACAAAAGCAAAATCAAGTTCTAATTGAAAAATAGATCATTATAAAAAGTCAAACTTCAGCAATTATTTCATGTTGAAAATTATAGCATACAAATGCATGATTAATATAGAGCATTATTATTTCCAATTCAGTTTTTTTTGAATTTTATAGGGAAATATTAAAAGTCTTGTAGTATAAATTTTTTTGTTGACTAGTAAATACGTAAAAGATATACTGTCCGCAAGTACGTGGAAATCATAATAGTACTGTAGTGACGTTGGCAAGCATTTCTTTGGGTGTATAAGAGAAGAGAATGTTCCTGGAACAGCAGTGCAGTCGAACAGTCGAGTTGTGCAATGTAGCACTGTAGAGAAAGTAAGAGTTTACGACTTTTGTGCGATGATTAATTGTAACTTTGTGCCTTTGCTGTCTTATTCGTAGATTGGTGCAGTGAACAACGAGCCGGCAACCAGTAGCAATCAAATCAAAGAATGGTCTAACTGTAGAATAAATTTTCACCGCGTTTTCTTACTGGTCGTGATTGGAGGTGTGATATGATTATTTGGATGACATTTTAGAATACGTTAGCCGGTTTGAGCTAATCAGTTTGAGCAAGCAGAACAAATTTAATTAAAATCCGTGAGAGCGGGTTGACATTTGAGATTTTAAGCGACACTCGATGTGACGACTTGGACCTTTTTCTGTTCTGTTCGTGATTCTCACAATGGCTGATGTTTCTGATCTGTCTTGTAAAAAATCGTTACGGTAGTATGTCCCTAGTTTTTGAAGGCAGGACATACAAACTGAAGAACACCAGTAAACAAGAAATACTGGGATGTTCAAAAGTATGTGTTGAATGTGAAACGTGTTCCCTCTTGTTAAGGATTAGTTTATTTTAATATAGGATAAAGAAGGGTGCACAATGTGGACATATTTGGAAGTGACGGTCGTGATCACTCAGAAACATCACATGGAAAGCTGCCCGGTGGATCAGCATCTAGCATACAAAATGGAAAAGGAGACTATTTAAAAAAACACAAAGTGCTAAACAAACTACACACATCCTCGCAGTCTACGATCAAGAAGTTACGCCGCATTAGGTGATCCATCTGCTTCAGGCCAGTTCGCGGTATTTCACCGTGTGAGGGCCAAAGTGTACATAAGCCAGGCATAACACTTCCCCACGCTTCCTGAACACTGTCACTACCAACAAATTACTGATGATTCATCAGCATTCATTGATGCTGGAATTCCACTATGGAAATTGGAAAACAAGTCTCTCAGAGGCTTTTTAGAGAAATACACGAAGCAACATATACCAAGTGAATCATCGTTGGGAAAAAATTATATTGACAACAATTTCAACAATGTTATGGATAGAATTAGACGTGAAGTCGCATACAACAAAATATGGGTCTCAATAGACGAGACGATCGATTCTGTAGGAAGATTTGTTGCCAATGTGGTCATCGGTACACTGGATGCCGATCAACCATCAAAGGAATATTTGTTGACATCAGAAGTATTAGAAAAATCAAACAGTTCAACAATTGCTCAGCTGTTTACATCTTCACTTGCTGTATTGTGGCCAGAAGGCGTAAGACATGAAAATGTTCTTCTGTTTGTCACTGATGCAGTGCCGTATATGAAAAAAGCTGCTGGTGCTCTTAAAGTTTTATTTCCCAATATGTTGCATTTGACATGCTTAGCCCATGGACTGCATAGAATTTCCGAACACATACGCTGTTTGTTTCCAGATGTTGATCGCCTAATTTCCAATGTGAAAAAAGTTTTCCTCAAAGCACCGTCACGTGTGCAGTTGTTCAAAGAAATGGCGCCTGAGATTCCGCTACCTCCTCAGCCCGTTTTGACTAGGTGGGGTACATGGCTCTGTGCTGTTTTCTACTATGCGGCGAATTTTACAAAGATACAAGAAATCATTGGCTGTTTGGAAGACGAAGAATCTGCTGCAGTGAAAATTGTCCATGAAATCATGCAGAAAGAGTCTCTTCGCTGTGATCTCGTATTTATTGCCAATTGCCTGAAAGGGATATCACAGACCGTCTACTGATTTGCATGTTAAATATGTATCCCGTATTTTTTTATTTGTTTGATTGAGTGTATAACAGTGAAAATCATTGCCAGAAGTGGATGGACTGTCCGGCGCATCTTTTTAAAAAAACATTGTTATCGAAAAAATATTGTGACTATAGTAGTAGCTTCAGGCATTACGTATTTACTCAAATTTTGCATTATTCTCACGCAGTGTTGGACTGTGNTAGCAATGAAGCGGATATTCTGCATTTCCAGACATGTCTGCACTAGTTGACCAGAATGGGCCAAGCGTCTGGAATCACGGAACCGGTGCTGCCGTAGACCAACCTCCCGTTTGCAGCGCCTCCTTTCCGTTCACCCTAATGTTTTTATCTTTTTCAACTTAGCATTACTAGCGGTTATTTAGTCTCGCAGTTTGGTTAAATCGTTATCACTATTGTTATGGTGTGGAACCTCATAAGCAGAAATAACCTTGCACTGAATCTTCAGATCCACAGCATAGTGACGTCTCATTACTAGTGAAAATTTTGATTATTCCAAAATTATGTTGATTTTACTTTTATCAATATTAAAGTTTTATCCTTCATTGAAATTTTGCTTTTTTTCAATGCATTATTTGCGACGAAGTTTATACTTTTCAGTGATCAGCATTATCAAAAATTATTTTTATCATTCTTCCATATTTCACTGTAACACAATGAAGTTATATCAAACGTGATAGTAATAACTCAGCGAAAACAACGCAGACTATTGTAAGTAAAAGAGTGATTTTTATTTTTCATTATTCAACATCAGTAAAGAACAGCCAACAACAACAATAAACAACACATCAGTGAACAATATTAACAAAGTAGAAATGACGAAAAAGGCAAAAACTAAATAATACAATACAATGAAATAAAATAGAAATATAATATAAAACAATATAATACAAACCAACACTTGGAAGGCCGCATTAAATCGGCTCAGGCGTTGTTTACATTAAAGCTTCACGGAACTGCTCCAGCGTACGTCTACCGTTGGTGTATTCACCCGTATATTGCGCATCCTGTTGATGCTTTTCAGCAGAAATATTCGCTATTCGCTACAATTGATTCAGAACCAGGCAGATATTTACATTCAGAATATAAATACAATTTTCATATTACAACAACAAACAAATCTGAAGTACATTACAATATGCACAATGTGCAAAGATATACAAGAGAATGACAACGAATAAATATATACAACAATAATGAATAGTGTGCAGATGGTTATAGGTTTATAGGTGAGAGAGTGAAATGAGCTATGGAAACTGCACCAGCATGCAGTTTACCTGTAAGCGCAGCTACCCGTCGCTGTCGGACTCCGTAAGCTGCGCTACTTCTTACAAAGCCTCTTCTTACGAGGAAATAGCCAGCGTTCTTCTGTTGCACTACCTTCTCAGTTTTTCCCTTTTCGTCAATAATCAAACGAAGGAAGGGACAGAATCCCAGGTGCTGCTCGCACGCTCTTTCGTTCATGCGGCTGTGCCAACATCCCAGATAGTTAGTTGTTGGTTCGCACTGCCGTACCATGCACATTTCAAAGCGGAATTTTAGTGGCCGGAAGCCACTCCCACTGGAAATACTTGAACAAGGCCTCAACTTGACTGACGTCCCAACATTTAAGATTTCGAAACTCGCGGAAACAAGGTTTACCGGCAAAAATGCTAATGTCATTAGCATTTTTACTTTTTTTTCGAACTTCCTGATTTCTAATATAATCAGTTTTTAAGCCAAGCCGGCCGACCTGCTGAAGCACAACTTGGAAAAAATGGAAAAAACAACCTTGTACCCGGATGTTGCGAAAATTGCCTTGAATGGCCGATATCAAGGCGGTTTCGAAATCGCATACAAACGTCACCAGATCAAGTGGGACGCCTAGTTCTTCCGCATTCGAGTGAAACTTTTAAAATATCAGGCTATACGTGGTTCATGAAAACATGAAGTGTAAACAACTGCTGGTACCAGGACGAAGGAGAATCTTAAACGTCTCATCCCCGCACCAGCAGTTACTCTGAGCCAGCAGCCTCACACCAGCCTTGGTGGCAAAAATTAACATATCATTGGTCGGTCAATGATATATTTAAACTTGCTCACCGGAATTTGCTGCTCTTTGCTCAGCAGTGGGCTGTAGTTCCTGCCGAGTTTCCGGGAGGGGTGGAAATCTCCGGGCTCGGCTGTAGTACATTATGTGACGGGCCTGGTCCCAAGTTGGAAAATTACCAGCAGTATTTAAGCTGGTAGACGCACTGCTTGCCAGCTCATGGTATATTTGGGTGACCGGCCTCGGATCCTCTGCAGCCAGCCTTTTCAATTCATTCAGCTGCTGCTGATGGTAGAATGCATGGGCATCTACTCGGCAGCCCTCTGCATGCTCGCTTGTGCGGTTCACTTCTGTACAGTGTACAGTTTGCCCGGGCAACCTCTCAATCCTTAAATTGGAAATGAAACTGCAAGTTCATGATATTACACAATAATAACAACGTGCTATATTAAAACAATTCTGTTTACCAATGCGCATATCCAACATTCGTCGTTGCGATTTGTGCGTTTCAGGGTGTAGCACCTTCTTCTGTACACCAATTTTTGTTGGTTCCTTTGAGTATATATAAACTGAATTTTATCTCTCCATTAGCAACAACTCTCAAATACGAAGCACCGAACAAGACAGAAAACTAGGGAAAATGAATATAACAGTTTTGAATTCCATTTTAAATAACCCTTTTGCAACAATTAGTTTTCATTTCTCATTTTATCTACAATTGAAGATCAACTTGTAATATTCCTTGTGGCGCCTACGCCCACTGTTGAGGTTGACAGAAGAAAATTAATCACACACAAATGGCGCACAAATGCTAACATCAAAGAATGCAATGTCCACTGAAGAGTGAATTTGAAGCAGCTTTAACTGCTTTTCTGCTTGGTGCTGTCCATCGCTTTCCGCTTTCAAAGTGCTTTACTTTTATCCATCCGCGTTCATAAATACTGTTTCAAANTTTTGGAAGCGGTGGTACCAGTTTTACTTAGCGTCGCTGTCAGCTGATAGGAATCATGGAGGAAAAGGCCGAATCGATATAAGAAGCGGTGACACGGTCCTGCTGAAGGAAGGCAGCAATCCTCTCGTGGATTCATATATAACAGCGAAGGTCGTTGAAGTGTTTCGCTCAAACGATGGCTATGTCAGGTCAGCAATGTTGAAGACAGCAAACGGCAAGGAAGTGGTACGAGACATCCGACGTATTTCAATCATGGAGGGACCAGCTCTGGAGCGCATGAAGATGCCAGTTGTTCCACCGGCATCAGGGGGAGTGTCGCATCCAGAACTGGTAAAATCCGTTGAATAAAAAAGCAATCCACAGCTATAATAGCGATGCGCGTCACGAGAGTAACTTTATGCAAATATGATAAGGAAAATTGCCGACGGCAGTTGCTGCAAGCAGTTGACCTTATTCAAACACGGAAGTGATTATATATATAAATCTCTGTTTGTTAAGAGTAATTCATTGTTGAATAAATATTCATTCAAGAAAGGCGTTATCATAACTGCACTGCGTCTCAAACATACGTTTTGAGTGTTTACCCGTAAAGAGTAGTAGCTCTGGTCGATTGGATATATGGTTCAACTATCTAAGCTGGTGGAGGCATTGCTTGCCAGCTCATCATAAATTTCCGATACCAGCCTCGGATCCCCTGCAGCCAGCCTTTTCAATTCATTCAGCTTCTCCTGATGGTAGAATGCATGGGCGTCTACTCGCCAGCCCTCTGCATGCTCACCGGTTCGTATTACATGGGCTGCATCCAATAATAGAGTACAGTTTGCCACGGCAACCTCTCATTCCCTAAATTCGAAACGAAACTGCAAGCTTATGATATTACACAATAATAACAGCGTGCTATATTAAAACAATTCTGTTTACCAATGCGCATATCCAACATTTGTCATTGCGATTCGTCCGCTTGAGAGTGCAACACCTTCCTCTGTACACCAATTTTTGTTGGTTCCTTTCAGTACATACAAACTGAATTTTATCACTCTCCATTAGCAACAACTCTCAAATACAAAGCATTGAACTAGACAGAAAACTAGGGAAAATGAATATATCAGTTTTGAATTCGATTTTAAATCACTTTTGCAAAAGGAAGTTAACGCTAAACGCAGCAGTAAAGGAAACTAGAATTAGCAGTCTTAAATTTTCTTAGCTTTTGCACTATTCCGGTATATTTGTCTAGCTCAGTTAGTTATGTCTAGCTTTATGCCCAATAGGACTTTGCTTCCTGCTTTCTGATGTACATGTCGTTTATTCCAGTATTAGTAATACTGGTATTGAAATATATGAAAAATACAGCCCGTTTCCAGTTCAGAATTTCAGCAAGCAAAAAATTTCAGATTCACGATGATATCTGATATTTGATTCATCAGTTTCTTGTGATGAATCATTACAACAGACAAGCAAATACTGTTCAATAGAATGTGCACTAAGAGTTGTTTCACCCATCAGCTAATACCTCTTGAACGCAAGACATTGAACTCAAACGCATGACCAAACCGAAATGAATTTGACAGTTTCCAATTCCATTTTAAATAACCCTTTTGCACATTTAGTTTTCATTTTTTATTCTATCAACAATTGAAGATCAACTTGTGATATTCCTTGTGGCGTCAATGACTTTTGTTGATACTGAGGGCAGAAAATTAATCCCACACAAATGGCGCACAAATACTGACATCAAAGAATGCGATGTCCACTGTCCCGTGAAATGAAGAAGCTTGAATAGCTTTTCTGCTCAGTGCTTTCCATTTCTTCCTGCTTGTTGGCATCATCATCCAGCGGGCTTCACTTTCATCTCGCTAAGTGCATAAATACTGTTCAAAAGAAAATCAACCAACAGTTGCTTTGCTCGTCAGATAAATTACGTTTTACAAGGCAATCTCACCAGATTTATGCACAAGATGTTTTTCCGTTTGTCAGAAATTGTTCTGCTGAGTAGCTAAGGGCTATTCAAGTACAAAGGAAAACTCAACAAGTGATAAGTTGTCCACAAGATGCAGTTTTCAGCTAAAACTAGGAGTGGTAATTGCTGAATGTTAGCATCGACATATTTTCTGATTTCAGTTGTGGTGTTCTCTAAAAATGTTATTGGTTTTGATGAGAATTTTCTCTTTACTCTCTTCAGTGTTTCTTTTGCTCCCGTTCAACAGAGTTATTGTTTTTCATATGTTTTATTTAAATAAAAAAATTGGAATTTTGTTTAAAAAAAACATCTGTGGTTATGCATTTTGTGTAAATTGTATTAAATTTCTCTTTCAATATCTAAAGTAAACCGACTACAGCGTTGACTAAACATTCAAGTTGCCATTGTTGTATTACGATGATAACCAAATGTTGAACAATCCAGATCAAAAAATATCTGTTGCATTTCCAAATCATTTTACCAAACGAAGCAGAAAGGAGAGAATATTTTTCATGCCAAGTTCACCCCATCATGGCTGTGTGCATTATTTTGCGCAAGCACCACATATGCTCTGCCAAAATATGATCATTGCTAATTATTCTCCTCATCGGCAGGCATGAAGCATATATTGATCTTTCATTTGCCAGCGTAACTTTCATTGCCATTGTTCAGAAAGAACAATAACTGCGCAGTATCAAAGGGTTCACTGCCTGGGTTAAACAGTCAGTTCATTTGAGAAAGCATCTGCAGCACTGTACAAATTCGAGACCACCAATATCACTGCTTGAATTTGTGCCTTGTGCATTTAGATGGCATCACGGTAGTCAGAAATACTGAGATGCTAGCTCCTGTAGGGTAGTGTGAAATGCTAAGAAGCATGTGGTGCAGTATGCACTGACTTCACATTATATCGATGGTCTGTGAAAAATTTCTTAGATGTAACGTAGCTAATGCACAGATTGAACTGAAAATGCTTTTGCCTAGCTTAGGGGAAATTTAACTGCAGCACATGTGTGTTGGTCTGCTGAAATTTCAGAAAATCTTTCGTGCTGAATGTTGTTGATCTGGCTCATAATAATTACTGCACAAATTTCATCAATGTCAAACTAAAACTAGGACAGGCAACTGCTAATTTGTTAGCATCGAAATACTTTTCTGATTTTGCTGGCCTTTTCTCCCTGAAAATTTGTTTTTCAATACATTTCTATTTCATAATTTCTTTCACAGTGTTTTTTGAAAATGATGTTTATTAAAAGATCAGCAGTATTGGAACCGTTTCAAAATTATGTAATAATTATGTTCAATTTTTCCCTTATCTTCTTTAACCTTTATTTTACCAATGTTCCTTAAATGGAACATAAAATCAAGTTCCCAAAAATAGTGCTTATACTGTAGTTGGTACCTTGATTTTTTCACCATATATTCTTTGCATTTCGGTGATGTTCTTCAGGCAATGAAATTAAATAATCTAATGTAGTTGTGATGTTATGGGGTTTGGAAAACAGCAAAAAGTGAGGTTTTCAAACAGATTGCGTTCGTGCAGGCATATCATTTTCAACAGCGTATGTATCTTATGTGATTAGAAATAAAATTTTACTCTAGACAACAGTAGATTCTTTAGTCATATCCGTGTCCGCACTGCTGCATTTTAGAAGGCTGAAAACTTGTGATAATTTTGTATGTTCCATTTAAGGAACATTGGCCACTTACTGCAAACTAATGTCAGTGGTTGATAAACAATGTTTAGCGTTCATTTTGTCCGTTTTTAAAGTAAATTTACATCAAGGCAAATCGTCTTATTGCCTTAAGGTGTTAATATTGTTATTAAATTTCGAGACAGACGATCTGACCCAGACGTTGTTGTTTTGGAGACATATTTTGCTACGTGGTAGCAGATACTTAGGTCTAAACAAGTTTTATCTGTCTACGATCTATCAATAAATATCTCACATTTGACTTGTAACTGGCGGCTTGTGATGTAACAACTGTTGCTAACTTGTCACAGATAGTACAGACCTTAGCAAAAAAGCGGATGTCTGGTAAACTCTTAATGAGCCCATCAGCTGTTGTTTTTCCAGACAGCCGCAGATGATTTTTTCTTTAAATTATCGTGCAGATGAGAATGAAATCATTTCTGAATTTCAATGGATCCGCGTACACCCTCTACCAGCGCAGCTACTCTGTCCTCAATGTCTGCGAATGAAGACAACTTAGAAGGTAGGCGAGCAATCAAACTTACAACAATAGAAGAAGCACGGGACGCTGTGGCCAGTTCTAGACATCCAGTAAATGTCATTGTACTCCCTCCTACTGCTGGAGATTCCGGAGATGATGTGAGTGATACGGAATACGTTCCTGATGACCCGGAAGAAGAGTTTGAACCAGCTGGGGAGTTGGAAGTTGAAGAAGAAGTTGACACAGAAGAAGTACCAAGACAACGTACATCAAAAAAGGCACGAGTTGTGACGCCTTTGTGGAAAAAAACAGACCAGTTTGATCGACCCCTCCCATCAACACAAATTCCTCCAAGCGACGAAATACAGAGCGTCGGTGAGATGTCTGCTTTTGAAGTGTGGAAAAAATTTTTTTCAGACGCAATGGTTGAACACATTGTGATTCACACGAATTTATATGCAAGAAGGGATTGTAACAACAAGACCTTCGGCGCATCGAAGAAAGATATAGAAAATTTTTTGGGGATTGTCATGTTGTCAGGGTACCATTCGCTTCCCCATGTCCAACACTACTGGTCAACGCAGCCGGACATGGGTGTTCCTCTTGTATACAACACAATGAGCAGGAACCGCTTTATAGAACTGAAAAAATACATCCACTTTGCAGACAACCAGAAGCTTACCAAAGGCGACAAACTGAGCAAGGTTACGCCACTGTATGACATGCTGAACAAACTCTTAGCTCAGTTTGGTGTGTTCCATAGCTTACTTAGTGTAGACGAAGCTATGGTGCCATACTTCGGTCGCCATAGTGCGAAGATGTTCATCCGGGGGAAGCCTATTCGCTTCGGCTATAAGATCTGGATGCTGTGCGGAAATGACGGCTACCCCTACCATATGAGCATATATCAAGGCAAGGATGAACAGGCTTCTAAGGAACCTTTAGGCACCAGAGTTGTAATGAAAATGGTGGACTTTATATCCGCTAATTCAGCAGCTCATGCTCATGAGTTATATTTTGATAATTTTTTTACCAGCTATGATCTGCTAGTGAAACTGGCTGATAATGGAATGCGGGCGACTGGAACAGTCCGACAAAATCGTGTAGCTGGAGCTACAGCATCAATGTTGTCGGATACTGCCCTTATCAAAAAGGGCAGAGGGTCATTTGATTACAGGAGCGATGGCAAGGTCTACGTTGCCAAGTGGAACGACAACTCCTTGGTAACAGTAGCCAGCAATTGGCAAACGCACAACCCGGTGCACAAAAGCAAACGGCGGATCGAAGGCCAAAGAAGAGACATAAATCAGCCAGATCTAATTCGATCATATAACAATGGCATGGGAGGCGTTGATCTTCTAGATCGGCTGTCGTCAGCATATCGGCCTTCAATTCGAGGGAAAAAATGGTATTGGCCACTTTTTGTGAACATCCTAAACGTGGCCACAGTGGCAGCCTGGCGAATCCATTGCAAAGCCACGCGAAAGTCTCTTACCCATCTGGAATTTCGACGACAAGTGGTCCTGTGCCTCCTGCAAGGTGACAGGCAGGAAGAAAGAACCCGAGCCCGACTGCCTGCAGGGGAACTGTCACAACTACCAGATATACGCTATGATGGCATTAACCATACATTGGGCACTGCTACTCAAGGCAGATGCAGAGTGTGCCAACGAAACACAAAGAACATTTGTCAGAAATGCAATGTTCGTTTGCATGCTGAGAGGGGTAAACAGTGCTTCGAAATATATCATCGACGATGATCCATTGATTGTTAGATGAAAGTTCATATTCAAATAAACGTGTGCAAATGACTGAAAAACACTTGCTACAAAAGCAACAATCCACAAAACAAGCATATCGACTATGTGAACAAAACAAGACAATATCGAAACAAGCATATGGGAAGTGGCCAATGTTCCTTAAATGGAACATCCCATATCTCCAGGATAAGCTTTCGTAATAAGTTAATATTTCAAATTTACCTTAATTTTGACATCCCAATACTATTTTATGTGTTTCTGATCAAATTGCATGACGCATAAAAATTCGGTTAAAAAAAGGTTAANAAAGCAGAAATGCAGTGATGAAAATGTCTGATAATAAGATTGCATAATTTATTTACAATTTAGCATAATTATTATATTTCTTCATTTACATTAAATAATTGACCTCAACCACTGAAATCTTTATATATAATTACGCACCTGTTTGAGAAGAAAGTTTTCAAAATTAATGATTTCAAAATATTTACTATATTATTACATATTTTAACTTTTCAGTTTCACATTTTAACGAAACAAAAAGAATCTCGACAACTGCTGTCATTGAACACGCAGCAATGAAAATTTGGCAACTGCGTATTTTCATGCCAGCTGTTATTGTTCTGGAAAACTTATTTTAAATAATAGTAATTTAAATGTACTACTCAAAATGACGTAAGAGTTGCCAACATTAAAATATTGTATACAAATTAAATTGAAACATGTATGGAAAAAATAAATAACATTATGTACAAATTAAAAACGTTCATTAAGAAGTTCTTTTTGATTAATTTAGAGAATTGTAAAGCGTAAATTCATGGTACTTAATGCAATAAGTTATCTATTTGTATTTTATGATTTCTTTTTGTCTGTATATGAATTCAAACTTGCTTAGTGTTAATAAAAATTCCAGTGTACATATCACAATAATTACAAAATAGTAGTCAATCTATCGCAATCTAACCAATCATGTATGCAGAAATTGATCTTCACCATGAAGATTAATTATTTGAAAATTTTAAGCATTCTCTATCAAGAAGATTGCTCAAATATTATTATTTTAAAAACTGTTACAAGCGTTCTACGCAGGCTCAATATTCTTTGTATGAATAGGACAGTCTTAGTTATTTTTTATTAATTCAATTAATTTTAGGAATGCATACCGTGTGTTAAAAACGATCAAGGTTTATTTTAACATAAAGTTACTGTATATTTTGATTGTTCTGGATTGGCGACTGTCACCTATTGTAAATATGGATGCATCATCAAGTACTATTGTTGAGAACTCCCTTCTCTTGAGCCTGAAGATCCGCAACAGCTACCGTAGCCGTCAGTTGGCAGTTGTGGTGACGTAATCAGCGAGAGTGTGGTGCGAGTGAACGCGAATGTGAGCGAAAGCGAAATCGTGTGTGTTGTGTTTTTGCGTGCGTTAGAGTTCCTGTTTAGTCTTAGCGTTGTGTGTTATTTTCTGAGCTGTCGATTTGTTTTGCAGTTGTTTATATTTCTGTATTTACTTCAATCCTTGGAATAAAGTTACATATTCAGTATTCTGTTTGCTGTTGCGCAAAGAGCATTAGCTTGCCTGAGCGAGATCAGCCACCTCCGTTTTTGGATCTCCCGTAATATTGAATATTGCGGGACGAACTTGACGATCAGATTGTCAAGACAATTTACAACATTTTTGGTGCCACGAGCCGGGAGGCCGTAATCTGAAAATTTTGGTTCTTATTCCACGAGATGAAGTTGGAGACGACGAAGCGACGTCAGCAGATCGAACAGAGGCGCCTGCGGGATACCATCATTCAAGTGTTGAATCAGCTTGAGACGGATTCAACTGAGATAGCGGTCACGAATGCCTTGAGTGCATTAGATGCACAATATGCTGAAGCTCGCCGAGCTCAAGTGGCATTGGAAGACGCGCTCCCAGATGGAGAAGCGCTGGAGGCCACACTTCGTGAATGGGACGAATTGTCTAATGAGGTGTTCGAGACACGCAACCAGGCTGGTATCTTCTTTAAGGAGAAGGGAAATGGACCAGCGGTGAATCTGAGGCAGACCGCAAACTTGACGCCTGCCGCAGAGCAAGTGAAACCCCCGCCTGTGCCCTTGCCAAAGTTCGACGGCGATATTCTGCAATTCAAGTCATTTTGGGATCCGTTCGAGAGTAGTATACACCAACGAGAAGGTCTCAGCGACATCACAAAGTTTCTCCACTTGAGATCGTGTCTATCTGGTTCAGCTCTGAAGGCAATCCAAGGTGTTACCATTTGTGCCGAGAACTACCCGGAAGTAGTGCAGACGCTGAAGAGCCGATTTTATCGACTCCCAGACGTGGTGGAGAGTCACGTATTGAGTGTGATGAATGTGAAGGCCTGTTCAAACGAAGGAGCTGGAGAGTTGACCAGACTCCACGACGATTTGAACCGGCACTTCCTTGAGCTGAAGGCCTTGGGCAAAGATGTCAACTGTGGCCTGAGTGGTTTTCATGTCATCTTGCCAACTCTGAAGAGGAAACTCCCGTCTGGAACGGTGACGGAATGGAAAACCTTTATCAAGGACAAGAAAGACGACGAGATACATTCGGACGTATTCTTATCTTTCCTGTTGGAACAAGCGAGGATAAAGGACACCGACATCGGGACCAGAACGAAAGCCCCAACGAAAGGGTATCACCAGGAGCCTCACCTCAGCGCACGGAAGCCTGAGCTTCGTTTCACTACCGCAGCAGTTCAGATGGAATCTGGCGGCGGATGTCCCGTCTGCAAGGGCGATCATCCGGCGGACCGTTGCCCACGGTTCCGAAGTTATTAGGTTCAGCAGAGACGGCATTGGGCAATGCGGCTGAAGCTTTGCTTTGTTTGTCTTGGTCAAGGACATCGCAGGGAAAGATGCCCGAAGAGAAAATCCAGTCAGTTTTGGAATGCTCTATTGGCGGGAGACGCTGTCCCTGCAGGCAAGGCTCGCACCAAGCAAACTTCATTGGCCGCGCGAAGTAGCGGAACCGATTCCACTGAAGCAAAGGGCTCGCTCTCTAGGAGTGAGAATGAGAAGGTCGAAAATGGATCAGAGGAAGGAACCTCCCCGGTAGGGATCCATCTCTCCTCAACTGAAGGTCAGACCACAATCAGGTTGCCAGTCGTGCGTGCGATGGCGCACGGAGAGAAAGGGAAGACGAAGCTGGTCAACTGTTTGCTGGATAGCGGATCGGAGCGAACGCTCATCCGGACCGATGTTGCGGACGAGTTGGACTTACAGGGCCCGACGAGAGCTATGACGGTGAAAGGCGTGAATGGTCTCCACGTGAGAATCGCTGAAGTTCGTCGTGTGCGATTCCGTCTCACCCCTGTTCCATCTAAAGGTTTGGAGCCATTCAAGGAGGGCATTGAATTGACGGCCCTCAGTCTGCCGAGTCTCTGCGATGACCTCGTCGCCACACCGACGCCTTGGTTTTGCAAGGATGAGATTCCATCGCTCTCGTCAAATGAGATCACACCCGGCCGAGTTCAGATTGACATCATTATTGGACTCGATGCTTATTTCCGAGTGCTTGGTCAAGGCGTGAGAAAAGGCGGTCCAAATGATCCTGTAGCGATTGAGACCATCTTTGGATGGATTGTGTGTGGACCGACAACGAGGCAAGCGATCGATCGCGAGGAAACCACCCTCCTTGCTCAGACAGAAGATCGTCTGAGTCGACTCTTGAGACGATTTTGGGAAGTGGAGGCTCTTGGAATTCTTCCATCGACTGAAGATGCGAAGTCTGAGCCAGCGCTGACTCGGTTTGACGAATCAGTCAGCTTTGATGGACAGAGATATTCCGTTGGCCTGTTGTGGAAAGCAGGCGCCTCGCCACTTCCAAACAACTTTGAAATGGCGAAGAGGAGACTCAGATCTTTGAGACGACGGTTGGATCGGGATCCGGAGAAAGACCAGGAGTACGCAGGAGTCATCCGTGACTACCTTGACCGTGGATGGGCAGAAGAGGTGGATGGGACATCAGGTCCGCCAGGAAGAACTTGGTACCTGCCCCACCATGCAGTCTACCAAGACAATCAAGGTAAGACGAAGTGTCGGGTGGTATTCGACGGTTCTGCGGAATGGAATGGGACATCTTTGAACAACTGTCTCGACCCAGGACCGAAGTTGCAACCCGACTTGGTCGCCGTGCTCCTCCGGTTCCGCCGATCCAGGATCGCACTGCAGGCTGACATTGAAAAAATGTACCTGCAGATCGGATTGCGTGCGGAAGATCGGGACGTTTGTCGTTTCGTATGGCAGGAAAGGGACCGCGGAGCCCCCGTGAAGGTCTATCGGCTAACGCGGGTGGGGTTCGGCCTGACGTGTTCTCCATACCTGGCCATGCAAGTGGTGAGGCACCATGCGCAGCACCGCGGGAACATCGACGCGCTGACCGACAGAGTGCTGTCGGATATGTACGTCGACGACCTGGCGACTAGTTGCGATGGAGTTGACGAGGCCCGACAACTGGTCCAGAGGTTGACCGAACTGATGAGAACTGCCGGCTTCGCTCTTAAGAAATGGGCGAGCAATGATCCAGGTGCATTGACGGACCTTCCCCCGGACGATGTGTCTTCAGCTGATGAGGGCCGGCTATGGAAGACGCTTGGTTTGCACTGGAATCGGCACAGCGACCACCTGACGTTCGTGCCCATGCCGGACATCCATCCAGAGCGGCATGATTCGAAAAGGCAGTTGCTCAGCCTGGCATCCCGCCTATTCGACCCCTTAGGCTGCTTAGCCCCCTTCACTGTCAGAGCGAAGAGGTTGTTTCAGTCGCTCTGGTTGAAAGGTCTTGACTGGGATGACCAGTTGCCACTCGACATCAACGGCGTGTGGTGCCAGTGGAAGAGAGAACTGGAGACCCTGGAGAGCATCAGAGTCCCACGCGCCTTGATGGTTACTCCAAGAGATCAGGTTGGCCACGCTGAATTGCACGTTTTTGGCGACGCTTCCGAAGCAGCGTATGGCGCCGTGGCATACCTGATGATGGAGTCTTTGGACGGGGTCAAGGTGGTGAGATTTTGCCTCGCCAAGACCCGCGTCGCTCCGATCAAGAGATTAAGCCTCCCACGGCTTGAGTTGATGGCGGCACTCTGCGCGGCGCGCCTGAAAGAGTATGTGGAACGGGAACTAGGCCTCTCCTTCAACCGATCCACGTGTTGGAGCGACAGTTCCATCGTCCTCAGTTGGATCCAAGGCGACCCACGAAGGTGGAAACCCTTCGTGGCGAACCGCGTGCAGGAGATCCTCAGCCTGACTGATCCTTCACAGTGGCGGCATTGTCCCACCGCGGACAATCCGGCTGATAAGCTCAGCCGCGGCTGCGCCTTGGACACCCTCCGTGAGGACCAACTCTGGTGGAACGGTCCGGCCTGGCTGAAGGAACCCGCAGAGCAGTGGCCGCGCCTGACCATGGCGCTCTCGCCGGAGGAGACTCGTCTTGTGTCACCTGAGAGGAAAAGGGTCGTCACGCTTTGCACCAGCCTGCAAGAGCCCAGTCTCTTGGCGATCATCGACCCGTCCCGATATGGAACGATGGAACGCCTCGTTCGAGTCACGGCATATTGCTGTCGGTTCCTCGCGAATGCGAGAACCCACGCAGGAGAACGGAAGATCGGAGCCCGACTGTCCTTGCTAGAATTGCAAGACGCTGAAAAGCGGTGGGTGAGAGCAATTCAAGCGGAGGCGTTTCCGGTTTCGAAGACCGCCTCGGGGCCCATCCCTGTGCGACCTGGGGATCCCCTTGCGGCTCTGTCTCCATTCGTGGACACGGAAGGTCTTTTGCGAGTGGGAGGGAGACTGTCAAGGACGGCGCTGCCCTGGTGCCACCGTCATCCCTTGCTCCTCCCACGCAACGGCCCGGTTGTTGAGCTCATTGTGCGACGAGCTCATGAATCGGAATTGCACGCCGGACTGAACCAAACCTTGGCGGCCTTGCGGCGTCGCTTTTGGGTGGTTCGGGGCCGGCAAGCAGTCAAGAGATGCATCAGAGCTTGCATCATCTGCCGGAAGCACGACGCTCGTCCGTTTTGTCCGTTGATGAGCGACCTTCCGCCTGACAGAGTGACACCGTCATTCCCATTCAACCGAGTGGGATTGGATTTTGCTGGACCGTTGTACGTGAAAGATGAACAGCGGCCTGCGCAGAAGGCGTACATCTGCCTGTTCACGTGCATGGTCACACGGGCGGTGCACTTGGAAGTGGTGTTGGACATGACCACGATTAGCTTCTTGTCCGCTCTCCGCCGATTCATCGCCAGACGTGGGAGACCGAGTGTGATTCACACTGACAATTTCCGGACGTTTAAGCAAGCAGATTCCTTTCTGCGAGACCTGCTTCACGGAAAGTCCGTTGAGAAGATCCAGGAAGAATTGGCGATGCGGCAGATCGAGTGGAGGTATAGCACCGACCGAGCTCCCTGGTGCGGTGGCTACTGGGAGCGGCTTGTAAGATCGATGAAGAATGCTCTGAGGAAGGTCTTGGGGAGAGCATTACTCCGCAGCTGGGAGTTGCACACAGTGTTGTGTGAGTTGGAGGCTCGGATCAATGACCGGCCTCTCACCTTGTTGAGCGAGGACCCTCATGACTGCGCCCCGTTAACGCCGGCGCACTTCCTCATCGGACGAGAATTGGCATCGCTCCCGATTCCCGCTGCGTCCGCATCAGCGCCGACGAACGCATCCGGCTTGCGCAAGCGTTGGCGATACCGACAGCTGCTGATGAAGCATCTGTGGAATCGATGGCTGGAAGAGTATCTGGTGACTCTCACATCACGAGGGAAATGGACGAAGATCGGACGGCAGCCGGAAAAGGGAGACCTAGTGTTCCTGGTGGAAGAAGGCGTTCCGCGGAACCGTTGGAAACTAGGTGTGATCATCGAGCCGTTGACGGGAAGCGATGGGGTCACGAGGTCAGTGAAAGTACGGACCGCCCGGGGCCTTCTCATCCGGCCGAGCAGATCGCTAATTCTTCTCGAGCCAGCATCGGTTCGGTGATGAACCACGGTCCATCACCGAGGGGGGAGTCTGTTGAGAACTCCCTTCTCTTGAGCCTGAAGATCCGCAACGGCTACCGTAACCGTCGGTTGGCAGTTGTGGTGACGTAATCAGCGAGTGTGCGGTGCGAGTGAACGCGAGTGAAAAGAGTGTGTTTGTGTAGTGTTTTGCGTGCGTTAGAGTTCCGTTTAATCTTAGCGTTGTGTGTTATTTTCCGAGCTGTCGATTTGTTTTGCAGTTGTTTATATTTCTGTATTGACTTCAATCGGTGGAATAAAGTTCCATATTCAGTATTCCGTTTGCTGTTGCGCAAAGAGCATTAGCTTGCCTGAGCGAGATCAGCTACCTCCGTTTTTTTGGATCTCCCGTAATATTGAATATTGCGGGACGAACTTGACGATCAGATTGTCAAGACAATTTACAACAATATCTTTTATTTCATTTTTCATTTCATTATGTTTATTTTTTCATCTTTTTTACTGACTTCTCAAATAAATCAACACTTTCTTCAAATCTTTCTTGTTTGCAATCACAGAATTTCAATTTTTATAAAGTTTCCTTTACATCCTCGACCAGTGTTAATTGCATTTATTTTTTGGTTTTATTTAAAAAGTAGAGACTGCAATTTAATTTAGAGAAAGAAAAATTCATTTATACATTTTATGTAAATTGTTTAAACATTATTTTGCATGATCCAAACTAAATCGACTACTGGAATATCGAACACTTAATTTGCCATTACATTAATATTTGCATTTGCAACCTTTGGCAAAATTTTAACTTGTATCTCAATTATAAATAAAGTTGAACATTCGAGATNTTCACTACCGCAGCAGTTCAGATGGAATCTGGCGGCGGATGTCCCGTCTGCAAGGGCGATCATCCGGCGGACCGTTGCCCACGGTTCCGAAGTTATTCGGTTCAGCAGAGACGGCATTGGGCAATGCGGCTGAAGCTTTGCTTTGTTTGTCTTGGTCAAGGACATCGCAGGGAAAGATGCCCGAAGAGAAAATCCAGTCAGTTTTGGAATGCTCTATTGGCGGGAGACGCTGTCCCTGCAGGCAAGGCTCGCACCAAGCAAACTTCATTGGCCGCGCGAAGTAGCGGAACCGATTCCACTGAAGCAAAGGGCTCGCTCTCTAGGAGTGAGAATGAGAAGGTCGAAAATGGATCAGAGGAAGGAACCTCCCCGGTAGGGATCCATCTCTCCTCAACTGAAGGTCAGACCACAATCAGGTTGCCAGTCGTGCGTGCGATGGCGCACGGAGAGAAAGGGAAGACGAAGCTGGTCAACTGTTTGCTGGATAGCGGATCAGAGCGATCGCTCATCCGGACCAATGTTGCGGACGAGTTGGATTTACAGGGCCCGACGAGAGCTATGACGGTGAAAGGCGTGAATGGTCTCCACGTGAGAATCGCTGGGGTTCGTCGTGTGCGATTCCGTCTCACCCCAGTTCCGCTTAAGGTTTGGAGCCATTCAAGGAGGGCATTGAATTGACTGCCCTCAGTCTGCCGAGTCTTTGTGATGATCTCGTTGCAACCCCGACGCCCTGGCCACGTGAAGTCGATCTTCCTCGGGAAGCGACCCTGGCTACTCCGCCAAGCCGCACATCGATCCACGTTTTCATCAGATTCGACATGTACTACCGAGTACTCGGCAGAGGGCTGAGAGTAGCAGGAGAAGATGATCCCATCGCTGTTGAGACCATCTTCAGGTGGATCCTGAGCGGTCCGAAGGCGCGATGTCCGGCCTGGCTGAAGGAACCCGTAGAGCAGTGGCCGCGCCTGACCCTGGCGCTCTCGCCGGAGGAGACTCGTCTCGTGTCCCCTGAGAGGAAAAGGATCGTCACGCTTTGCACCAGCCTGCAAGAGTCCAGTCTCTTGGTGATCATCGACCCGTCCTGATATGGAACGATGGAACGCCTCGTCTGGGTCACAGCATATTGCTGTCGGTTCCTCGCGAATCTGAGAACCCACGCAGGAGAACGGAAGATCGGAGCCTGACTGTCCTTGCTAGAATTGCAAGACGCTGAAAAGCGGTGGGTGAGAGCGATTCAAGCAGAGGCGTTCAGAACGAGCCTTGCATCTACTTCCTTTGGAAGAGCAAAAATTTCCTCGCAGTTGGTGTATATGTGGACGACCTGCACATACTCTCAAACAACGAGTCATCGAAAAATGAATTGAAGACGGCGTTGTGTGACCGTTTCAAAATGAAAGATCTTGGTAAGGCCCATTAGTGCAACATTAGGAATTAGAATCATGCAAGACGTTAAAAGTGGCACACTGTCGATTGACCAGGAGCAGTACATCGAGGAAATGCTGCACTGATTCAGGATGTCTATCTGTAAAGGCGTAAAAACACCGTTGGTCCTAACCAGGTTCTATCGAGAGCCATGATGCCGAGGAGTGATGGCGAAATAAAGCGGATGCACGCTGTACCTTACAGAGAAGTCATCGGCTGCCTGGTTTATTTGAGTCAAAGTTGTCAGCCAGACATTTGCCACACAGTGGGGATTGTCAGTCGTTTTATTGATAATCCTAAAAAGGCACATTGGACTGCCGTCAAGCACATCTTCTGATACTTGAAGTACACAAAAGGTATGAAAGCTAGTGTACCAGCGGACTGAGAATGCACTCGCCGTGTATTCTGATGCTGACTGGATCAATGACAAAGATTATCTTCGATCCAGTTTTGGATGGGTTGTGTGCCACTCTGGTGCAGCGATAGCATCGTCATCAAAAAAAACAGCGCACGGTAGCGTTATCAACAATAGAAGCTGAATATGTGGCCCTAAGCCACGCCGCACAAGAAACAGCATGGCTACGCCACTACAAGGCATCAGCACCGGTCGGGCATCGTCAGCAAGGACAAGGCAAATCGACATCTATTTCGTCAAAGAAAAAATACAAGAAGGCAAAATAGAAATGCGCCAGATACCAAGTGCAGATAATGCAGCCGACATGTTCACAAAGGCCCTGACGCCGAGCCGTATGGCTGCTTGTGTGAAGCTCATTGTGATGGAGGAGTAAAGTGGGGATGTTGGAAATCACACCGTCATCATCATATACTTAATTATCAATACAGTGTACCACTCGTATACTGTATAGTTGTTAGTTTTTTTTCGTCCCACGCTGTGTTCTACTCTCGCTCGCTTGTGCTGATCGATACATTAAACTGCTGCCCTTTTATCGTCGAAGCGCATTATCCCAACAAAACCATTTGTGCCGGCGTCTGAGAATTTGTTGGTTCAGATGTTTAAATTTTTTCATAACAATCCTGCTTCAATGCCCTACGTCGGTGGCGTTCTTAAAGGTAGTATAATATATCGGTCACCGCAAAGAATGAATAAATTGTTTTGATTTGTGTAGTTTGTC
Source organism: Trichinella papuae (assembly GCA_001447755.1). Taxonomy (NCBI): domain Eukaryota; kingdom Metazoa; phylum Nematoda; class Enoplea; order Trichinellida; family Trichinellidae; genus Trichinella; species Trichinella papuae. The sequence continues at coordinate 158,335 of JYDO01000098.1, forward strand.
GCTTGCAAAGCGTGGAATTTGCCTGGTCTCCAAGCATAAATGAAGCATTCCTTATTCTTTCACAACAAGGGAATCCTTTTATTCATTAGATCCCTCCTTCAATACATTCTTTTATGAAAGATTTAGATTTAGCAGCTAAAGTATGTTCTATTTTTCTATAATTATTAGTAATGTATTAATTATTGGAATTTGGTCGACTTAAAGATTTTAATTGAATTATTTATCAGTAATTGAGCATAAATTTTGCAGCAATAAATTGGAAGCAATTGTTGTTCAAGATCAATAAATTTCAAGTTGTTTTTAATTATTATTAATGGAAAAGTTTAGTAATATTCATTTTTAATTGGCTAGATTTCATGTTGCTTCATAAATTTTTTTTTGAAAAGATGTGTTGGTGGTAATGTTGTTGTTGGTTTTATTTTAAATTTCTGCTACCATAATAGCTGATAAATTCACTTATTGCGTCTCTATAAAATTCTTTGTCGAGTAACAAATATTGTTTGTTTGGTTTAAAAATAAGTAATTTCTAAATGCATATATTGTGAATTATGATTCTGTCTACAATTTTTGAATTACAATAAGAACAAGCTTATTTTGTTGGACTTTTGAAAACATCACTAATTCGAAAGCTCTTCCCCAAATGGCGGTGATAACTTCTCATTGGGCTGCTTAAGAATTCAAAGGTATATTGGTTGGTCGAATCTTCAAAGGTGGTGATTCGATCATGCATTTTGCCACCTTGGATACAGATTTATCAGGATCCCTAATTGAAGTATATATATCTGCTTGATATTCAGTAGTCGTGTTTTATTTTAATTTTTGTTTAGTGTGTTAACATTGTTGAAATGGGGGTTGTACGTAGTGGATTTCTTTTCAAAGTGAAGACGCCCGATGTCTTGCTTCTTGTCGTTTTTGTTTATTTGTTGTTAGTCTAAATTCCACCTCATGCTGAATTGATAGGCGGTGCTTGGGTAGTGGTTGATCCGTCGATCAACAGTCGTTACATGGAAATGTATGCAGATTCGAAATCCAGGTATCCTGTGTTGTTGTTGTTGTTGTCGTTTTAATGCAACGACATGCTCTTCTTTTCAGAGGTGGGGTGTTGGAACCAGAAGGCACTGTTGAGATCAAGTATCGAGAAAAAGATTTGCGGAAAACGATCAAACGATGCGATCCAATTTGTCAATCACTACTGGTAGAGTTGAAAGGCGACAATGTCAGTGATGAACTGAGAAGTGAATTGGAAGAAAAACTTCGTGCCCGAATAGATGTCCTGTTGCCAATTCACCATTCAGTGGCTGTACAGTTTGCTGATTTGCACGATCGAGCAGGAAGAATGCTCGCGAAAAAAGTGATCTCGGTAAATTTGTTTATTTATTTATTTACATATTTATTTATTTATTTATCACACTCTCAAATACTACTACTACTACTACATTGGATATGCAATTTCTTTGCTTGTTATTTTAACTGTAATTCTAATACTCTCTTCCTTTAGAAAGTGGTCGATTGGAAAACATCACGGTGCGTATTTTATTGGCGTTTGAGGCGTAGACTTGCCGAAGAACATATTAAAAAATTGATCACTGAACACTCGTTTGACCAACCGTTGAACAATGCGCAAATGAATGCTCTGCTTCAACACTGGTTTGACTCAGATGTTGGCAATCAAGTACGATTGTTTTATTTTCGATTATGATCTTTTATGAGATTTTAAAAAAAAATTTTTTTTCTTTTATATTCAGCAAAATCGAAACTGGGCAGATGATCAGATTACCGCGTTGTGGTTTGAAAGTCAAATTGCTGACGAGCAGCAGCAATCCATAGTGAGGGAAGGTTTGAAAGAGATACAGCATCAACAGGCAAAGAACAAAATCAAAAGGTGACAAATGTAGTTGTTGCTTTTAATAATAATTAATTGTTTGTTTGTTTGTTTTTGTATTTAGTATTTTTGCCAACTGCCCAGGTTTGTTGATGGAAACTGCAGTTGAATTGGTGAAGCAGTTGGACATTGGTGAGCAGGATGAGTTGTTGAAATTGTTCATGCATCATGCAAGTGGAAGTTGAATTGCTTTAACAAACAATACCTATACGAGCAACCGCATTCTCACAAAAAAACAAATAAAACACGAATGCTTGTTTGTTTGTTTGTTTGTTTGTTGATCTATCAAATAGATCAGCTTTTTTTTCTGTATTACATGATACATGCATGCTTTTTTTTGAACTTCTTTTAACTCATCGACTTTTTGCCTTCTTTCTCAAGTTCAATATGTTTTTCTATGTGCTTTTCTGTTTTCAAGATAGAAAACACTGTTTCTTCCTGCCCATTTTGTTGCTGCGATAATTAATAATCACTGCGTTCTTTTGAGGTGCTGAATGAAACCAGTGACTTTTTTTATTTTTCGAATTTATTTATTCAGTCTATTCGACGATAAATAAATAAATAAATAAACGTGCTTGTTGTATTATAGTGTATAGCGTGTTGTGCTAGATGCGTATGTACGGATGTGTGATCAAATTTTAGAATCATCAAATAAGATAGAATAAGATAATACAGATCCTAAGAATGATGTGTAGAATAAGATGATCAAATTTTTTTTGCTTTGAACTGAATTTTTTATTATTATTCCATTCTTGCTTTCCCTGCTTCTTCTTCTTCCTCTTCTTCTTTTTCTTTTGATGACCAGCTTTTTCACAAGCTCAAATTCATATATTTATTTCATTTTTAACTATCAGAGTTTTTTTTTCTATTTTACGGTCGGTGTGCTTCAATTGGCGTTCAACAAATTTATGCTAAACTTTTTTCAAATTTTTGGCATTACTTTTCATTTGCAAGAATTTGCTCATCTGAAAAACTTTCTTTCATTTATAACATCGTTCAAAATAAATAGCCAATATAAAATGGGAATATTTTCATTTTTAAACTTTTGTTTATTTTCTTTATTCATTTCATTTGACTTTATTTGTAAGAAAAAATTTTTTTGATGGTATCATTCATAAGTAAATCAAAATATAGAGCAAATAACAGCAAGCAATAATAGGAAAGCAACCACTGAAGCATTGTGCTGTTGTTGCTCTTAAGCTAATGTAGAAGATGAAAAAAAAATTCATCCATATTTCATTTCATTTGCTTTTTTCAAAAACTGAGAAATAATGAATGCAAAAATTTTTTGCATTTTTGAATTTTAAATTAATTAACCCCTTTTTTTGAATTGGAATAAGATTGTTTGTTTGTTTGTTTGCTTTGTTCATTAGCAAAAATTGCGAAAGAAAAAATCTACTCAACTAAAGCAACAATTAATGACTGTGTGATGCATGCAATAAAGCAAGAACGGCACAAGATGTTTTCAAACGAACGAAAACTTCAATTTAATTTATTTTTAATTTAATCAGAGCAT
>JYDO01000099.1:0-159626 GCA_001447755.1 Trichinella papuae
ATCGGTACTGATGAGTTATATCTGTAGATCAAGTCGCCTGCTGTCAAGGATACAGTTTACTTTTGAAACTTGTAATTCGAATATACATCATATTTTGAACTCACACATGAATAAAGGGTTACTCTTCATGGGTAACTGGACATTCCTTGCAAAAACGACTCTCCACTTTCACAGTATGCATCTGGCAAATGAACCGGTTGCATGTAGCGCAGCGGTATCACGTTTTCCTGTCTTTGCTGCGAGAGCAAAGAGCACACCGCCCTCGCTTCGGCACACAGTCGGTTGGAGTCGTTTCTGCCCTTGAAGACGTCTCTGAATGCCTCTGAAGTAGGGCCAATAGGTTGCTGTCCCAATACCATTTTAATAGCATTCTGGATGTTCTTGGAATTGGTTCTTGGAATTGCTGTTCCCAAGAAGGGATGCGCCGCTCAATCCAGGGTTTTACCATTTGCAAATCCAATTCTTTTATAAACAGTCTTCTTTTATGGTTTTTTCTGGCATGATATGCCGGAAACTGTGTTTTGTGCAGCACGTATGAATTATGTACGGCCATGTCCAACATGTCCATGACTACTGCCAGCGGCCAACGTCTTGTGCTTCTCTGGCATTGAGTAGTTTTTCAGCATCTTGTCCACAGCGACAGCGCCTTGTTTTATTGTAGTCACATATCACCTGCGGTTTAAAGTTTGTTTCACCTCTGGAAACATAATTACCACAGCGTTGCGACGACAATATAACTACGGCGCATCCCTTCCTGGGAACATAAGATGTGAGCATACACTGTTCCGTGTACAGGAACAGTGCCGAATACTCTGCTCAGGTTTGTTTTATTTGGTCACAATTCTTTCGGTACCTTTTTGCGTCGCGGCCGAATGGTGCCCAGAAGAGTATTTTTTGTTGGCAACATGGGCATACGCAGGTCCAACGAGGTGAAAAAATCGTCGGTGGTAATTCCGTAGCCAGGACTGAGATCACTAGCTAGATCTAAGACAACCCGCTTTCCTTGCTCTCGCTCCGGCTTTTGGCCAATCTTACTCGTGTAAATCTGGACGCACCATATGTACCCTGTGCGGACGTCACAAAGCATCCACATATTGACACCGTATCTGTCTGGTTTGCTTTTCATGCCTATTCGACAAGGGCAGTGACCACGGAATGACATAAGGTGCTCATCCACATACACCTCTCCGTGTGGTACATGAGGCTTTGCAATTCTTTTACAAAAATTTCAAAGACTTCCCTGACCGCTGCTGCTTTGCCGGTTTTCTTTCGTTCCTCTCTAGTAAGGGTGTGATCGAACCGGAGGTAGCGCCAAATTTCAGTGAAGCGGTTTCTAGCCATCGTAGCTAAAAATACCGGTCGTTGAAATTCCGGTCTTTCTGTACTCCACAGCTCGGTGGTAGTTTCCCTTTTTCCCCAACACACTCCAGCAAGAAGTAAGAGCATGAAAAATGCCATAATTTCTTCTGTGATCAGCCTGCATGAGGACAGCCTTCCTGTTCGTGTTTCTCACGATGACGTCGATCAGATCACTTGAGAATTTGCAGCTAAACACATCCAGTGGCAACAAAGCATGACAATCCCCTGAGCAGTTTGGTGTATAATCACTTGTAAGGATTACACTTGTTTCTTCAAAATTTGTGGAGATTGTGCCACGGTACCCGACTGATCTCTAAACTAAAAAAACTAGCTCACGGAGGCTGCCGCACCGCTGTCAATCAATAGCTAACTGTTCAACTTACCTTCAACTCTGGGACGCATGCGAGATTGGAACGTGTTGCCCTCACATGGCCACCTCTGAGATGACTAACAGGCGTGTCAGCTGTCTCCTCCAACTCTGATTTTGCTAATTCGCGTCTACGGGACATTTCAAATAGACTCAACTTTAAACAGATAAGCACAATGATCAAGAGAGCGAGCAAACAAATCGCTCTGAATTTATACGGACGCTCTCGTCTGGTGGTCACGCCTATGTCCACGCCAGCGGTGACCGCCCTTTGGCCATTTTAGCGTATTACAATTCCGTCGGCATTGCCTGACTTCCTATATCGGTCAGCAATTCCCTCAGCGTGGCTGTGCTCACTCGACTGTATTAGCGGCATACCGTGTTCCCGCTCCTCTCTGATTTCTTTCGCAGAGTCCTGAGAGGACTGATGATATTCACTAGCCTAAGCGTAATGACTACATGCAGGATGGGGTACACGGAAATCCCTATCGTTCGTTGCAATATCTGTGACCAATAAATCGTCACAGAGCTGTATGTGCTTCGCCTATCTATGCATCATTCACCATTTTATCAGTACGGGAAACGGAGAACGACGGCTAATGGTTCCGATGAAACGTCATGAGAATTGAGTATGCGACAATGACTATCCACGATGAAATCGATTCTTCATTGAAGCAGCATCTTGAGTGTCTGGACAGTGGGAGCTTCTTTAGATCAATCTGATTCCAAGTCCCTACTGCTGATAGTGCAAGTGGCCAGTATTTCAACACTGTGATAGCCCACTCGACTGAATTTGGCCGTATAGAAGTTCGCCTTATTCAACTTCTAAGTAAAAGCGTCAATGGCAGACAGGGTCCAATTGCTCACTTCTCCAGACTGATTTGAAGCAAAATTCCACTGATGACGATTAAATCTGCTAGCACATAACACTAAAAGCTCCCATTTAAACACACAATATGCTGTTGGCCATTTTCACTGCCGTTGTGCAGTTTCTGCTGGTGTAATCTCACCAATTTCCATACAGTTTAATTACAGACACTCTATTAAGGCTATTGAACTGCCATCGACCGCTCTGAAAACTCCATTGTCTACACGACCGAAACTAAAGTTCAACAAAATCTGATCAAACTGGCAGGTAAGGCAGTGTTAAATTGATGAATAATTCATTTATAATCGATGCAGAAGCAAGTAACACACAAAAATGACAAGTCAGCAGATTTGCCACTTCAGGAATAAAATTAAATGTTAAACAGGCTCAAAAAATGAAACGTGTTCAAAAAATATTAAATACAAATCCATGTAACTTTATATATATATATATATATATATATATATCAATCATACGATAATATATTGAAAATCAAGTATGATTTGTAATACGATACCAAAAATTATATTTAAGGAAGACATTTTACGTGAAAAAAGCGTTACACCGAAAATGCAGAAATTTTCTTTACACTATTTAACTCTAGTAGCGTCGTACACATTGGAACGTGTATTTTTTTCTGAAAAGTGATTCTGACTAAAAATAATGTAATGCCCGCAGCAGTAAACAAGTGATCTAACTTAAAGCTTGATTTCAAAGAACGCCTGGACCTGCTGCTTGCCTCTATTGACAGCTTAACGTCACTGTCGAGTGGTACGGCCTTTGAATTCTGATGTTGCTGACGGAAGATGATATGTGGTCCGTCCGCTGTCAACAGCAAGCCCTTCCATCCTGTTAGATCCATTTATTATGATGAACGCTTTTCCTCTACTAAAGACCAAGACAGCATCACGTCATCACGATTGAAGACCAGAAATTAGGATAAAAAGGAAGCGATCTGAAAAGTAGTGAGTTGGTGGGTTTTATTGCCATTGTGCGTAGCACTGTTCTGTCCGTGTGTTGTCTATTTTACATTGTTGTATTATTACTCAGTAAATATTCATATCCTGTGTTACGTTTTGTCCTTGACAAGTAATGCCTAAGTCTCGCTCAACAACAACAGAACATAAAGATGAAGATGGAATTCAGCTGGAAGGCCGGTACGTTACAATAAAATGAACACGCAAATATTATGGTAGACGGAAACTGATAATTACTTGCATATTTTTGGCCATTTGTTTTACTAACGCACATAAGTGAACTGCAGTGCAGACAGTGCTGAAAAATGCAAGGTACAGCAGAAACAATTGGCTGATACCGAGCTGATCAATCTGCTGCTGCATGAATTTTAATGATGAATTTGAATTACGCTATGACAACCGCTGGGTTAAGTGCTACCTATCTCTGTGGCTTATGGTAAAGAGTAAGCAGCCAGTGAACAAAGAGGAAGCCAAAATTGAGCGGACAAAAGAAGAACATCCCTACAATCAGGATGTATCAGCTATTCAAGCGTCAACAGCAATTCATTATTATTGCATCTCTTTTCCTCAGATCTCAGTCTGTTTCGCAATTTCAATATTTCAGCATTTTCATTAATATTTAACAATTATGTTTATTAATAACAACTAGTTTAAAATTTCCTTTTTTGTTTCAACAAATTAATTTAAACTTCAAGCTTTAAAGTTTTTGTTTAAACTTCAGCATGTTTATAATAATGGAAGAAAATGAAATAATTCAGTTGTTCAGTTTCAAGCATGGCGAAACGTGGTCGTTCTCGTTCTCGTTCTCGTTCTCGCTCTCGTTCACGATCACGTTCCCGAAGCTATTCCAAAGGTAGAGTTGATGCATCGCATTCACCAAGAAGTCGAAGAAGTAGAAGTCGAAGATCAGCAACAAGTCGACGTTCACGTTCTAGAAATTGGTATTCTAGAGATGGAAGTGATGTATACCGTTCGACGAAAGGTCGGAAAAGTGAAAGGGAAGGCAGATCAACACGAAGAAGCAGATCTCGTGTAAATCGACGACGTTCCCGTTCCAGAAGCTATTCAAGAGGAAGTAGTTTTGTTGAGCGTTCACCGAAAAGTCGACGAAGTAGAAGAGAAAGAAAATTAAGAAAAAGAAGGAGATATCATGTCAATCGTCGACGACGTTCACGTTCTAGAAGCTATTCGAGAGATCGAAGTCACAAATCCCGATTGTTAAAAGGTCGAAGCAGGAGGAAAGCAACAAGGAGCAGATATTATACAAGTCGTTCTCAAAGTTACCCTAGAGACGAAACTGAAGAATTCCGTTTGCCGAAAGATTATAAAAGTGGAAGAAGAGAAAGAGCAAGAACAGGAAGAAGCCTAATGGATATCGGTCGTAAACATTCTTCTTCCAGAATTCATGGACTGTACAGTTTAGATTCTATACCGGGGAATTATTGCAAAAATTGTTCACAAGTTTTGAAACGTTTGTATGGAAGATCACATCGGCAATCAGTAACCAAACCTGAAAACCTCAGTCCGTCGAACGATCAATCGTATACATCAATTCAAGCTAGTAGTGGTGGCAGTTTGTCGAAAATTTCCATCCATTCTCCTGATGCCAAAGATGAGAGATCTCCAAAATTTTACATCTTTACTGACAGTGATGACTCTGATCACAAAGTTAACAAAAAACTTCATTCCAAAAATCGTAAGAAAAACAAAAAGCACAAGAAGAAAAAGACTAAATCTGGACATGGATCTGTTCCGTCCAGTCATCAGCATCATTGATCATCATTACCGTATTTCAAAACATTTTATTAATCATTTAAAAATAATTTTTAAGTTTTTTTTAATTCACATTTTATTGTTTTATATTTTTAACAGTTGATACAAATTAATGTGCTTACAACAATTAATATAAGTAAATCAAATATTTTTTTTGTTTTGTTTGCTTCATCTAACTGTTTTCAAAAAAAAGATTCATGAAATTGGGAACTGGTTAAGTGATGCAGCATGCACTACAACGGCGCACAAGCTGAACAGGGAAGATATTCACCATACAAGCATTCAACTTAAAGCATCATTGAAAACGAGTAGAAAAGAGCGTCATTATGTCAGCGAGTAGAAGCATTGAATATCATTGCCAAACCTAAGGAACAACTTACTACACAGCACAGAACGCTAGCTTGGAAAGCTACAAGAACAGCGCAGCCTCCAAAACAAGTACGTCCTAAATTCAAAACCAGAAGCCAGATCAAACATCAAAACTAGCTAATCAAGCTGAACAATTAATTAGAAAATTAGCGCTCATTTGCGTTTCTGGTAATACAGGCAAAACATTTTATTTGTTTATGGAAGTGAACATATAATGCAAGAAAAAAAGTCTCACAGGATAGCGGTTAAAGAATATTATAATTATCGTATGCTAGTTATATTGTACTTTGAGGTTATAGTTATTGCTGTACTACAGTAGTCCATATGTGTATGTGAAAATTTAGAGAAGACTGACAAAAAGGTGGTCATCTGAGTCCCAAAAATAGCTAGAAACCCCATTTTGGTTTCAAAAAATGTAAAATAGTGTAGTGCATTGAAACCTATCGTTTTCTTGGAAAATATTACAAAAATTAGTCTGGCAGGTGAAAAAATCAAACCTAAATGATTTTCCAAAGCTAATTTTGTTGCATTTTTGACCACGAAAAGGCTTAAAAATTATTAAAATTAATTAATTTTTGATTCAAACATATAAAATTGACAAAGAACTATCTGCTAAAACAAATTTCATAAGAATTCAACATCGTTCATCGAAAAATAATTTTAGAAAAATTGTGAAACTCACTCACCAATCACAGATCGATGCAAAATTTTATTTATTTATTTATTTACTTCCTTGTTTATGGTCATATTACGCCAAGATTCAGTAAACAACTATCCACCAATCATAGATCAATGTAAAACAGCCAATACATCAGCTGAAACCAACGTCCAATCAAAAATGGGCTAACGAGTAAACCTACTACAGCAAATTTTTAATTTTGTTTAAACAAATTAACTTTAAAATTCAAAGTTAATTTGTTTAAAGTTTAATATGCATTGTACTTGTAAAAGAAAAAGCTGATCAGTTGGTGCGTTGCTAGCATGGCAAAACGTTCTCGTTCTCGGTCTCGATCCCGTTCTCGAGGATATTCCAGAGACAGAAGTGATGCATTCCGTTCGTCGAAAAGTCGAAGCGAAAGGGGAAGAAGATCAACAAGAAGCAGATCTCGTGTAAATCGACAACGTTCTTCCCGTTCAAGAAGCTATTCTAGAGATAGTCGTGCTATTTCTCATTCGCTGAAAGATAGCAGAAGTGGAGGAAGAATAAGAAGAAGATCCGCATCAAGAAGCAGATCTTATGTGAATAAACGACGATCACGTTCTCGAAGTTATTCCAGGCTCAGAGATGATGCGTCGGTTTCACCGAAAAGTCGAAGAAGTGGTAGCAATAGGAGATCAACATCAAGAAGCAGATCTCGTGTAGATCGACGACGTTCCCGCTCCAGGAGCTATTCTAGAGGAAGAAGAAGTGGCGCATCCCGTTCACCAAAAAGTGGAAAAGGAAGAAGAACAAGAAGCAGATCAAATTTAAATCGACAACGTTCTTCTTCCAGAAGTCGTAGATTCACTCCTGTGGAGTTGTCTCCTGAGGTTTATTGTCAAAATTGTTTTCAACCATTGTGGCGTTTGTTTCAAATATCACCATCACCATCATCATCATCGTCTGGTCAATCCAAACGCAGGAGAAGCATGAAGCGGTCCAATAGTCAAGCTTGGCGTCGAACTGCAACGAGACGCAGGTCATCGAAAAGATTCTACGTGAAATTGAATTCCCCAGATCGTGGAGCAATTCGCTGCAGACCCGCAAGACCCCGAAGACGGTACAGCTCCACAGACAATGAGGATGATGGTCACAAAAGTAAAAAGAAGATTCAGCCCAAGAGTCGTCGTACGTGGAAAGGTAAAAGGAAAGCTAGACTTGGTCGTGGAATTGTCCCAGTTTATCACGTGAAACGTCGATAATTACTTGATTATATTTACAAGTTTTTTTTTTAAATAATTTTAATATTACACTTTATATAATTTTTTATAGTTAATTTTTTGAAATCAATATTATTTTTTAAAGTAACAATTAATAAATAATAATAAATAAATCTTTTTACTATTGAAAAGCAAAATCAAATGGCAAAACAAATCAAAAACATCAACCTTTGTTCCATTGCTTTTTGTAGTGCTGTAAAATGGATGTAATCAATTTTCAATGGTTAAATTTGTTCACAAAAAATTTCACGCTTCAAAAGAAAATTAAATGCAAAACATAGACTGAACACAATGTCTGACCTGCTTAAATTTATCATCATTGGCAAAACACACCCTACCATATATAGAAATGTAACAAATTGCTGGAAAAAAATAAGCAATTTTAAAATTTCCTTCTTCTTTATTGCCATTAATAAAAAATACATTGAAAAATAAAAGAAAACATATAATTGAAATAAACAAGTGATACTGCATTCCAAAATTAGCAAAACAATAAAAAATCATTTGTAAATTTGCAATCATTGATGCAAATAAAATTTTCTCTCATATTAAAATGAAAAATACATATTTTTAGCATTTTTTACATGATAAGTAAAAATAAATTTTAATTTGAATTGAAGAGATATTTTTTTCGTTTTTACCAAATTACTCAAATTAGGTTAGATGTAGTGAAATTTCTTATTACTATCATTGAGATCTTTCATTGCAAAACCAAATTTAAAAAGAACAAGAACTGGACAACACTGTTTTTCATTTAAGCAGGATTTTTTTTTGATACAAAATAAAAGGCTATAATTTAAAATTTTGTAATTTTACACTGCGCTAATTGTTCTACATACACAACTTCATAAACATTGAACAACACTGCCATTGGAAAGTAAATTTCTTTTTAGACAAATAATCATAATTAACATTTTATGCAAATTTTGCATAAATTATAAAAAGATTTGATCAATTGAAGATGAAATAAATTAAGCATTGATTTAAGAGAAAAATAATTGTAGTTTTCAGATTGAGGCCCAACATGCGTGCAAAATTGCTGATTCTGTTGCTGACTTTGTCTGCTGCAATTTCAACATTGGCCGAAGAAAATTTGCAAAATTGTCCCGATGAAAGTTGGATATATTTCAACAATTTCTGTTATAAAATTGTTACCCAAAAGAGAACATTCCAGCATGCGGAACAAGAATGTGCAAAGTTGAATGCAGAACTATTTTTCCCTCCGTCTGTTAGTGAATTTGTGAGTTATTTTTTAAAAATAAAAAAAATTTTTCAAATAAAAAAAAATTGAATTTTATTTTCACAGGGAAAAATTGTTCTTACTATACCTCAATCGAAAGAATTTTGGATTGATACCACTTTGAGAAAAAATCCCATTTGGATAAACAATCCCACGCTTGACCCAATACAGAGGTATGATTACAAGCAATTTTTGTTATAGCCATTTCAGCTTTGTTTTAGGCTTTATTTTTGGCCAAAACGATTATCATTAAAAGAAGATGATAAAAATGTTTCAGACATTGAATGCGCAGCTTTTCGTCGGGTGGAAAACATCATTGGCGGATATGTTTGCTTGCACAGTTGTAAAAGTTTAAAAAATTATATTTGTCAAATAGAAATTGAGAAAACACTACAAATGTAATTTTTATCCACACAAAATTATAATAATTTAATAAAAAGGTAGCTTAGTTTTCTTTTTAACTTAGCTTAGATCATTTAAAAATAAAACTTATATATTCATTTGTTTTTGTTTTTCATATATCACAATATGATTTTTTAATCACATAGTTTAATTTTAAAAATTAAAAAATCAAAATTATCGATACATAATGTTTTCAAAATGCATTATACAGTCGAACTTGGTTAAGTGCACATGGAATTTTTCAAGAATTTCCATGCACTTATTCAAAGTTGGGAATTATGCAGAATAATTGAAAGGAGCAATAACTTCACATTTACGAATAGGTTTGATGTAAAGAAAATGTCCATTTATTTCAAGTAAAATAGTCCGAAATGTAGGTTTGAATTATATTTTGTGGTACCAGCTTTACTAGCTGCTCTTCAATTCGGTCTAGGTTTGTCTGATTTATGCTGTTTTTGTAAAAATATGACCGAATTGTCACAAGATCTGCGACTAATAAATATTGAATAAATCTAATTTTCAAATGATCAAAAGTAATAATTGATCAGAAAAACTGTTCACTGCACACTAGTATCCTACACTTTCCAAATCACGTTATTATACAACAGCGTTCGTTTGTAAAGTTTATACATTTAGACTTTTTTATTATAAAAAGAAATCTTAAAACTGCAATGCAAAATATCCTGATTTGCATGAATGAATGAATGAACACAATCTTAAAATTTGAATTTAATAAATTTTAAAACAAATCAACGTTTATAATACTTATTTGTCTAAAATACTGTAAACTGTAAAATAGTAAAAAATCCTTCATTTCTAATTTTATTGTTTAGTGATGTTCATAAGCAGCTTATATAAATGAAAGTTTCTTTTTCAAACTTATTTTTCAGTAATAATAAATAAAACCCCAAACTTAACATATGTATACTATTGTAGTTTAAATTACTTAATGCTATTTAATTATGTAAGTAATATTATTCACAAATAACTGTAAATTATTCATCAGTTTAACAAAAATAATTCTAAAGTCTAAAGATGAAAGTCAGCTTCCAATTATTCAACTGCGCCAAAACAATTGCTCAGCTTGTGAAAGAGAAACCAACTGGCCAAGTAGTTATGGTTAAGGTAAGCTGTATTTCAACATCATATAATTGCTATATTTTCAACAATTCGAAAGAATATTTGAAAATATTTGTAGATTATAAAATTTATTTTCAAATTTAGTATTATCGGTCTATTAGTAACTTTTATAATACTGCATTACTTTTTTTTGTAGATTTTGAATTCTATTTTATTTAAATACAGATGATATGAACAGTTGATCTAAGCAGATTTAACTAATTTACTTTAATTGATTCAATATTAATCATTTCAGGGTTGGGTGAAGCGTTTTCGAAGTCATAAAAATTTTACCTTCATGCAAATCAGTGATGGCTTGTCTGCTGCCCTTCTTCAAGTGGTTATTCCAGAGTCTTTGAATAACAGGTACGCAAGATGAAATTTAAATTAGATGGCTATACCGATTTTTATGCAGTCACATCACCGTTGGATCAGCAATTGCAGTTGAAGGAAAGCTAAATCCTAGCGTTGGTCCAGAACAGCATCTCGAGTTGGTTGCTACTCAAGTAAATGTCGTAGCTCACAATGACAGAAAAGTATAAGAAATATTTTCCAGTAAAACAAAACAAATGTTCATTATTAACAGAATTTTCCCTTTTCTGTGAAACAAAGGCAATCACCTGATACATTACGTCAGCACGAGCATCTGCGACCAAAAACTCGCAGTTTTGCAGCGTTACTACGAATCAGGAGTAATTTAAAGCACTTTATACATCACTACTTAAAGGTGAATTTGGAAAAATTATAACTAAATTTAATTATGCTAATGTTTTTATAATTATTCTTAAAAAATTGAGCATGAGTTTAAATTTGTTTATAGTATATTTACCGTAATCATAATAATCAAGTTTTTGTTTCATAATAATATTGATTAAATGTATTGAAATTATATTCAGACTGTTTAAACGAAAAGTTGTTGATTTAAATTTTTAGATTAATAATTTTGTATATATCGATACTCCACTTTTGACAGCAAACGACTGTGAAGCGGCTGGAGATGTTTTCACCGCTGAAAAAGTAAAAATATTTTATTTTAAAATTGTATCCGTTATAAAACAATTTTAGTTTGAAAAGAATTCAGCGTTGGCATTTGCATGTGACAATATACTAGAAGACAACACTAATGAGAAAACTTTTTTTGGGAAAAAGATTTTTTTAACAGTTTCTGGTCAGTTGCATTTAGAAGCTGCCGCTTGGTAATTAATTTATTTTCAAATAAATTTTTTTAATTTTAATTTTCTGGCATTAATATGTAATAAAAAAATTCTTTAGCGGGCTGAATAAGGTTTATACATTTAATCCAGCATTTCGAGCTGAAAGTTCTCTTACCAGGCAACATTTGGCGGAATTTTACATGCTTGAGGTGGAACAGGCGTTTTGCACTAGTTTGGAAGACTTAATGAAAGTAATTATTCTGTAATTGTTAATTTATAAGGCTAAAAATGAATTTTGCTTTTCTCTGCAATTGTTTCGCCTATAGCCACATGGGAAAATGATTATTATTTTAAATTTTAAATATTTAAATAATGAGCTTATCAATATAAGTTTATCGATATATTTTATATTGTGTTCTTTAAATTGTATGAAATTTTGAATTTTATTAGCTATAAATTTAACTATAATCTAATTTATATAACTGCAATCAATGCATTAATATTCTTGATATTTGCAGTAAATGTTTTGCTGATGAAATTCTTTGTTTTTTAGTTAGTGGAAAACTTAATCTTAAATTGTATCAAAGCAGTGATGCATGAATCAGTTGAAGATTTGAAAATTTGTCAACAATATCATCAGACAGTTGCTTTTGTAAGTATTAAATTTGCATTTGTTTTAAATTTATTGAGAAAACTTTTCACGATGCAAGTATAAAATGACGCTTTATGCACTCTAGCTGTGTAAAAGTTTATTAAACTTAATTTATTACTTTTATGTTTAGGATGATCTGTGTCGTATTGAGAAACTCAGTTCTTTTCCCAGGATTACATTTGTTGAAGCAACAGAAATTTTGCAAAATTCAAACAAAAAATTTAGCAAGGTATAAATTTATGATATATGCAATCTTAATTTATATGTATCCTTAATTTAGAAAGTTGATTATCTGTTGTAAAAATATGATTTGTTTTGTTATGAAAAGATATTAATATAAAGTTTGTTAATTGCATTTAGTTTAGAATTTGAAACATCTTAGAAAGGAAGATGAAAGATTTTTGGTGCAACATTTTGGAAATCTGCCTCTGTTTGTCACTGAATACCCAGCTGAGACGAAACCATTTTATATGAAGCGAAATGAGAACAATACATGTGTAAGTAACAATCATGTACTTGTTTTGATTTCTGTATTGAAAACAACTATAATATTTATTTATTATATGCATATGTTTTAGGCACTTTGCTTTGATTTATTAGTTCCTCATTCTGGAGAAGTATGTGGAGGTAGTCTTCGTGAATGTAATCTTGATATTTTAAGTCATCGTATGGAATTATTGAAAATTGCTGAACAAAGTCAATGGTCAAAGAGCACTTTTCTTCCATAAACTTTTCCAATGCGGTATATGAGAATATGTTTTTAGGTATAGCGAACTGCGAAAATTTGGTTATCCTGATTTGGGTGGTTTTGGTTTAGGATTTGAGCGCTTACTGCAATTTTTCATTGGAATACGAAACATTAAAGACTGTATCCCGTTTCCTCGATGGTTCAGACATTGCAGCACTTAGTTTATTGAATGCAATTTTATTGAAATTGTTTTTCAAAAATAATAAATATATGATGTTCAAGATTTTTATTTCATTTTCTAATAATAAAACTCTGTTTACTTTGTTTGTATATGTATATTTAGTTTAAAAATATTTTTCTAATAATCAAAACTTTTGTTTTCTCTTTCTTTACAATGCACTCTTTATTCTTTCATCAATTGTTATTATTATTGTCATCGTAATATTTTGTTTCATAAGTGTAATAACAGAAAAGGCTTTGTTGAAATTTTTTAACATAACAGTTATTAGTTGATTGTGTCTGACAACTAACTATGCTAATAACTGTTGATAATTAGCGTTAATAAATGTGCTTGTTCTTGTTTTCAAACGAACTTGCCCTTTAAAAGCTTTATTTTTCATTGTAATGCTAAACATGCCGGTAAAATTACCCACATGATAAAGCATTGCTATTGTACATAAACAATGAAGAAGATTAGATTGTGATGATCTAGTGCATGAGATTAAGAGATTACTGAGATTGATATAGATTTGTTTGTGATAACTAAAAAAAAAGCTATATATTCAACTTTTGGCTGACATTTTGTTATTTTGCGAACTTAACTATGTGCAAACAGTGGTTTCTACTTTTTCTTGTCGCTCTTGTTGCAGTTGTGACTTGCAACGGTTTTCAATGCCGTATCAAATGGCATTTGCATGGTCAAAATTGCTATCGTATCATGAATCATAAAACAACATTTTCAATCGCTCAAAAAATATGCAAATTATACGATTCAAAACTGCTTGTTCTTCGTTCATTTGAGGAACTGGTAAGTATGCTAGTTATATTTTGTCTAATATTGGTAATAATCTTTATTTTTCAGAAAAATGCGTTTGAATTGTTCTCCGATTCACAGTTCTTTTGGGTTACGCTTAATATGACTGAAGAAAAAGATATGGATATTCAAAACATGCAGTATTAAAAATAATTTGTTTGTTTTTTTTTAATCGTAAGCATAGCAATTTTAAATGATTTTAGAGATTCACTTTATGCTATACCTGTGATCAATGGAATTCAGATGAGATCAAATGAAGATGAAAATTGTTTTGTAATAACAAAATCGAATGCTGAAGCTGAACGACATGTTTTACAAAAAAGGTGTTCTTTGCGATATAATTATATTTGTCAAACAAACGTTGAAACTGACAACAACAACGGCACTTACAAATGCAGAGATGATTAAACTCTGTCTATATTTGCATTTGTTCTATAAATGGGAAATGTGAAGCATTTTATGCATATTTCATGATTGTCATTGTAACTGTATTCATCCTTTTTTAAATTGTTATTTATATTTTACACAGTGAAATGAAAATCACTACCAAGTACTTTTTTTATGTTTGTTAATTTGCATATGATTATTTAGTTATACTCAGTAATGGTTACAAGTGTGAGTAAATTGTTATAACTTTCTACTGTTTGCATTTGATGTTTTTAAATAATAAAACTGACACTTTTCCATTTGATAAACTTAATGCTTGGAATGTTCATTTGAAAATCATACTGTAACTGTTATGAAAGTGTCTGTTGCAATGGCGTTGACATATTAGTTGATGAAAAGAAAAATTGCTAATGGGAGTTTCTAGAAACCCTGCCGATCAGCAATCTCAAGTCGAATCAGTCAAGCGAAACGAGCTGTCTTCACTGCAATTTAGTTGTTCAATTTGTTTAAAAAGTTTTCATTAAAATTCAATGTCAGCAACACATTGATATTGCACAGCTAACTGAATGAGCTATTGCTTGTGAAAAAAATGGCACCATTTATGGATTATAGCTGAAAAGCGGCTACGATTGCCTTGTCATGTACGGCAGTGCATTTTTGGCTTTCAAATTTGCCGGCTGTGTGTCAATGAAAGTGGCCTTTGCATTTTATCCGCAAATTTCCCAAGCGAGTGGAATTGTGACTATTTGAAAGTCCACTGGGACTCACTTCCAAATGATCGACAAATCTTTAATCCCTGCGCGCGCATCTGTGGCCAAGTTCGTTATCGAATTTGTCATTTGTTGGAGTGATGAAAAATTATGAACACTTTTCAAAGTTCAAAACAACAATTTCATTTCCACAATGCAGCTTAACTGGAAGCATTATGTACAAAAAAGAAAAAAAATAAATAAACAAGAAAAGCGACAAATAAGAAGCAGCATACATAAAACAACGTTACAAAATTCAAATGCAAACACTACTCAAGCAAAAC
The DNA here is from genome assembly GCA_001447755.1 of Trichinella papuae. Classification (NCBI taxonomy): domain Eukaryota; kingdom Metazoa; phylum Nematoda; class Enoplea; order Trichinellida; family Trichinellidae; genus Trichinella; species Trichinella papuae. Next base: position 15,342 of record JYDO01000099.1, read on the forward strand.
TCATGGCGGCATAAATCAATGGTGTTTGCATGCATATTAACCAGAAAACGTCTCTTTTCGCTTTCTTCTGTATGCAATCCAAGCAGATTAAACAACACTATTCGATTTGATCTTTTCGAAATCTAAGCACATTCCATGATGCTCATCACGAATTAGTCGCCTCAAACGTTCGTCGAAATCGTCCTTCCAAGCCATTACAACGGTGTGCTTGTTCAATACAATTCCTGGACGATTTGGATTTAATGTATTATCTAAACCTAAAATAAAGACATAAATTTACTTGTTTTTCCAAATAAATATGCTTCATTTAGAATATTTAATAATTTGGTACAATTTATAATCTTAAAAGTTCACTATGATGCATCAAATAAACTGACTAAACAGTAAAATAATATTATTATTAAAACACTTAAAATAGTTGATTACTTACCTAATATGAGGTATTTTTTGCCAAGACGAATTCTGGGGCATTTGCATTGAAAATTCTGCTCTGGAATCCATATGGAATCTTCTCCACGTCGAAGTCTTGAGTACGGTGCTCTCTTGTATATAGAAGTTATAGCAAGCCGATACTTTAACCAGCCGTCAACCATTTCTTTAGCAATTACTTGAGCTTCAATTGCTTAAAAGAGATAATAGTATAATTTTTATTAAAAAAAAATTAAACTAGTTATTCATATGCTATACTTCAATATACATGTTTAAATGATATATTTTTCAGGGTGAATTCAAATTTATTTTTATCATTTAAATTTAAGATAAAAACTTTACCAAATTCTCTACGGCAGAAGCGTTTCAGCGTTAACCGTTCAGGCATAGTTCGACATTTTGGGCATTTAGCTAAAATTTTCATTTGTATATATAATGTGATTTTATTATTAAAAATTTTGAACTTTTAATAGTTGCATTAAAATAATATTAACTAAGCTTTTATAAACTGACATTACTATTTTGCACAGTACATAATAGTTTCGTGTGTTTATTATGCATGAATAATTTTTAAATTTTCAAAGCAATATAAAGTATTTGATGAACAAATAATTTTTTAAAAAGTGAATGTTTATCTAGTCTCAGGATTTTTGAATAACAGTTATAAAATTCATATATGGCCTTGATTTCAAAATATCAAATTTACTGGAAAATTTTTAAAATCCAATGGAAAATATTTTTCCACAATCAGGACAGTCAGTTTGTAAGCAGAAGCAGATGCAAACCAAGATGCATGGACGGCAGGTGAGCATCAAGCTGACCCAGAAAAGAACGTTTTGTTCCATTTAAGGTTTAAGGTCATGCTGATCAGCGTCCTTGCTGCAAAAATGCGACCCCCGTTTTGACGCTGCAGGCTAAACTTGCACAGTAAGAAGCAGCAGCAGCAGTTCCAATGGAAATTCTCATATCTATCCCCATCAGATTATTTTTAATATTTTTTCTTAGTTTTACATCAAACAGTCACAAAATCATATACATATTGATGGTAAATCTCTGCAACTGATGACAGTTATCATTTACTTCTTCTGAAATGGAGAACATGCATGTTCAAAAGTTAGCAAGCTTATCCATGGGGAGAAAGAAATCAATAAGTTGATGAAAGCTACATCCATTTGACTAGATTGTTTATTGAATGAAATTGAATTTCGTTCAAGCTTTTGAAAACGATGAAAAATCTTAATTATGGAAAGAAATTTAGTGTTGTTTAACTTTTATTAGCACCATGCGAACCATTATCATTATTTGTATAGGATTTTTACTTATATTTTTTAAATGAAGTAGTTATAAGTTAAAGAAATATCAAATTACACATATTTAATGCCCAGGTGCAGATGAATTGTGTAGAAATGAAATTAAAAAATAGCATATTACCTGCATCAAATCCATCTTCTGGAAAAGCTGAAACAATTTTTACGCAAGGAGCAATAGGTGATCGACTTTGTTGATATCCTTTAGCGCATTGATTGCAAGTAATTCCTGTAACGCCTGGCTTACATGGACACTGAGCCGTAGTTTGATTGCAATATCTGCTCAGAGCACCGACAGGATGGCAATTGCATGCTAAAATATGCACAACATTTATTGAATATTTTTTTCATAAAGTATAAATTTACATAAAAACGATCTAAACCTTTAAAATAACTTAATCATTGAACAAAATAAAATTTTCATTGCTTTCAAAATATTTTCTATGTAGAACGTTTACTTTTTTTATTCTGATCATTCACTGTTTTTATGAAATCAATCTATTTTATTTGTCTTGTGTACTATTTCATATGTATAATACAATAAAATCTGCAATTCCTATTTGTAAATACAAGCTGCAATTGTGCAAACTGAAATTTAAATGCTTTCATTCAAATAATAGCTTTGTATAGGCTAAAGCGGTATAATTGACCACAAAGCAGACAGACACAACGCTAAATTCAAATTGCCAAACGGAGATAGGACGTCACTGACACGAGCCATTGTTTGCCCTTAATGACAGTGCAATTTTGATGATTAATGATCATGCTAGCTACATATTGGCAAAACGGCATCTCTCAGATTACCCCGGATTTCTGGCAATCCAAATGGCCACATAAACCTGACAATGATTCGTTTGAATAAGAAAATCAATTTTTTTTAATTGGCTGCTTATGGTTTGTATCCATCCGGATTAGATTTTTTAGCCAAAATGATGTTTTTTAGAGCTTTATTACCTGTATTGTGCAAAATTCCCTTTCCACCTAAGGAAAAAGTCAAAAAAAAAAGCAAGTGTTACTTACGTTTGCAAGCTCTTCGATGCGTCATTGGCAGTTTACGATCACGATAATAACCTTCTTTGCAATAGTCACAGTGAACTCCGGCAGTGTTGTGGCGACAGTTGATGCACATGCCTCCTGATTTATAGTTACTCATACGATACAGTTCCATGTTAAAACGGCATCGGCGTGCATGGAGATTGCAATTGCAAGCTTAAAAAGAGATATTCAAAGTTATGTAATGAAAATATACTTTTTTTAATTGAAACAACAAATGATAAAAGTAGAATTTTCCTAATCTAAAGGAATATGGCATTCAATATATACAATGCAAAAAAAGAGAAATCAACGCTGTTTAATTTGAAAAATCGAATTTTACTGCCCAATTTCAACAGTAATCAATAATGTTATACAAAATATACAAATGCAGTTGTTTGCAAAGAAATGCATTAAATGTAATGGTTAGTAGAAAATTATAAATTGTGCATTAAAGAAAGACTGTTTCATTCAATATATTACAATATTTGTTTCATCTTAATGCAATTGAGCAATTCCGATAAAGCTTCTTTTTGTTTTGTGTAAAATATAATACACATATAGGATCATATATATTTGCAGTCATTATGAGTTTCTATCGGTGAACGGATTTGAGACGTGATATTGCTTCGAACAATAGCTCTATTTAATCTATCTGGTCGCACACTTTGAAGCCAAAGCTGAAATGTACAATGGAAAATCGACGTGCAGCTTTTACGACCGCTCGATTATCCAATTTACTAATTAAGCGGACGAATTCATTTCCAATTGTCCCAAATATAACACTTCACGCCTAGACCTTCCTGTATTTTGCTTATTCTACTAAGCTAAATCAAAATTTATACCTAACAAGGATTGGCAGATAATGACGATCAAATTGTCAGATGACTAAAAAATTTAAATAAAGTACGCCACAGTTCTCAGTGAAATGAAATCACTCGATCGTATTACACAAAAATAAATACTTTACATGCTAAATGATAACCATTTATTGTATTTTATTAAATAAATAATCATATTTGAAAAACATTTAAAAATAAGTTGATAATACTTCATATATAACATTATAAAGCAAAAAAAATAAAAAGATAATGAAAATAATAAACTGTGGGACTCTTTTGAAAATGTATCTTCTATTAATTTATTTAGCATAGTTATCAGGCGTAGCGTGGAATAATTTTCATTTTGTTTTATTATTCCTTTGTTTCAGTTTTTTCCACTTTCCTAATAATCTGGTGCTACTCATGAAGAAAGGAAAGGTTACCGCTTATTCAAGCAGCATTCCTCAAAATGCCTCGACCCAGTTGTCAAAAGTTGAAGGCGCCGGTATATGACTGACAAAGATTGAGAACTAGGCTTGATAAAGTGCGAACAAGTGGACCATACTGATGTCAAGTCACCTCGTTCAGCTAGCTCAGCTCGTCAAAGTCTGGTCAAGACGGTTGAACACATGCGGATCCAGTTTTTGGAACCTCTTAATCTTTTCCAGGGTCCGCCGACCCGCTCAGTTGTATCTGGCTCGCTCGGTTGGGAAGAAATGATAAAAGCTGAAACGTCACCCGCTTCCCAGCAGGACACGGTCAACCTGCTGAGTGCGACCTGCGTTCTGGCTAACCAGACGGTTTGTCGCCTCCCGGAAATGGGGCCATCTCCATCTTGACCGGTTGGTCCCCTGCACAGAGTCGCTTTTTTCTTGGAAACAATACCTGATCATTCATTGTTTTCACGTATAAAAAGCATTTATCACCCAATAAAATAACACATCACCTCGTGATTTATTACAAATGAATTTACAGAGAAATTATTATTTTCAAACCTGAAAAAAACTTTTCAATTAGGAAAACGTTTTTCAAACACATTCTTTATTGAACATGCATGTCAGATGTAATGTAGTGCATTTTCTAGATATTGATAAAAGAATATCTTAATTTTAATATTTAAATATAATATTTACATTTGTTATGCAATTTTACATGCCAATATACTTCAGTAAATATAAATCTGTAGTATACTTAAATGAAATAAAGCAATTGTAACAACTCAGATTCATAATACGTCATATGAAACAGATAACTTTTATAAACGGCTTATAATCTCAATCACAGGCAGGCATTAATTAAAAATAATTTTAAACATAGGAAAGTTAAATTGAAATATCTCAAAATTATGCAAAAAAATTTCTCTAAAATTTTTATTCTACACACTGTTGTCAGCGATTTTGTTGACCTATGCAATTCATTGAATTCAATTAAAAAGCAGATAAAATAATCATTTCCTAACCGTTTTTAAACTTTTTAAATATAATAATAATAAAGCACAAATGAAATAACAGTATATAGCAATAGCTGATAGCAGTAAGAGGATGATACATCTCCCACACAAAATCATATATAACGTTTATTATTTTCATTATCATTTGAGAATAATTAAATTATCATTCTGACGATATAAGTCTTTAACATTTTCCACTATTGTTGTTCAAACTTATATGATCTGTCAAATAGTATTTTATATTCCAATTATTTACAGACATCTGATCAACTAGTGAAATATTGTTGTTATATTTAATAAACTAATTTTACTTCAAATTTCAAAAGTGCTCTTGGGAAAATTTATCATAAACGAAATTATATACAGATGACATGAAAAACAAGTCAGTTTCAGTAAAAACTGTAAAAATTAAACTATACTTCAAAAAATTGTTTAAATCATAAAGATTAGTAAGCAGCTAGATTTTTTTGAAAAAACAAATTTCACTTTAGAACACAGATATTATGAGTAATAAAAGACTTTCATAAATCAATACGTTCAGAAAAATATAAAATACAAAGAAATACATGTAGTATGTAAATTCAAAGAGGTCAAAAAAAATCGATGACGCAGGATAGTTTTTATGAACATGTACATTTTCCAGTAAAGCAAAATCAAGCTTCTGTATTTGTGAAATTGCCAATTATTGAAAACAGCTTTCTAAGATTGCAACAAACAGAAAATAAGAAGCAATCTAGTTATGCATCCAGTGATCCATCCCACTGAAACATCTGCAAATTGAAATATGGCCTTTCTTGTCATTTTTGCAAACCCACCTTTTGATATAAATGAAATTGTACAGTTCAGCATAAAATTAAAAAAAAAACACATACACACACACACACACACACACACACAATAGTCTGTCTTTTATTCACAGCTAATAACCTTGGAAAGGATGTTATTTTTCCCACCAGAAACAGAAGTGCAATGTTTGGTTTAATACAAAAAACATCCTTTGTCAACATTTACTTTTAACTTTTCTTGTGATGAAAAATGAACTTTTAAAATATTCTCAATTAAAATCAAACGAATTATCAGATGATTTATTCTTAAAACTTAATTTTTCAAAAATATGTTTCCGCTTATAAGATTGACAAATTCAGTTGAGAATAATAATTCATATGCATATTTCATCACTAAATATCAATATTTTGAATATAAATTTCAGAAAAAGAAACATTTTCAAAGTTCAACTTTATCAAATAATTAACCATATCTTCTTCTTAAATAGAGATTATAGAAAATGAAAATGAATTTTGAAATGGCAACTTCATTGTAACCCACTTATTTTCTTTATACAGTTAATAATTTTATTACAGATTCATTCTCTCTGTGTAACAGTTTTTCATGTAGATATATTTGTAATTTGAAATTTAGATCTACCTCTGAAAGCGCATAATATAATAAAGTAAATGAAAGTGAATTCTCAACTTAAACTGGCAAATAAATTGCGCAACTATTTGCTCATCTTCGGTAAAGCTATGAAGAAATCATATTTCATAAGTTTTTAGCCTTGTTTTTGTTCAAAACTAAAATAATACCACAAAAAAAAGACCATGAGGAAGGATAAGAAGTAGAGGAGATTTTGTGTTGAAAAGCGGAAATATGTTTCCGGCACTTGGTTTATTTACTTTTTTTTTCCTTAAAAGTGCAAAGAATTGAAGAAGGCCGCGACCTGAGTGGTAACAAAAGACCGCCAATAGCCGCTGCTACACGGCTTTTTTCTGAAAAGCTTCACGCCGTGTCGCCGACGGCCGGCGTGCTATAAGACAATCGGTCCAGCTTTGCACAGCAGAAGGTCGAAGTACTATTGTTTCTATTGGGCGTGCTAATTGCCTTCGGTAGCACATCAAAGATGCCTCCTTTGACGAGGTGGCTGAACATTACCCGATTATCGCCTCTGCGAGCATTGTACTCAGTATGATGACCCCAGAGACATATTCAGCCCATTCTCGTTAACAAAATATATATTCAATGGATATAATAGCATGAAAAGAAAAAAAAAATCTTATGCAAGAAATCACTTACGAACACATTCATGTGCATCTTCGACAGTGGCACGACCCCATGGTCTGTCATAATGAAACGGTTTACATTTTTCACAGTCTACGCCGGCAGTGCCGTGTTTGCAGTCGCAGACCAATTTGCCTGTATTATCCAACAAACAACGGCTAGCATGTCCATTGCATTTGCATCTTCCGCCGACTGCCAAATCAGCCATACTGTAGAAAAACTGCTCTACTGCATTGGACGAGTTGATTCCACTGTATCGATGAGTACTGTCAACTTTGAGACGAGTCAAGATCACCCTTATATCAGTAGCTGTTACCCAATCCTTTGTAAAAAAAATATTCATAATATTAGATGGAAATCAAAATGAAATAGCCAAGCGCACACATACACACACAAACATGCATTCATATTTTTAGTGTTGTTTTTTTGTTTTCCTACCTGTAATACTGGACTTTTTTCAAAATCAAATGCGGATGGACGACCTTCGAGTGTAGCAAAAGCGATTCTATCACCACGCAGAGGAGCCGCACTGTGCGCATCTGTGCACAACGCTTCTTGTTCATTGTGTCGTGAGATCGGCACGTTTGGAGTTTTGTTGTACATCAATTGACACTGACTAGAGTAATATTGAAACGGGATCCATGTTCGACCATAGTCAACACTTTTCAGTATCACCATCGAATCTGGCCTGTGGTGACAAAACTGTGTGCTCACGTAAGTCACCTCATACTTCTTGCCCAAGGATAAAGTGAGAGTGACGTTGCCAGCACCAGATGTGGTCGGCTCTGAGACCCAGCATGTCATGTTTTGCGGGTTGTTCAAGTCTGTCAACGCAGACGCCGGATAGGAATGAGCGTCTGGACATGCTCTGCACTCTTCACGAAACGTGGCACTGGCTTGAATTCCATCCCGTCTCCACCAACAAAAACGGCTAGCTCCATTTTGGCCACACGTTGATGAACTGACCACTGGTTTGCCAAAGGCGGCGTTGACGAAGTCTGGTACGCAACGAACCGGCTCGTGCCGAGCGTTGTAGCACGGATCTTTATCTGGACGATGCAGTCCAAACATGCTGAAATAGGCGCCGTCGCAGAATGCACCCATTTGCAACAGCAACAACCAGAACCGATACCAATAGCACTGGGACCACATGGACAAAGTTTTACAATGATCAGTTTCGAAAAATGTGATATTATTAAGAAACGTTTGCGTTTGCTTTGAGTCGATATGAGCCGCTTAATGGGCAGAAAAGAGCAGCGACTTGCCGGAAATGTTCACCGCTTACGGTAGTCGAACGTTGATTGGTCGTCATGAAATCAAACTGTGTGTCTGCTCTAGTGTAGATGTCGCCCTAGTGTCAACAGCACCGCTTTCGTGAGACAACAATTAGAGTGGCATTTTTCGCCCGCCTTGACTGAGGTGTGAATTGAACTCGAGAACGGTCAACACTGCCTATCAATGACCACCAAAGTAGTGACATTAGCAAAAGTAGCAAAACAACAGCAACACTTTATATTCAAAAATTCAACATTAGCGACATAATTTCTTTTCTAGTTCGAAGAACAATAAACTTATTAAATTTAAACTAACAATAAAAATTCAGTCAATCAATATGTAATGCATTTGAAATATAATATATAAGTTTATAAAATAAAAAAGACATATTAAAAAAAGAGCATTTCTATAATTGAATGCCAAAATTATATTAAATTATTCCACTACTTATTTGAAAATAAAAAAATTTTTTTAATTAAATTCATTCTATTGAAATAATAATAATAATAAATTTTGATAATTTCACAACTGGACGAAAAAAAATACCATACGATTTATAATTACGAAATGTGACACATCACGCAGTGCACCTCAGCATGGTTAAATTAAATTTTCAAAAGACACACTTTTAATTCATTTGGAAAAGTAAAAATAAAAATATTATTCATGCACTGAATTGAAATTGAAAATTAAACAAATAACAAGATAAAATAGTTGAAAAGTAAAAAATTTTTGAAAATAATAAATCAACTTTTCATATTTAATTAGATTAAAAAATTAAAATATTGGAAATCATTTTTTATAATATATTTTAATTTTCAATGGAATAAAAGTTAAAATCATTGGCAATTAAACATCTTCATGATGAAAATAAACTTTTTAAAATGAATTATCATCTCATGCAACAACAACAACATAATTGTATTGCATGATATAATTTTGTTTTCAAATCAAAGTACAATATTTTAAATTCCTTTAGAAAATAAGATTACAGATTATTTAAAAAATGATTAATTTTACCCAGCTTTCATTTTTTGAACATTTTATCAAAACAAATAAAAAAAAACTTGTACAGATGAATATTTAAAAAGAAATGAAATAGTGATATTTATTGACAAGTATAATCGTAGAGATGAATAAATAATCAATAATTGCCGAAACTCATTCTACTGTAATTTTGAACTTATTTTTGAAACATTCAAAAACAAACTGCTCAAGCATGTATATAGAAATATTATTAAGCCAATTATCGAGAAAAATGATAATTCTTTTTTTTTGTTAATAATTACAATCAAAATAATTTAATTTAAATTTTTAGATAAAAAATTATTACATTAAAAGAAATCAACCAGTTGTAAAGTGATACAAAAATTAAACAATGCAAAGTGAAAAAATTTTGGGCAAGATAAAAAGAATGGCATATTTTTGAAAATTGCAACTACAAAAATGTTGCACAAGATGTTGTCTCTTCAATTGAGCATTGCTTGAAGCAATTTATCCAATTTCACTGCAATGCTGCTTATATTCAAAAGAAAACAAGACAAAAAAATTTCAATAAATGAGAAGATTAATTAATTTTCATCAATTTTTGATTTAAATTTTTTGTATTATTTTTTTGAATTTGCTAACAATTGAAAATTTTAAATTTAAACTAATGACAAGTACAAGTGAAACATGAACAGTTGAACAACAGCAACAACAAATATGGTGCTTTTCGTTGTCCAGTTGAAAATATACTCTTACTTATTCAATTTGAAAATTCAAAAAATTATAATAAGCTCAAAACAGTTTTTCATATGCCAACAATTACTCGACGGCCCCTGTATACAATCAGTCAGTCTCAGTTAGTCTGCTTCCGTTTCACCGATCGATATTTTTGAAACAAAATAAAAGAAGAAGCAGACATCCTTTGCATAAGCTTTTATCATTATATTCATCATTAATATTTATATTCATCATTTGTTTAGCACTTTCAAAAAAAAAATAGTTTCTAAATTTATTTTACAAAGATGCGGTATATTTGGAAATTTCATTTCAACAATCACATCCAAGTTGCTCGTATAACTCGTATAACGCGCGTACATAGACAGTTGAACATATATATATATATATATATTATGACAAATTAATTTACCTGATCCAAATACAGTATCTATTTTCAACAACAATAGGACGTTACAACAGTATGAAAAGAAAAAAGATATTCGAATCAAGCTTGTAGAAACACAATGTTGTATCGAATATTCACAACTTTTTCAATAAATAACATAACGCGTACATGCATGCATGCATGTGCAATGTTCAAAAATATCTATCACGAATAGAATCGAGATAAAAAAAAATATTAAAAACAAATTAAAAAAAAATTTTTTTTGTTTCAATTATTTACCAATAAAAGAAAACGAGCAGCATACAGAACGTTTGAACACAGAAAGAGAGAAAGGGATGAAAAGTGAATATACAGCGAGTTTAAGCGGATGCAAAACAAATAAACTTGGAATAACACTGCACCAATTATATACATAAATATGCGGCCAAGAGAACGACCAGTTTGTGCAGTGGACCGTTATTCAACAACTGAACAAACAATACTGCATCAGATATAAAGCAGCAAGAAGTCAGAAAAAGAGGAGGAAGTGGAATAACATAACACTAGTTCCATCTGGATCTTCTTTTAGTAGCTTCATCCGTTGACTGGCCGCCAGTTGAGTCATCACCAGAAGCAAAAGATGAAGCTTCCGGGTTGGAGGAAAAAATTTGTTCTTCTTCATTCATTATTAATTTCATTCCTTCTTCTACTTGTTGTTGCTGCTGTTGCTGTTGTTCATGAGCTACTTGAAAAGCTTGAAGCTTTTTCTTCCATTCTGGTATCGGATCCGTGAACGTCGTCTGATTTGTCCCCATCACTGGCGCATTGGCAGATGGTTTAAACGTCGACTTGTAATGATTCTGTTGAAGAAAAAAAAAGAAAAAAACAATCAAGCTTTCACAAAAAATAAAAATAAAAACATTACAGCATAAGCAGCTTTTATTGAATTCAGCCTGTCTGAATTGCCACTGCATGATGCTTCTTTCACACTCTGTTGCAATTGGGCATTAGCTTGATCTGAAAACAAAATATAAAAAAATATATATAAAAAACGCAACACAACAAAAAACAAACAGAAAAACAAATAAATAAATATATATATATATATATGTTAACCTGATGAATTCCCCTTCTTGTAACCAAAGCCGAAACCTCCAATAGAACCCGGCTTTTTACCACCAACTGAATTGGAACGAGTTTTGCGAAACCATGCACTTTGCATTGCTAAACTGAGCAAAGCAGTTGGAACTTCTTGATTAACACTTTCCAAACTTTTCACCAAATGTCCAGCAAATTCTTTATCCTTGTCAGTGACCAAAGTATACGCAAAACCTTTTTCTCCTTTAACACATTAAATCATTAAATCAGCAAAGCAAAAAAAACATTACTGAATAATCTAAAAACTTCCACTGACCAGCTCGTCCCGTACGTCCAATGCGATGCACATGCGTGTCCAGATCCTTGGCAACATCATAATTAATAACTGTCTTAATTGTTGGAATATCCAAACCCCGTGCTTGAAAAAAAAAAAAAATTTTTTTCAATAAACAATACAATATTTTAACATTTTAATCAACATTGTACCAGCAACATCGGTTGCGATCAAAATTGGTACATCATCTTTTTTGAACGTGTGAATGACTTGATTGCGTTCGTGTTGAAGCATGTCACCATGCAAAATGCAGACATGGAAATCTTTCGCTTTCAAATTTTCCGCAATTTCTTCCACGTGCACTTTTTGCGATATAAATATCAGCACTTTTCCCACTGAAAAACAGAAACATATTCTGAATTCATTTCATTCAAAAATCCTTTTCACAGCATTCAAATTTTACAATTAATTATTCATTGTCACTTACTGGAGCAAAATTTTACCAAATTTCCCAACAGCCAAGTCCACTTTGTCGGAGGTGAAGCGAAATATTCTACAATTTGCTGAATGTCAGCGTTTGCCTGAAATTGAACGTTGAAATAAAATCCAAAATAGAGCTATATGTTAACAATGTATGAAAGCAAACCTCTCCAACTTCACCCTGAATAATTTTTACAGGATTTGTCAGTACATCACGTGCTAGACGTTCAATTTTCTTTTTAAAAGTCGCGCTGAACATCAAACACTGACGATCTGGACGAATGTGGTCCGCAATGGATCGAACTTGAGCTTCTGAACAAATGGCACAATTTCACATTAAAATATAAAAAAGATGAATTTTTAAATTTAAAAAAAAAAACCAAAGCCGAGGTCGAACATTCGATCCGCTTCGTCTAAAACAAAATAAGTAACGCGCTCGAAATTTGTCGCCTTCGCTTTAACCAAATCAATAATACGTCCCTGAAACCAAATTAAAAACAAAAAATTAATTAAGAAAACCTATTCACATATCAAAAATTAAAGCAAAACAAAATACATACAGGAGTGCAAACTACCACCTCAGCGCCTTCGGCTAACGCTTTCGACTGTTCCCATTTTGAACCTCCTCCGTAAGCGCAAATCACTCGAATATCAAAATATTTGCCATATTTTTTAGCTTCATTATAAACCTAATTTTCAAAATATTTAAATTTCATAAAACTTCTATAAATAACAATTAAACTAAAATATACTTGTATGGCCAATTCTCTAGTCGGCACAACAATTAAACAAATAGGTCCTTCTTTTTCATCAAGGTGGCGCTAAATGAACATTTCAACATTAGCCTAATAATTATTTAAAAAATACAAATAATAATCCAACAAACTTGACTAATAATATGATATATTGCTGGCCACAAATAAGCTGCCGTCTTGCCACTGCCAGTCTTGGCAATGCCTATTACATCTCGCCCACTCATTACAACTGGTATTCCCTAAATGAAGGAATGAATGAATAAATACATCGTTGCACGTTAAACAATACCTGGGCTTGGATAGGAGTTGGCTGTGAAAATTCATATTTTCGAATCAGGCTCATCAATTTTTCATCAAATCCAAAATGAGCAAAGCTGGTAACCAATTTTGGTGCTCGGTCGCCGGTGACTTTTATATCCATTTTTGCACGTAATTCGTTTACTTGTGCTTGGGTCAATTTTGCAATATCTGCATGTTCAATGTAAAAGTTTTTTTCAAATGGTTCATAATCAATTTGCGAATGATCAATCGGTGGAAGAGGATCAATATACTAAACAAAAAAAAAATAGATGCAAACTGAAATCAAGAGATATCAAAATAAAGAACTTATAAATTACTTTGCATCTTTTATAGATAGGATTCCCTTCATCATCGTATTCTATATCATCCTCTTCTTCAACTTCTGAGAATTTTCCAAGTTTATCTTTGTTTTGTTCAACCCAGCTAAATTTGATAATAAACAAATAAAATAAAGTAACATTCAAAATATTCAACATACTTAAAGTACGATTCTTGTTCGTCTTCATCTTCAATATCAGTACGGCCAAGTTTACTGTTAGTCAATTTTTCAACTTTGGAATGTTTAGCATTTTCTATACTAATTTCCTTATCTCTTTTCGCCTGTTTCTAAAGAAAAACTATTGTCATAATATGCTTAGTAAAAAAAGAAAGCTTCTATCACCTCGACATCCGCCATAAAGGCATCTAACGGATCCACTTCGTCATCACTGTTAGATCCTCCTTTACGTTGACTGGAAGAAGTAGATTCTGCTTCATCAGCATCTTCTAAGCTTAAAATACTCAACACTCATTAAAAATTTCTGAAAACAAATTTATGAGTCTAAACACTTCATACTAATTATAATGCTAAACTGAAACTTGTTGGCATAGAAACTGAAATTTTACTATTTTTCATAGGCGCATTGCATGGATTACTACACTTACTTCTCATCGTAATCACGCATTCTTCTTTTACGAATTTCTCGCGAATATTGCATCTTAGCGCATTCAAATTGCGACTGGTGATAATCCGACATTGCTACGCTTTCAGATAAGTGTCAGCTATAATTATCGATCATCTAATCATTTAGTCATCAACTGAAAACATATGAAGCTAACTTACAAAAAAATTGACAATAAAAGATCTCAGAAATAAGTGCAATTTTTTCTTATAAAAATACTCTTCAACATACAGTAATTATAGAGATTTTCAAGTACACATTTTTCTACAAAAGCAAAAACAAAGAAATTTCAAATTTGAATATACACATACAAACATTTATTAAAATATTTAAGTAAAAAATTAAGGTTTATTTAATAAAATATTTTAATATTCAAACTTACTTTAAATTAATTACAGCATTTAAAGTTTTTGTAATTTTTTCATCTAATAAGATGCTAATAAACATTAAATTTTATTATATTGCAATATTTTTATAAAATGTAATTTTATTGTTTCAAAAACAAAATTTTATTAAATATACTTCACATTTTAAAGATATGCAAAGGCCGTAAAATATTGCGTAATCATTGAAGAGCTTGCCTTCTATAGTCTGTACTGTAAATAAAATTATTGTAAATGCAGACTGCATTTAATTCACGCATGCAAGTTTCATTTAAATGCTATGGTAAACTGATGTTTAACGAATCTGCTCCACCAATTCTTGCGGAACAACCTCTGATGCTCAGGGAGTAGACTGTAGGTATGGACGTTAGCGGCAATTCAAGTTCTAGCGAATGCCGACCCGGAAAAAGAAAATGTTCTAAATAGGGATTTATTGATCAAATTTACAACACCAACAAATCGTCTATTAGACACGGACAGCATGCACAAGCTCGATTTTCGTCGATGCTTGACCATGTAACGAACCGTCTTCCATGGTTGACGGATCGGCCCGAGTTTCAGGATTAACGCAACTATCTTCGCTGCCTGCGTTAACCTTTTGTCCATGCTCGCATTTATTTGTTGACATCGAATAAATAAAAGAACTAACAACTGAGCAAGATAGAATGCTTTAATATAGCAAGAGAACAACAATCGATGCACTGAACCACACCGCGATCAACTAACCAGTAAACCGCCACCAATTCCAGCTGTTGGGGAATTTTTCGTTCCAACTTGAAAATCTTTTTGTAGTGGACTGTAGAATTTATTTATAGATGATTTTAACAACGTATGATATAGGATTCAAGTTTATTCAATAAGGTAACAAGACAGATAACGAGAGAATAGCCCAAGAGCGGTTCAAGCGTTGGAAAGAAAAGCTTTCTTGCTTGTGTTTTCAGTGTGATCTTTTTGGTGTGATCGTGTGTGATCGTCCCTCCTCCCTCCTCACTCTTATTTATACGTTTTTCCTGACCTGACTCCGCGTCTGGTGGCCAAAATCTCCGGAGATCGGTCAGATAACCGATTTGGTTGCGCAATCTCTGGGTTGTGCAGCTTAGCATGGTCTAAACAGCCGCGCTGTCAGAAACATTTCAATTTGACGCTTTTTCGGCAACTTTCAGCAGCTGACCACCGGGGTTGTGGCAGGTATATGGCATGACGCTAACCTTTTGATCGCTTAATTGCGATTCCATTGTTCACCGGTGAGAAAAACAAGGCAGGCAACTGGTGTTGCGTCACCGTTGTTTTCGTACCCGGAGTAGTGTTTTGTTCACAGGGAGTTTTAGGTACTGATGAGCAGGTATTGAGAAAAGATTTCTCAACACCTCCCACCCCAGAAAGGTGAACAAAGGTGGTTATGCGTCACTGGATGGTTCCACCAGGCGGAGTGATCTAGCAGATCGGGTTACTGTTCCTTGTCCGGTTTTTACCGTCGCCGATCTGATAACGCCGTCTTTACTCGGGTGGATCTCAATGATCTTTCCGATGGGCCATTTGACCCATGCTGCACCGGGTTCGTGCACCAACACAATGTCACCCACTCTGGGCTCTTGTTGAGTTTTGCGCCATCTTCCACGTGTGGTCAGGGTGATGACGTATTCCTCTTTTCGTCTTTTCCATAGTTGGGCAGTCAGGCGTTGCTGATACCGTCATCTCCGAATCAAGTGGTTTACTCCACTTGTCGCGTCATCACACCGGTTAATCTTGGTTCTCACACTCGGTAGGCGTGAAAGCTCACGGCCGATTAAGAAATGGGCCGGAATTAATACTGCTGCACCGGAGATGTCATCACCCATGAACACCAGTGGTCGATCGTTGATGCGCGCTTCGATTTCACACAAAATAGTGTGAAGCTCGTCATATCTGAGGAGAGCTCCTCGAATGGTCTTCCGTAGCGCATTCTTGATGGACCGGATGAGTCTTTCCCAATAACCACCGCACCAAGGGGCTCTTGGTGTGATGAATTTCCACTGGATTCGTTCCTGGTTGAGCTTGCGCTGCATTTGGAATTTCTGAACAGGCACTGGATAAAGGTGTCTGCTTGTTTGAAGGACCCGAAGTTGTCGGATTGCTCTACATCTTCCGGCTGCTGAGGCTAATAAAACTGCTGACGGGCTTCTCTCTGGTGGTTGTGGATAGCTCTCAGGATCTCCGGGATGTTCTGACTGGGAATAAGTTGCAGCAGCCTTCTCTCGCCAGTGTCCAGTATCTCCCATACGCGGCATAGGAGCCTTCTGTTCACGGTCATCTGGTTCCGCTGCGCCCAGAGACTTTTTATCATGTGACTGCTATCTGGAGCTTATCATGGCCAGCTCTTCACTATAATCAATCCACTTTCTGACCTGCAGTAGTTATGGGTCAACTTCTTGCCATTGTTTGACGAAGCTGGTATGATCTAAGGCTATGGAAGAGTGTCCCTGCGATGCACTGCTTACAGGTGCGCTATGAAAGCGCATCAGCGTTCCGATTGCATTATAAAATCACACATAGACATCGAAAACGTTTTATTTGTGTAAACGCAAGCGCCAATGAGGTCTCGCGAGCTCAATCACGTCTTTTATATCAACTCGAGTGACACTCTATGTAAATTTTCATGTTTGTTCTTCATATATATAATATGTGAGGTTATATACATGTGTATAGTAATTTCTAAGAAATAATGCTGCTGTTAACATGTCTTTTTCTTTTTTATACTTTTATTGTGTTCTTTGATTTTTTTTGTATTTATGTTTCCCATATAATTGACCCGTTTAATCTGTTGCTTAACCAGGTAAGCTTGACTGCAGAATTCAGTTAAAACATACACGAGTACAGTTTCCTCGGCTATTTATTATCAAAACACATAAACACACAATATGAGCAAATGAAACAAAAGAAAAAGTACGACAGTCATCAACATGTTCACTTTTACAAAGATTTATAATGTATGGACGTGTTGAAAAATATCTGATGGCAAACAGTGTCAAGCAAACAAGAAAACTTACAACACTTTATTATACCAAAAAGTAGCAATTGAGAAATCTTTGAAAATTTTCAGCAATGATATCTGTTCGTTGCTGCAAAAGATGTTGTTGTCTTTTTAGATCTTATAAAGTTCTTTTATTCTACTGGTGCTTTCAGGTTCATTACACCATGTCATGAAGTTGCATTTTCCATCGTTATATTCGTGTTTGTGGTCTTGCAACACAACTATAGAGATGTCATTGTCATTAGGTCTTCTGAGCTTCATTCCAAGATCTTCCTCATTTAAAGCTCTCCATAATGTTAAAGCTGCTACATGAGTCGGATATTTATAAAATAAAAATTGACCAATTACCCAAATCGTTTATATGTAAATTCATCAGGATTTACAGTACTGCGACATATTCTGACAACTTTTTTTCAAGCTGCATATACAACACAAGTACGCTGCCTCTTTCTGCTGAGACCATTTTCATTATGTGTCATAAAGTCTTCCAATGTTGTGGTACTGAACATGTATGTAAATTGCAGTATTAAACATGTACATGAACTAATACTTTAAGGTCAGCAGCTTGAAAAATGTTTCTTTTAGCTTTGTAGAAGAAGTTTCAGAAGTCAAAGCATACAATTGTTTGACTGCCAATAAAACATTCTGATTTCATGGATATTTTTGGGAAAGCTTCCTGGTCTCTTACTTTTCCCGATCACCAACAAAGGAACTTTAAAAGTGCCAGTAATGCTGCTGCACATTGACTGTCTGCTTCCCTTTCTCGTATGATCAGGAAGAACATATGCTCTAAAGCAAGCATTATAATAATTATAATATAGGGGCAACTTGAATGAACCTACCGTTTGCGTTGCGCTTTACAGAACAGTCCCGTTTCATCCATACTGAAGATGTGACCAAGCGCGAATTGGTGCGTTATCTGAGGCCACACGCAACGCAGCCATTCGGGTGCCACTGTTCAAATCTGCGCTTCTTTCATCTCCGTGCAAATACACCGATTTTAAGTTAGAGTGCCTCAAGAAACGTGATAACCATCCATCAAGTTTCCATTTTCTGCAAGTTTCGTAGAGATTTCCCTGGCTTTATTCACAAGCAATTCCTGCTAAATGAAAAAGTTGTCACCCTCTTTCTTTCTTGATATAATCCATCAAAATAGCTGTTCAGTCCTGGTTTCTAGGTACCAGTATAGGTGGTATGCAAATCAAGCTCACGCGGAGTGTTGTATCTTTATCCAATTATTCATGTCTTCTTCATTCAAACAGGGGAATGCTTCTGAAAACAACCTCTTCAAATGAACAGCGTATTCTCGACCATCGTCGCTTTTTGATTGCCTCCGGTTAAAAAATTCTTTAATAAAGCGTTCTAACTTCGTGACAGACTTCGTTCTTACAGAACTTCGTTCGTTCGTTCATTCTTACAGAGGTATTCACCCCCAAACATTTCGAACAAGGTTGTTTTCAACTAAGCACAGTCATCTGTCTCATCAATTTACAAGCCTCATAGGATATCTCGCATGTTTGAGTCTGTGTGGTACTTGCACCAAAGCAGCTCTACGATCACTAGGAACTTGTGATGCTCAGAAGTACATTTCCATGTAGCCAACCCAACGTTCCATAACAGATGAGCTTGTAAGTATCTGAGGCGGCAAGATCAAATCTGAAATGCCAATCTTGTAACGCTCACCAGCTATGGCTCCCTTTAGTGCCAAGGCACTTTTGTTCTTCTTTGATTCCATATATACTTTATTATAAATATCTAAATCAATCAATCAATCAATTACATTTATTATTAAATTAAATATATAACAAAGTTCTGCCAGTATCGATTTATCGTCCATCAGAGTTTCATTTGAATAATGCATCGCAACAGCAGGCAATATTCTCTCAATCACGGAAATAATAATTATTATTATTATCCTCAACATTTACGTCCGCTATTAATGGTGTCTGCCGAGAACTGCATGCAAATATCTGGACTTTGTATGCGTAAACAATTTCGTTCGCTCATCGGCCCCTTGCAATAAAAGGAAGAAACAATATAAACAACACGAGTATAGGAACAGATGCAGACTAAAGACCAGTTGTTCATTTCTCTCACGTCTGGCCGACGCACACCAGCCCACTTACTCCCACGCCTTCATTCACTGTCTTACAGAAGGATTCAACTGATATTTAAGATTTTATCCGTTTTCATGCAGTCACTTATTTTAAAGTGCTCACAAAGAGAAAGCTCACTTCCTATATGCCTGGTAAAATGGACAAGAAACTTCTATAAAATTTATAAACCAGTTTATTTAGACGTCAATGTCGAAAAACTTCACAGATTATGACATGCACGTATAAATATATACAATGATGAAATATTATCATAGTAATAGTAACAGAAGTAGTTTACTCTGGAAAATAATATAAACAGATGTCATTGTTGGCTAAAACAAGATAATTTTGTATGAAATTATATTTTAAACACTACACGGCAATGCTGATGGTAAAACTGTTTGTTCGATCCAACTTTACGCGGGACAGGTGAGTTTCGCTAACGGAGTCACTGGCCCTTCTCAAGCTTAGAAGCGTTAGCTACAATTCGGGAACAACAGCACACGGAAACTAAGATTGATTCGGAAGAACCACACAAAACAATTACACGCTAACACAACACACACAAGATCACGTTTTCACTCACGTTCACTCTCGCCTTCGCACGTGCCTATTACGTCACCACCGCTGCCAACCGCCGGTTACGGTAGCGGATGCAGATGGTCAGGCTCAAACGAAGGGGGTTCTCAAAACTGTTCATAACAGGTTCATCACACATCAATTCAAAAAATAACAGATTCATAATTGAAATTATGTAAAAGAAGTTCATAAATAAAAATTAACAAGTATAAGGGTTTGATTTACAAAAATATTTGCATTTACAGATGCTAAATTTCATGTTTATAACGTCAAAAGCAAAATCAAAACATAAAGTTGAACGGCATTAAGCACTGATAAACTAATGTAAATTCAACCATCACAAGAATTAATTTATATACTGCACTGTCCATCAGCCTGTGAACAAATGTTTCATCGTCAGTAAAAATATTAGTTGCATATTTGATTGTTATAGCAAGCAATAAGTTTAAAAAGTAATAATTTTTCATGTTTTCAAATCAAATGTGAAAATCATAAACATTCCTTTAAAGTTTTCTTTGGGATCCAATAAATTATTTTAAAATTTTAAAGTTGCTTGTTTGTTTAGTCGTTTAAAAACTTTTAAACATGTCCACAATGAATAACAAAAAGCAAATGTTTTTTCTTCATTCAGGTGATCAGCTTCAAGAATGGCAAAACCAAAACGTTATCGTGCTCGCTCTCGCTCTCGATCACGTTCTCGAAGTTATTCTTCTAGAGGCAGAAGTAATGCATGCCGTCCATCGAGATATCAAAGAATTGAAAATGGAAAAATACTCATAACACGAAGTAAATCTCACGTAAATCTACAACGTTCCCGTTCTAGAAGTTATTCTAGAAAAAGTCGCGCTGCATCCTGTTCACGGGAAAATAGAAGAAGTAGAAGAAGAAGAAGAAGCTCTGTAACAATACGTAGATATCATGCAAATAGACAACGCTCACATTCTGGACGTTTTTCTACAGGCAATCGTGATGCATCTCGTTCTTCAAAAGATAGAAGAGGAAGACGATTCCCCAAAAGAAAACGAAGCAGATCTATTTCAAGTGATCAAGGTTCTTTTTCTGAATTTGATAAATCTGGCGGTTCAAGCATCATTTTGAATTCTACTCTTGGCAATTATTGTGCAAGTTGTTCTCAAATTTTACGACATTTCTATCCAGAATCATATATTCGATCGGTGACCAAATCCGATAAGCTCAATTCGTCGAACGATCAATCGTACCCATTAATTCAAGCTAGTAGTGGTGGCAGTTCGTCGAAAATTTCCCCCCATTCCTCTGATGCCAAAGATGAGAGAACTTCAAAATTTTACATCTTTACTGACAGTGATGACTCTGATCACAAAGCTAACAAGAAACTTCATTCCAAAAATCGTAAGAAAAACAAAAAGCACAAGAAGAAAAAGACTAAATCTGGACATGGATCAGTTCCATCCAGTCATCAGCATCATTGATCATCATTACCGTATTTCAAAACATTTTATTAATCATTTAAAAATAAGTTTTACGTTTTTTTTAATTTACATAGTCAATTCAAATTAATGTACTTACAAAAATTAAAATAAGTAAATAAAATATTTTGCTCACTAGTGTTTTCTTCGGCAAATTTTCAGTTCAGATATTCGGACATATTTCAGTCGTATTCAGCAAATATTAACAAATGAGAAAACAACATTCTGATTTGCTCTGAAATGACACGTGTATTCTTGCTTCGCTGTCACAGTACGAAGTGTACGGTAAAAACTAAAGCTGTCAAGTAACAATCTTGCAAATTCGACAAAAAAATGTTGATGATGAAATCACAAGACACCATTTCAATTATTTCAATCAAAATAATTGCATGGTTAGTTTTTGTTTAATAATTTGTTTTCTGGAAGTGTTTTTAAATTAATTGGTTTCCGACTGGTTTCTTTTAATTTGAACTTGAAAATCACAAACGTTATGGTTGTGTTGTTTAAATGGCAAGTTTGAATACGTTGTCTTCTCTTTAAAGTCTATTTAGACTTTAAAATGCGCACAGAAGTGAAAGCGATAAAGTGTTCGTCAATTCAGTTGAGCAGCTTTAAACATGGCGAAAGGTGCTCATTCTTTTTCTCGTTCGCGCTCTCCTACTCCAAGCAATTCCGGTGGAAGAAGTGGTCAATCCCATTTGTCGAAAGGTGGAAAAAGTGAAAAAACAGGAAAAAGACCAACTTCTCCGAATGGCCGAAGTGAAAGAGGAGGAAGAAGCGGAAGCTGGTCGAATGCGAATCAAGTTGGACACTCAAGTTCGAAAAGAAGCTATTCTCGACATCGAAATCATGCATCCCGTATGGCGAGAAGTCGAAGAAGAAGATCAACAGCAACCAAAACCAGTGAATATACTTTCAATTCACTGGATCATCATTCTCGACGTTATTCCACAGATGGAAGTGATGCATCCCATCGGTCGGAAAGTCGAAGCAGAAGAAGCAGGAGGAGGAGGAGGAGGAGGAGGAATAGACGAAGAAGTGCGACAGACGGATCTCCTTTCCGTTCACTGGATCATCATTCTCAACTTGATTCCACAGACGGAAGTGATGCATCCCATCGGTCGGAAAGTCGAAGCAGGAGGAGGAGGAGGAGGAGGAATAGACGAAGAAGTGCGAGAAGAAGGAGATCAACAACAACCCGAAACGGATCTCCTTTCCGTTCACTGGATCATCATTCTCAACTTGATTTCACAGACGGAAATGATGCATCCCATCGGTCAGAAAGTCGAAGCAGAAGAAGCAAGAGGAGAAGAAGGCGAAGAAGTGCGAAAAGAAGGAGAAGAAGATCAAGAGCAAGAAGCAGATCTCATTTAAGATATCACGGTGCTGCTCCTTGCGAAATGCCCGAACTGTTCAGTTGTAGTTGCCATCCTGGAATTTATTGTGAAGATTGTTTTCGCACTTTGCGACGTTCGTTTCGACACAAGTTCGAACGTTCGATATCCAAGCGGGCAACTTTGATGCTTCCAGACGACGGTAAAGTCTACCTGCTTGCTCCAAGTGGACGCAATATGTATCGAAAACTTTACGTCCAATTGAAATCCCCACACCACGCGGGCACGCTTTGTACAGCTGCGAAATATCCGTCCCAACGGCACAACTTTTCTGACAGAGATGAGGAGATCAATCGCAAACTTTTGAAAAAGCTTTATTTCAAGCATCACCGTACAAGAAAAGGAAAAAAGAAACACAAACATGGTCGTGGAACTTGATCAATTTACTCACTGCTTGTACTTATTCTCTTATTACGAATTTGTTGGAAGATGATTTTTAAATTTTATTCATTCGTTCACATTATTTTTTTCTATTTCATTTATTACAATTAATGATAGTGAATTGAATGATCACAATAATTGAAGTAGTAAAATTATGTATATGAATGAATAAACACGTGTTTGCATTGTATGATTTAGTGAAGTTCTGTTCTAAAGAAGATTATTATTATTCAACGCAACAACAATGAGCCAATATCATCCAATTCATAAATTCAGATCGTTGTTGTTTTGCATTTTTTTATTTCGAAATTAAACGTGAACAAAAAGAACATTCTCGGGGAACAGTGGCAGTACTGGTTGCATACAACGCTGAGAAAAAATGGGGAACAAAAAGTAAAAAAAGATCTGTAGGTTTGTCTATAGGTACTGTAGGAAATGGAAAATAATTTTATCAAAACGAAAAAAAAAGTAAAATGTTGTTCAACTTTGTGTTATTGAAAAGAAAATTCAAAACAGCTTATAAAAAAAGAAAAATAGTCGACGGGAGAAATTTTTTCCAAAAAAAATACGCAAATAATAAATTGGAAACAAAAATACAGAATGCAATTGAAACTTGCTTATTTTTTTTATCAAACCAATTCCTACTTTGCCATGTATATATATTGTGTAAAGTTAATCTATTAGAAAAGAAACAATTAATTAATTAATTAATTAATTAACTAATTAATTAATTCTCAGCTGCGATTCTTTCCTGCCACATGATCCGGAATTTTAACTAACAAATTGCAACCTATTCTACAATTACAGAACCATTAAAGCGCCAAAAGAACTAACTACTCATCATAATAATTAATTGGACTAAGTTTGGAAAATGGAGAAAAAGATTACAATATTCTGCGAGGAAAAAGAGAAAAAGCACGTAAATCCCCCCGCCCCCAGAAAGCAAATAGTTTTTTCACTCGGTTGAGCTTCGTTGACCTACCGGCAGATAATTGAAATTATGCAAAATATCAAATTTTTTATTAATTAATAAACAACAAAAAAAACCGACAAAAAGAATGAACAAAAACTATCACAGTGCTAAAAGAAAAAACTGTAAATCACAGAAAGAGAAGGAAAAACATGCATAATAACTATAATAAATAAATACTAAGTGCAGTAAAAGAATAAGAAAAAAAAAGAAACGTACTTTCTTCTTCAATTGCAAAGAGAAAAAGAGAGAAAAAAAACAATCACAGGGCAGGACTAGAAATATTTTTTTTTTAATGGTAGTTTTGATTTAAGCTAATATTAACAAATAAATTATCACACTGTTTTTGTTGTTGTACAAAAATGAAATAGTGAAAGAAAAAACACAAACAAATAAACAAACAAACAAACAAAGAAAATAAATTAATACTACCTTTCAGATGGGAGAAAATAGATGCATTGATGAGCGGGAATGAGAAATATGTTGTGCAATATAAACGGCACGACGAGAGTATGGAAAATTGAAATATTCTCTCATTTCATTCATTCATTCATTCACACTTTCATCATTTTGTTTGTTTGTTTGTTTGTTTTTATCAAAAAAAAAATTATTACAACTTATCGTTGAGCTTGGATGTGTGTTGTAAAAATGAAATAGAAGAAGAAAAAATCAAGAAACCTGAAGAAAAATTAACCGGAATGAAAAACAAACCCAGAGGATAGTTGAAGGAAAAAAAAAAAGAAAGAAAAAAAAGAAAAAAGCAGTATTACACATACAAACACACAAAAAAAACAAAAACAATCAGTACTAGTAACAGTAGTAGTAGTAGTAGTAGTAGTAGCACTAATCAACTATGCAAATTTTCCTTTTCTAAAACACAACACGTCGTGCGTTTTGCCCACAACGACATGCACGCAACACACACACACTACTGTAAAAGAAAATGCATTACAAAAAAAAGCTTATATTTTTAAAATGGCATGATATGGCAAAAAAAAACAAAAAAAGGAAAAAAAACAAAAAAATTATGCATATACTTAACGTGGGTTGTGGTGGATTGTTTAATGGGTGGGTAGGGGGAGGGTGGGTGGAAGTTGTTGACAAGGGAAAGCAGTAAACAAACTGAAAAAAGCTAAAGAAGAAGAAGATGATGATGAAATTATATTTGTATATGTTGATTGAAGTTCTATCATTCGTTGGTTTCGGGCAATTGTGGCGCCGTCTGGTCGTTTTCTCTCTCAGCAACGATGATGGCATTCTTGTCTGCTATGGCAGTTGACTTGGTCGTCTCAACTTTGGTGGTGGACAGCAACATCTCGGCCAAAGCATCGGCGCCGAGAAATTTGCTCACCATCTCTTGCTGTTCAGCGGTCAATTGCACGTTGACGGTCAATATTAGTGAACAAGCCATTGCGGTACGTGCTCGCCGTACCGTTTTGGTCAACACTTTCAACGCGTTTGCCGTGTTGCTCACATCTGCAGCACAACAAATCAACAAATAAACAAATAAACAAACAAACAAACAAACATACCAAGCTCTTCTTGAACAGGAGTGAAATTGCGGATGAAATTGTTCCGTTCAGTAATGCGCAACGTTTGCAACTGTTTCATGGCGCTGAACCAAGCACGCACTGCCTCGTAAATACGACTGTTCAACGTTTCAGAACGAAGCCATTCCATTTTTTGTAACAAAGTGATAACCTGAGAAAAAATAAAATAAGTGTTGATCAATTAATTAATTAATTAATTACTCTCGCGTGCTCTCGAAAATAGTCAATCAGCATGCGGTCAATTCGAGATGGAGCCACAGGCAGTCGAGGAATTGGTATATTGTTGGAGCTGTTGATTTTTTTTCCCAAATTGTGACGAGCCAGTTCAGCCTCTGTCTAAAAACAAAACGACAATGAATTAATTTAATAATCTGAAGTTTACTGTAGTGTACTACTGTAGAGTAGTGAATTTTGAAATTTAAACAAATAAATAAATAAATTTCATTTCAATTTTTTTTCGATCTTTTTCAAGCAATCGAAACTCTTCGAAACATTCGTCATAACTCAAGTGCAAATCCAACAGTGAATCGTTCCGTCTGTTTCCTCCTTTCAACGGACCATAATAAGGACGGTGTTGGTAATGGTGATAGGCGCTTGACAACGGGTACCACGGCTGAGGGGCTGGCGCGCCAAACGGCGGCACTTCGTAACAGAACGGCACGCCAGACCACAGTGGCGCCACCGGGCTGCTTCCATTTCTGCAGTAAATCTCCTTCATCGTCAGCAAGTCGTCCTGGTAGTAGGTGGTCGGCCGAGGGGCCAGAAAGCCGAAAGCGCCGTCTGGCGCCAGGACCGGGTTCACCGCCATCGGCAACAGCGGCGCCATGCGATTCATCGCCCGACGTCTGGCCATCTCGTTGGCCATCTGCTCGCAGGCCAGCTTCTGCGACGGCGACATGTAGCAGGAGACGTAACGTGGCGGCTCAGAGTCGATTTTCACAACCGACGGTTGTTGTTGGGTGGGTGAGTCCCAGTTATCGCCAAACAACCAGCCACCGCCTGTTGTTGTTGTTGTTGCAGTTGTTGTTGCTGTTGCTGTTGTTGTTGTGCCCACTCTGGTGGTGTTTGTGGCACTGTTGATTCCGTTGGTTGCAGTGCAGTTGTCATTGGCAGTGGTGCCGTTGATTGTGACGCCCAATTTCGGTTCTTTCCAAATGCCGGCAGGAGACCAGACTGAATCACCACCAGCTGAATTACCAGGATAAAACAACGACGAATGCAGTTGTTGTTGTTGATGATGCTTACTATTACTACTATTACTACTACCAACACTACCGGTACTACTACAACTACTGGTACTACCACCGCAAGAGGAACCGCTTGTATTCCAACCGTCGTAACCAGCACAGCGCTGGTTGAACAAATTATGCTCGCCGGTCGGCCAGACAGAGGCGTTGTTGTTGTGATTAAATGCAGTACCGGTGTTGGAATTCGACCAGCTCTGACAATAATATTTGTAATAATTGTCATTGTTGTTGGCGGCAGTGTTGGAGGCAGAGACCGTGGCGACAGTGGTGTTGTCGTTGTAGGTGCCTTGTTCAATTTCCAAACGGACCAACTGTTCCAAAACCGGGGACAAATTGAGGCTCAACAACGGAGAAGAGTCGCCGCCCATTGCCGCCGGTGCGCTGCTCGACCGACTGGACGATGACAAGCTGGCAACGGATCCGACGTCGAAGTTGGAACCGAGCGCGTGTTTGGCCTCGCCCAAACTACCGTAAGACAACGACGACCGGTCCACTGGACTGGTCGAGTCGGGCTCGTCGTGTTCAGAAGCGGTGAAAAAATAGCCGTCGGTCGACAGCAGCGTCTGCGACGGTTTGGAGTCGATGTCCTGCGCGCCGTCGTCGTCCAGTATGTTGAGCAAGTAGCTGTCCACTCGTCTGACCAGCTCGTCGTCCATCGCCGCCGCCGCCGCCGCAGCCGCCGCGGCAGGGTCGGTCTGGTCAGTAGCCAGACGACCGACGGCGCTGGCCGACGACTCGCCGATCAATTCGCCAACTGCCATCATTGGAGACTTGACAATTCAATTCAATTTCGCTTCTTTTTTCTTTCTTTACCGTGGGAAAAAAAAGTCCAAACAAACAAAAGTACAGTACACAGTACAAAAGTGTGTATGCAAATTTCTTTTTTCTTTCTCTTTCTTCACTTCTCGTCCAACTGTATTGGCAGAACAGACTGCACGAAGCAAAATATTGCTGAAATAACAAAAAAACAAAAACGTCAGTCATGCAAATTGTGATACTGTTTTGTTGTGGTGGTGGCGTTTCTGAGCGACGACGACGACCACGCCACCCTACCACAACCGCGAAACTCGTCCTCTCCCAACCCAACCCTCAACGGCGATCGTCGACTGAGAAAAGATGCACCAACGGCCTGTGACCTCGGAACGTCGCGGGGCAGGGCAACAAAATTTGAATATTCAAACACGACAAACACACGCAGACCGGCGGGCATTGGATGTGTGGACGTGGTTATTGGTTCGACAATTTTGCCCACAAATGTGAAGCTATATTGCTCGGTCGGTTGTGTTGATTCAATTGACAAAGTTGACGCTTCTCTACTACCATCTCTGACATGCTAGTAGACAAGAGAAATGGACAAACAAAAATCAAATAATCCTCCTTAGTTCATCCTGTACAAGCACACACTGCTATCGTTATTATTGGTCAGTTGTAATTTCTATTTCATAACATTAAAACAAAACAAAACAAACAGACATGAACGTGTGAAACAAAAATTGACCCAGAGAAAAATATTCTAAAAATTGTTTAAAAAACATCAATCAAACGGTGCACGTCAAAATATTCCAAAAAGAAAATTTTTCATCATGATGCAAATGAGGAAGAGAAAATGAAAGCAAAAAAAAGAAGAATATCAACCGGCACAAAATGTTGTGCATAATAAGAATAATAACAGTTCAAAGGAAAAAGTACATTAAAATCTGAGAAGAATAAATCATTAACAAACAACAATAAACTGGAAATTGATTGATAAAAAAAATGGAATAATCCACTGTGCAAATGAGATATTAATAATTTCAGAAATTATGAGAAAAAAAAAGTTACCAAACATCCAAACGTTCATTCAAACAGCAGCTCGTTCACCGATTAGCAAATATTGCACAAGTTGGATATAAAAGAAACATAACCACATGCAAATATATACGATACGATACGAGGAAGGAAAAACCTAAAAATTAAATTAAAATCTTTGATTATGAAATATTATTCAAATTTTTTCCGGGATAGAAAAACAGTTCCGTTAGTGGAATGACAATCAACAGTTGTTTTCATGTCAACGAATATTGAAATGATTATATAACAAGCCAACAAGGCAAGGAATAAAAATGCCCAGCGGCATGATTAAGTAAGTGTGCACTTCCGGCCGACAGCATCTAGAGAATCTAGATCAACGTACAATATGCAAACTTTTCCAAACAAAGCTTAATAATAACAAATACAAAATTGTTCATTCAATCAAATTTTACAATTTCAATGCAAAAACATTGCGTAATAGGTGTTGATATCAAAAATATTATAAATTCAAATTGCAAAAGCATATGATACTTGTTTTCGTGTTTCATCAAAAGGAATATTAGTACAGAAGAAGCCGAAACAAGAGAAACTATTTCTGTTCAGACCAGCCAATCTGACGCCGTTGAAAACAAAAAGCAACAATTTGCAAACATAAATCGGTCATAGCTAGACGAGAATTTTGATTCATAAAATTTCCGCCCTGACGGAAGTGTGTGCAATCAGCCGAGCAGTTGGATCAATAAAAAAAAATATTAAAAAAAAAACCCTTTCCCAAGCAAGCAAGCATGCAAGCATGCAAAAGCATTGATGCTTTTTTTTCTCAAAATTCAAACACCATCAAAGAGCAGGACAAAATATATATATATATCATCAGACGGAAATTACAAATTCATATGCTGTCGTCATTTGGATAATTGACAACACAGGTTCCTTCCTTGAAGAAAATGAGACAACAACAATAACGAGAAAAAAAAAACAAGCTAAAAATAGTCAATTCACTTTTCAATTTTCAATCAATCATAAAATTTATAATAAATCCATACATGCATATTTACTTACATCCAGACGACATTTTGAAATTGCACATTTACCAGATGGTTATTTTGAATGTCAACTGTGCAATAAATATATATATATTAAAAATTGTTCACTTTGAACTGCTTTCTTCCATCTCTCTTGATCGTTTCAAGCAATGTCTACACATACAGTAAGTGAATTAAAGCAGTTGGGTAAATAATGATAAGCTGAACAGTATTTAAAAACCAAAGAAGAAGAAAAATGAGAAAGTAAAAATAATAAAAGAGATAGATGTGTACATGAAATTGAAATTTAAATCTACTATCAATTTTAAAATTATAATAATCCTGCAACAACAGTCTGAAAAATACGACCACAACAATAAATAATAAATAAAATAACCCACTTTTTATAATTTAATTTTATGATTGGGCAAAAATTTTTTTATATGCTCATGCCGTGAAAAATGCGTGCAAAACCAACCACTGTGTCTGTAATATGTGTACAAATTATGAACATTAGCTGAAAAAAGCCTGGTGAAATATTGTCTCAATGACGGCACATTATTTTGTTTGCTAGTGCAATGTTTTCCCATTTCCGGGTTGTGTGTGTGTGTATTGGAAAAAAATTTCCCTTTTCGTCAACAAGTCACAGGCTGGCACCGTATATGATGAACAGTGACAAGATTAAAGCGCAAGCATTTAGCATTTCACATTCACTATTATGCAATCTAAATTAAAAATTTCAAAATTATTCTATTTTGTTACATATGCAAAGTCACAATTTGAAGCATATTAAAAAAGAAAAATTGAAAAAAACAAAAATTCACAATCCAACTTACATTCATTTCTTTGCCGCGATAATTGAAAAATAAAAATTGAACAAAAATTACTATAATTTGTTAATAAAATAAATAATTTCTAACGAGTGCAAAATCAAACATCAATTTCAGCAAACATTGAAAAATATGCTGCATTTTCAATTAACAATGCCAAAGCTATATTATATATGGACTATTAATAAAACAGCAGCTTTAATGTAGCTTGGAGAAAAATTTCAAATTAACATCACCACCACCTACTACTAGCGGCGGCAATTGGTATGGATTTTGCTTTTTCAATTCTGCTGATTTATTTTCAAGCTCTGATATATATTTAAAAAAAAAATAAAACAAAAACAGACTATAAAAACCAATCAATTTCCAACAAATCTAAAAACAATAATAAATAATAATAATTCATAGATTTTAATCAAAAGTTTTGTTTAAATTTGTTTAAAGAAATTGAAATCAATTGAACAATGGTTAAGTAAAAGTGTTGTAAAAGAAAATCAATGCTTATCAAAAAGCTGAAAATATTGCCAAGAGAAAAATTCAAATGTTCAACAAGTTAATCGTGAAACTTACCTTTTGAATAAACAAAATTACTATTATTCAAATGGAAAAATTTGAAATAAATTTGCATTTTCAAAGTTCACCTTCAACAACAACAACGTGATGATCAAACGTGAGGCGTGACAATGCATGCAATTTTCTACGCAAACGTAAGTGGCAGGCAAAAAAAAAAATAATAATAAGATAACCCAATATCAATTTAACCAATAAATATATAACGATAATAAAAACCAATATAAATAGGAAAATGTAAATATGTGACAAAAACAAGTTATTAATGACGACACTATACACATGTACGATTGCACTGTAAACGTAAATAAACGATCATTGAAGCAATAATACAGTTCATAAAATAGGCAGATAGATATTTGAAAAAAAAAACACAGATGACAAAATGTTCAAAGCTTTCTAACAATCGATTAAGATAAGTGATATGAAAAACAATTTTTTTCCACAATTGCCAATTAAGACCCACATCAGTTATTACTACGCAATAGTTATGCTTTTAGAATAATAAAAACGAACACTTTATTCATCTCAATGAGCATAATATGAAAATATAAACGCTTCATTCATAGCAGTACTATTGTAAAATGATAACGATTATCTGAAATTGATTACACGGAAAAGTATTTCAAATAAAAAATTAAAAGTATTACACGGACATGCGCATTTACTAGATGTAAAACTAATTTATACATCAAAAAACCATCGCACCGTCTGTCACTTGACATCAATAAAACCTTGACACCATCAAATGAAAGGCATTTTTTTCTTATAGTTTAATGAACTGTGGCTACTTTCTTCTGGTTACAACTTTTGCTGAGCTTCCTTTTCAAGCATGAAAACATACTGAATTGTACTTGATAATTCTGGATGAAAATCAATGGCGGAAAAGTAAATCTAAATTTAAATTTTTCTTCCTGGAATTGTTTCTCTGGATCACAATTTAAACATAACACGCAATAAAAAAAAATGATTTTCAACACTCACATTAAATCAGTTGACACTTTTTAATCGTTGAACAAAAAATGAAACACATGAAAATGAGAGGAAAATTTCACTAGCAAAAAAAAGAAGAAAACTTTCAAGAAATTTACAGAAAAAATATCTACATTACAAACACATAGTTGAAATTGAAATTAATCATCGAATATATGGTTACATTGTGTCTTACGGATAAGAAAAACTGTACAAATACAGAGAAGTGGACGAAATTTCTTTGGATTTAAAAATACATTCAAAATACTTTTGAAATAAAAGCCGATATGAGATAATGAAAGAAAGTTTAAAGCAATTCACTTCACTTCACCAAAAATATGAAATGTTGCTTTTTTCAAATTTTCTGCCAATTATTGTACTTGAAAGTACTGTACATTGGTTTGGCGATTTGCAAGTAATTAAAATCACACAACTAATAACTTTATGAATAAGATATTGAGATGAAAAAAAGAAGAATTAAATTATCATTAACCTATTCAATTTTTATGAACATTTAATTAGTGCAAAATTTTCAATATTGAATATTCAGAAATTTTTATGTCAATTGAAACAGTTTAGTTTTCATTGTAAAAATTAAAACTTTTAAAATATGATGAACAATATTTTATTAAATGAAAAATAATTTGTCATAAATTTGTTTTAATAAACAGAAAAAAAAATAATTGGTATAAAAGAAAATATAAATTGTGATGAAAATTAATAAACAACTTACTCTGAAATTGGCAAAAATACTTACTTGAACGCTACAATAGTTACTGTAAAAATTGAAATATAAGAAACAATGTTTTAAAAGTGAAAAACATGCACGTAAAAGTGTGTGGATTGATGTGAATTGGATTATCTCTGGTTGGGTGAAAATTGAAAATGTTGAATGAAAAATGAACATCAATTTGATCGGATTGAACTGTTTATAAAAAGTGTAATGAATATTGAAAAAGAAGAAGGTTGTTGACGCGAGCAAACAATGACGTTTAATGTCGCAATGGCATAAAGAAGTGAATAAGTGTATTTGTGTGGAAAATCATAGCTTGTTGATTGATCGTCGCCTGTCGTGTGTCGCTTGCAGGCGTGGGTGCAGCAGATCAGTGACGTAATATTACATCATCCAGGGGTATCGTTAGCCGTAACAAGGCGGAAATTTAAATGCATGCTTGGCAAATATGATCGAAGAAGATGGGGGATTTGTGGTTGTTGTTGTTTTTTTTGATTTTAGCTTATTTGGTTGAGAAGGAAATTAGAAAAGAGGGATGAAAATTGTGCAGAAAGAAAGGAAAAGAAAGATTTTTGAAAATCTTCAACAGAGAGAAGAGAGAGAGAGAGACAACATTCGAATCAATTGTCACAAAACCATTGCTGCACAATAATTGCTTCTACGCAAAATTAAAGCTTGAAATTAATTTAACAAATTCCAATGCATCAATAAAAAGGAAAAAATAAAAATGAGATACGACGATGAGGGATTTAGTGAAAAAAAAAGAAAGAATATACAAACTTTTGAATGACAATTATTATAATCAATCTAGAAATGAAAATAAATTGTCGTGCTGATTTAAAGTTTAAAAGAAACAAAGTAAAATTGCTTACTGTTACTTGTTGAACAATTCTTTGATGAGCATGGGAATTTTTTGCTTATTTGAAATTGTTCATTGCGGATTTTGCTCAACAAAAGCTGGCAAGTGATATTTGGAAAACGTTTAAAATGTTTGCCGAGGTAAAGCTGCCGCTTGTTCATAAAGACAATTGACAGAGAAAAGATGACGCGTTGATGTGGCAAAAGCTGGCATTTTCCGTCAAACGGTAATGTCATCTATTTTAATTAAACAAGCAAACTCAATAATAATTTTTCACTTCTCAATGGCGAAAAGGATTTTCATTAAAACATTGATTATCATCATTATCATTATTATTATATTAAAAAGTGCTGAACTGTGTGCAAGACGAAGCTGCACACAGCTGCATATTATATATATAATCCCTTGCTTATAGAAGATT
The DNA here is from genome assembly GCA_001447755.1 of Trichinella papuae. Lineage (NCBI taxonomy): Eukaryota > Metazoa > Nematoda > Enoplea > Trichinellida > Trichinellidae > Trichinella > Trichinella papuae. The sequence continues at coordinate 49,904 of JYDO01000099.1, forward strand.
CATTCAACAAAACAAATATTTATCAACAATTTCAACGTACAATAGCTAAACAACAAAATGCCCATTCTGTCAACAAAATAATACCTTTCAATATATTGTTAGATTTAATTGTAAATTTCTACGTAAGATGATCATTTCCTTTTTGAAAAGAAAAGAAAAGAATATCTCTTTCACGAACATAATGAAAAACTTTTTTTCTGTTCAATTTGTAAAAAAATTTATTAGCATTGTAAATTATGCAAAGATTATTTAAATTAAATGAACAACTTCCAAACAAGCATGTGAACTATTCAATGAACAAAGTTGAAATGCACAATTAAGAAAAGAATTGATTTAAATTTTATTGAAAAGCAGACAAAAAGAAAAAAAAAGAACAACATGCCGGTATTGCACAATACAGAAGAGCAAGCAAAGTTTGTGTCATAAATATGATGGTTTTTTTTTTTCAATTAAATCAACCATTTCAATTATTCACTTTATTTTAATAGCTATTTTATGGAAAAGTATTAAAAATGATGAATTGAAAATATTCTGAACTTTAAATAACAATTTGATGATGAACGAACGATTTCAAATTTAAAAATTATCAAATGTTAGTTGTTGTTTGAATTTAAATATCACTTACTTGTTGTAATTGTTGAAAAATTTGAATATTCAAAAAAATATAGAAAATCTAGTGAAACCTAGAAAAAATGGTGATCCAAGCAAGGCGGTGCCACCAGGTCGGTGTGAAAACACTGCTAGTGAAGCAGAAGCGAGAGTGTGTTTTTTCCCTAAAAAGAAATTTGCACCAGCCTGTCCCTGGTCCAAGAAAAGTGGAAGCTTCAAAATCGACCGGTACAGGTCGGTACTGTTTAAAAAGACAATGACCTTATTGATACTGTACGACCTTAATTAAACTGCAGCCGGACGAACACTTGATCATCACGCGCGCGCCACAGCCCACCCCACATGCGCAATACAAGCCGATCCTTTTCACTCTAAGATACAACTTCATTCTCTAGAGATCTGATCAATCAGCATTTTTTATTTTTTTTCCCACTACTTCAGCAAAAATCACGTGCCCAAAATATGCAAATTATTTGAAAATAATCTTTTTTTTTGTTTTGTTTTTTTTTTGCTCATTTCTGACAAAGAATAATGCATCCCATATCAGAATATATTCAGTTGGAACAAAACAAAAACCAACTAAATGCTGTAGGTAATCTTGTAATAAAAAATCAAATTAAAATACAAGAAAACATAATCAATTTTTTTCACTCAAAATTTCATGCTTCTTTTTTTTATATAAAAACAATTTAACTAAATAAATGAACAATCACGACGACTCTGCTTATTATCATTATTATCATTACACATTACAATATTGTAATATATTGGTGAATTATATTTACAATTTTTTCTTTTTTTTTCCAATAAAACAATCAATAAATTTTATTTAATCAAATCTTCAAAAGTTTTAAATTAATTGATTTCATCAACAAAATAAAAATATGGAAAAAAGCTCGTAAAAATGAATGAACATCCATGGATGAAAATTTTTGATTATTGTACAAAATTTGAGCTCAAATTTAAGCTATGAACTAATTGATCATAAAAGACACACTGTTTTGATTGTCAATAAAATTTGTACATTTGCAAATTTCAATCTTTATCACCCAGCTTTATTAAAGCAACAATTATTGGAGACGGTAAAAGTGAAAGTGGATGAATGATGCTGAGAAATTTTTATTTCAAATTTACAATTGTGATTCAATTCAAATTTTCTCCTATAATTAGCATTCAACTTTCGTCAAGCAAATTTATACATTTGTCATAATGTAAAAAATAAACAGATGACGATTTCAAAATTTTAATGATTTACAATTCTTTGACATTTTTGTTTTCTTTTTTAAATGTTTTAAATATTTATTTAAATTTTAAAAGAAAAATTTGCCTGAATTTTAATGAGCATTTTCTTTTGATCTTTGAACTCTGCCAAAATGACTGTTGTGATCACTGGGATGAACAATAAAATATGTATACACCATGTGCTGCTATCTCTACACCATCTACTTGAAATCTGCTTATTATTGAATCAACAACGCTGTTCGTATAATATTTTTAAAAAAAAATTTATTAGTGATAATTTTCAGATCAACTTACATTAAAAACAATAAACAAACAAACAGTAGCTTTTTCAAATATTCATTCAATGAAATAATTTGCATAAAGTGTGATTCATTTCGGTAATAGATTGTGTTGAAGAGACAGAAGTGAAGTGAGTGATGAAAGACGTTGTTGGTGTACTTTGTCGACACAAGTTGAGAAGGTCTTAAGAAGAAAGCGTTTATCACAAACGACTTACACTGTTGGACGACGACCTTGAACAAAAACTGGCTTACACTGTTGCCGACGGCTTGCAAAAGAAGTAAGCTGCATTTTTGTTTAAAAATCATAAACAAACAAACAAACAAACAAAAACAACAACAAATGAACTCAAATGATTTAATGGACTGATGTTGATTTTAATCCTTTATATATATATATATATATTCTGTTTTCGTCATCTTTCACTTTTTCTTCATAATCTAAAAATCAAAACAATTAATGCTAATGGAATTTTTTTAAACTTATATTCATTATGAAGAAGAAAAAAATTGCATTCAAATTATTATCAAAATTTAATACAAATATTGTTCCTCCCTTTTCAATTGTTCAAAATTCAAAAAAACATCATCATCACTTGATCAGAGTGTTTTTTTGTTCATCTTTCCAACACGAGAAAATAAATTTCTACACAATCAACTTTACCAACTTCATCACTGATATGCATTTTATTGAAACATATTTATGTTAATTTTTCTTTTAATATTCATTTTAAATTTGCCAAATTTCATCGTTTTCAACAGCTAATCTAGAATATATTTTTTTTTTAAATTATAACATTAAAAAAAGATTCTTATAAAAATGCTGAAGATGTCTACGTCAACAACCATGAACAAAATTTCCGTGCATTACTTTTTTTTTTCTTAAATGCAAACAGCATCTTGAAACAAGCAAATTCAAAGTTAAAAGGTGAAACATTTCGCTGCTATGCATTTTAATATTTTACTATTGGAAAATTCAAATCACTACCTTTTCTTTCTTTGTTTACATGAAAACTTTCCTAAATAGCAAAAGTACACGATTAAGGGAACTTTATCTTCATTTTAAACTGCATAATGCTATTTATTTAACAAATCACAAAATTCATCACGCTTGTCATTAGCATTTGACACATGACATGCTAGATAACATCTCAAAATAATAAATTGTTTCAAATACTTGCGGAGTACTTAATAAAATGTTACACTCACCCTCTGGACTGATACGTAAACTGCCACATCTTGTAAACAGCTGACCTGGCAGAAGATTGAAATTTTGAAGAAGCCAAAAATGTTAATACATTTTTTTTCAAAAATTTAAAAAAAAATATTGCAAAGTTACATTGCCCTTTGATTACGCTTAAATTAAATGTCGACCACAATCAAAGTGGCATTGAAAAATATTGTTCATTAATTTAATCGAATACAACAAAATTGAAATAATTGTATAAGATGATGCACTGGATTATTAATTTATTTTCAGTTGTTGAACAAATAAAATAATATTAAAAATAAAATTCGTTTTAAAAAAAGGCTTCATCAAAATGTTTTACCCACTGAATATTGATATAATGTTCACATAAGAATCCTTCACACCATCACAAAGAAACCCAAGAAAAATATTCACATTTGCTTCAAAAATGTAATATTTTTGAATGAGTTCTTTGAATAATTGCAGAATGTGCAGAAATGACCTTTTATTCTTATCATAACTCTGTAATGCATCTCTGATGTATGCACATTTACTATGAATGTCTGTACTTTTTAATTAATAATTGATCACAACACACAGCTAATATAAATATGTATATAATGCAAAAATAACTTGCCATTCTTTATTTCAATGACATCTTTAAAATCAACATTAAAAAAACTACACTTAAAAGTTTGAACAGAGCAATGAAATATTAAAAATAAAAATAAAATAACCATCTGATTTATACTTTTACCTGGATGGAGATTTCAGGAAAAGTTATTTCACGTACGCAACACAATACATTATAGATCGATCGTTCTAATTTAAAGAAGTAACAAGAGGAAACAAGCAAAGTTTTCATAAAATACTAATTGTAAAAAATAGACATCTTTAAGCATTTAAATTAAAAATTATATATTGAAAAGCATTATAAAATTTAAAACAGCTAGTTTATACAAATTAAAAGAATTTACCGTTTTTTTTGAATCTACCCTCACCTTATCAAGAACAATAATTCTTGATTTCATTATTAAAATAATGGTGTATGATTAAAAATTTCTTTTATCAATGCATCGGCACATCACTAATGAAAATTGTTTAAATCAATAATCATTAATCATATCAGTATATTGTACTCTAAACTATCAAAGAAGAAAACTAAAAGTTCAAACGACTCATTAACAATAGACTTTGATGTTTTATTAAATTATCTTACGTTCTGACAATACTGTGAATTCAAATAGATTAACAGGAGCTCAAAAAAGCTTCATTTAGCTTCTTATAAATTATAATACATAATAAAAAAAATTTTTAGCAGATATTCATGCCTTTAATAATAATGTTTTCAAATTAATAATTTTTTATCATCCAGTATTACTGTATTCATCAGAATGTCAATAAACATTATTTCTGTAATATTTTTGTAATATAAACGTATTTTTATTTTAATAAAAATTAAGTTTTCTGTATTTTTATATTTAAATGTGCAATTTTATTGTAGTCAATTGCTAACTTTTGTATGCTATACTTTTTACTCAAATAAGATATACTGTCATATGCTGATGATACATTATTTTACTCATCTCATTTGTGAATTGTACTTTGTAATGTTAGTTAGTAGAGTTTGTTTGTGATCATTTGCAGAGCATGATAAATTAGCAGTTTCAATGATGTTTTAACTACTTTAGGAGTTTTAAGATCGAAGATGCAGTCTATGTTACCTTTACGTGCGTTTAGCTTGTGTCGATATATGCACACAGGAAATTCCGTCACAGTTCCGAGTGCAGCGGCATTTATTAAATCATTTCAACTTGGCTTTGGTTCCAAAAGTCAATACATCAGTGGTAATCCATTTCTACAAAATCATCGTACATTTCGCACTTCTGCTTCAATGCGCGACATTGATCAAGCTGCCAGATATATCGGCGCGGGCGCAGCAACTGCTGGTATGGCTGGTTCCGGTGCTGGTATTGGAACTATATTTGGTTCACTAGTTATTGCTTACGCTAGAAACCCTGCCCTAAAGAATAACTTATTCAGTTACGCAATTTTGGGCTTTGCTCTGTCTGAAGCTATTGGTCTGTTTGCCATGTTGATCGCTTTCATGCTGTTATACGCTGTTTAATCAAAGTATAACTTTTCTCAAGAAGTGATCTTATGAAACTGAAGTTTATAGATAAATTTGAAACAGTTAGTCATCAAAATTAAATATATTCTCGGGAATTTGTGTTTATGTCATTTTGAATTTATTTCTTATGTTAAAATAAGCAATATCAGAGGTGTTGTCCAAATTAATGTGGTGTTAATTTTTTGTTAACTTCAAAGAATTGTATAACGTATTAAGAGAGATGTTGAAATATATTTTAAACAGAACAAATTAATTCAAGGAGTAAAGACAAGTTTTAGGCTGATGATTTAATAATTTCTTTTGTATATGAAAGCATCTTTGAATTTTTGAAAAGTCAATAAAATAACTTAAAATTTTTGTAGTCATATTTTGAGACAAAATTACGAGAAAAATACATTAGCATTTGCATGTTTCTATAGTTGCTATGAAGATCATGTAACAGAAGCTGAACGTAAAATATTTTCCTAACTTCATGTATTTAAAAATGTGATCTAAACTGATAAATATGTTATACTAAATTCAACATTTTATAAGTATAATCATAAATAAATTCGTTTTAGTCATCTTATGGTAATTCGATAACTGCACAAATAAATAATGGTAATGAAACTGATTACTTAAATTTTGGAATCGATAAGATAAAAAACATCACATTTCTTCACTTATGGTACACAACGCAAAAACGTTGTCACGTTCAGAATTTTTTTCAACTGTTTGATAAAACATTTGCATAATGAACATTAATTTATTATGATTTCCTTCTTTCTTCAACAAATTTTCTTTCAATTTTCAACCTTGCTCAAAACATTATTTGTAAACATAAACAATCTTATAAACAGTGAGTCTTGTTAAAAACACTTTCAATCGAAACAGAAATATATAAATCGTGATATTCAGCTTTGCCAAAAGTACAATTGCAAAAGAATGCCGACTACAAAAATCACAGAAAGGTATTAACGAGCTGGTGGATGTCCTTTCTTGTACTGCTGTTTAGGACGAGTAGATTTCCCATAATTGGCAGAAGAATAAGAAGCCCGACTGTTTTGATACGTATTACCACGATATTGTTTCCCATGACGTCCTCTTTCGTTTTCGTAATAACCTTGGTTCCAATAAGTATATCGATATGAATCGTAATGTCTGGCGTCATGAGTGTTAAAATGATAAGAAGACCCAGGATAAGTATTTCGCATATTCCGAGCATATCTCTCTCTCTGCTGTTGTTGTTCTCGGTGAATTCTATCATTCATTTTTCGAATTTCTCGCACATAATCTTCACGAGGGTATGGCACCAATACACACCACAGCGGTTCTGGATAATCACAATCATTTGGTTCACCATAGCAGTGCCTTGTATGTGGACGCGGACGTAGGCGCAATGGCTGTCCGAAAAGACGAATACCATTCATCACCTTTATGGTATATGGAACCGATTCGGAGTGGAAAAATGTAACAAACGCATGCGGACAAGCTTTTCTTTTTTTCACATTTTGCACAGGACCAGCTTGCACAAAAAGTTCGTATAGCAATTCTTCGGTAACATTTTTATGACAATTCAAAACTACCAAAGTACGATCATCAATATTATCAGTTGATTTGTTCATGGCAGTGAATAATTCAAAGTATAATCGAAAAAACACTTTCGATCCAGAAAAATAACGGAACTACTGTGTAAAGAAAATCAAGTTTAATAAGGTCAAATCTATGACAATCAAAAGAACACTTTAAAAAATTGCACAAATATGTTTTATCTTATGATAAAAAATGTTTGCCTAGCAATATGCATTCAATTGTATTTGTATTTATGCCCCAAAAATAGTACAGTATGCCAACATGAAATGTAGGATATTTTCTCATCAACGTCGGAAATTTAATTAATCAAAAAAACGCTACATATTTTTATTATAAATACATGTAATATATGTTTGAATAATCTGTACTTATCTTCATGTGAAGTTAAATTAATTAGCCTAAACTGCGTGGTAAACTGTTTAGCGGTTTAGGTTTAGCATTGTTTTTTAGCGTTGGTTGTTCTTATTGTTTTAAAACGATGAATGGTTAAAATACTCGCAGCCGTCACTCGCATAAGACAAAAGCAATGTTTCGCACAGATATTTTATTAAAACTGTTGCATTTAACAAATAAAATTTAACTAGCACAAACAATAAATAGAAATTTAACGAAACAGTAAGAATTAAGAACAATATAACTATAAAAAATATAATAATATAATATAAAGTATAACTTTCATAAAAAAAAATTTTTGAAACCGCGTGCCCATTTAATATCCAAATTCAAGTGGTATTAATTTCAGCATTATCACTGGAAGTCGATGGCCCAGGTATATCTTAAAAAAATTTTCAAAAAACTGAAACTGTAAAAAGAAGAATTGTACTAAAAATACCTGAAATTTGAACTGATGGAGCAATATCGATTTGGTGAATGTTTCTCAAAAGTTGAGCTCTACAAAATGCAAAAGAAAACAAAATTATACAAAATCGTTAGTAAACTACAATGAAATTACTCACGCCATGTTTTCTAAATATAATGGAGTGTTGTGGTCTTTGGTGTTTACTGGAGGTGTATGTAAAGTGAAAGTTGGACCATAAATATCATACTGTTCGAAAAATGGTAAAGCTAAATTACGGAAAATATTAAAATAAATCTGTCTTCAAAAGACTGCCAATAACTACTGTTGGATATTTCAACGTTGGCAGCTACTGCAGTTTCATACGTCCAACACCGAGTGACATTTGACAAAGTGTATCCACCGCCTCCAACAAGCAAAAGCGGCAAAGAATACGATCGAACAAATTTCACAAGCTCCCCATGACCTAGAGCAGTTTGTGCAAAAATACAAAAGTTACAAAAAGAATTACTAAATTGCATCAATACCTTCAGTAGTCAAGTTAAAACAACCCAATCTATCAAGCCCCATCGAATCTGCACCACACTGCATTACAATTGCTTTCGGTTGAAAACGCTTCATCACAGACGAAATTATCTTAAAGCGGAAATATGAATTATTCAACATGAAGTATAAATACAAATAATAAAAAATATAAAGTAATCATGGAGACAGAACAAAATTTCAACGTACACCACGGAATGCTACCAAATAACTGAGGTCAGAAATGCCTTCTAAAAGAGGAAAGTTCACAGCATAATATTTGCCTTCTCCATAGCCAATGTTCTAAAAAAAGGAATTTAGTTAATTTACATACTCAGAGAGAGAAAAATTAATTAATTAAATGTCTATAATTAAAGTATATTCGAAAAAAATTACATCGTAATTTCCAGTTCCAGGAAAAAAATTTCCATATTTATGAAATGACACTGTCATCACGCGGTCTGTAGTGTAAAACGCTTCTTCCACCCCAGCACCATGATGGCAATCAATATCAATGTATAAAACACGCTCATGTTTCCTTCAAAAGAAAATAATTACCAAAAAATTATTCACATTTGCAATAAAGCATACTTTAACAATTCTAAAATTGCCAAAACGATGTCGTTGATATAACAAAATCCTGCTGCTCCAAATCTTCTAGCGTGATGCATACCACCTGCCCAATTGATAGCAATATTATAATCACCAGAGTTCAAACAAGTTGCTCCCGCTATATAAAAAAATTAAAAGAAAACATCACTCATTATTATTAGATAATCATACAATCAATCAAATTTCCATAAACAAATGCATATAATACTAAATAATAAACAATGCTGACTTTTTACAACACAATACACTTCATTTAATGGTAAACTGCTTTGGATAAACATAGATAATATTTGATACCAAAGTTGTACTCAGTAAAAACAAAGTAAAACAATTGTAAGTAATATTTTCATTTAAAAAAAATAAACAATTAAAAATAAACAAAACTTACCTATGAAAATTCTGTTAACCATTTAATTTTTAACCTATTATTACAATTTAAAAAGTTACTTTTAAAATCGTATTTTGAAAAAAACAGAAAATTAAAAAGATAATGCTTATTCTTTAAAAAATATTTAATATTATTTCTAATTTACTGCATAATATCATTATTTAATGCTTCAGATAATCTAACCAAATTACGTACCAACTGAGCCACCAGTGCAGATTTGACAGTATTCATAGATTCCATCAAATACAGGACTGACTCCTCCAAGGTTGTCTAAAAGTAATTAAAATTATATATATAACAACAAAATAATTGTTATATAACTATTTTGTAAAACAAAAATAAAATTTCTAATGATTGGAAAATTCATTTACATGATGAATAATTCAGAACAATCTAATAGCAGCTGATATGAATTCTATTGAATTAAATAAATTATTTTCAATTTTTAATAATAAAAAACATCACCTTCAATAAAAAAAAATATAATTTCCTTAAACGTATTAAATAAAAATGGCTACAAAATATGTTCAACTTACAGTAACTTAATATTTCTGAATGGGTACACATGTGTTCTGGCTTAACTTTTCTCAGCAAATCAATATAATCTTCCTCGTGAAAAACCTTCATTTCATCAGGTGTAGTTCGAGGCGGCTTCTAAAATTACTTTCCTACGAAATTTTTTTCTGCTTTGCTTTGCTTAAATCATTCTGCTTACCATGACTGTTACGTGCTTATAAAGTTGATACGCATGAACAAGTCTATGAGTCATTTCTATTCTAATAGGTTTCATCACATGATTCGGACCAAAGATGTACTTCCCAACATCATCTCAAAAAGAATATATATGAATTAATTTTAAATGAACTAATAGAAATTAACGTGAAATGTCACAAACAAATGAATGAAAAATGAATTCACGATGATAAAATGATAATTACATAAACATTTTGCCAGAATTATATAATTAAAAGTGCCACATAATATTAAAAAAAATTAACAGCTAATTTGATTCAATTTTATTTTAAAATTTAAATATATGCTACAGATTAATTAATTGGAAGTGAAAAAAAACAAAATTAAGAATATCGAACATAAAGATTAACTACTTTAAGACCAAAAACGGTAAAAGTAATACCATCATAAAAATAGCAGACTCGCTTTTTATAATCGTCTAGGCTTGGCACTTCCATATCGTGCTTTTTCTTCAACAAAAAATTTTAAGACAGCTTCGTCTACTTGAACTGTGCAGATTGAACTACAAATGTTCTGAAATTCAAGTACATTATTAGCTTCTGAAATGTTCAAATTTGTTCAGTTAATGTTCAAAATTATTGAAGTTCTAAAATATCTAATTAATAAGAAAATTATAGCTAAAGTAAGTTTCAATACAGTAAATCATTAATTTTTACATTACTTTTATCGTACATCAGATGAAAAGCGTACAATATATAACTCTTTATTATGGTTTTGTATTTAAAAAGTTTTATTTCATGAAATTTATTTAATGTAAAAAGTATTCAATGGATTTATAACGACGTGTTGTTCCTTGTTAGGAAGGGATTGAGTTCCGTTCATAACAGAATGTCAAATTACAGTAGGAAAATAGGTTTGGTTTGATGTTATGAACAAAATGCTTAAACAAGTAAACGCTGTTTGGCGTTGTTTGTGCATGTATAAATTTCATGACGTATTTAACGCTGTTTTCTGGGAAATGTGTTTGTAATCATATTGTTTGTCGTTGTTTTCAGATAAAAAATAATTTATATGGATACGTTTTCGACTGAGGCGACAATCAAATACTGACTGCTGAAGAAGAGATAATAAATATAACTTTTGAATAAAATCGAACGAAATAAGCCTTATCAACTCAATTAGAATTGAGTTACTGTCTTAAATAGATACAGTTTGCTAAAACTTGAAATTTCCGAAACCGTAAAGTTTACTCAGCTTTACCTGTGGTCCAGTTCTGATTAGCAGTCATAAACCCAAATGCTATCTTTTTACATTAAAGAGGGTTTACATTTAGTATTATGCATTATCACTGTTGGAAATTCTTATAGTCGCTCACGGACTCCTGCGAATCAGTACCTGCGTTTATCGTTACGGTAGCAGCCCACTGTAGATGACGTAATTAGAGAGAGTGTGGTGTATGTGTGTGTATGCGTGTATCATCTTTTGATTCTAAATTGTGGTAGTTTGGTTTTGGCGTTACTTCGGTTATCTGTCCATCGTAAAGTTCTCTGGCATTGTGGATTAAACATTGACACCACGCAGTCATCCGTATAGGTCTTTCGAGATCACTGAAACTTTCTGGACCAAAAATGAATGTTGCGTCCAGGGATGCTGCGGTCATCGTAACGACGGCCGTAGCACATCGTTCTTGCTCGAGCTCATCCACGTTTTCTGATTTGCTTCGGTCTCCTCGCATCGGCATCTCAGATTCGTCTTTCCAGCCGACTCCGACCTTCTCGATCTCCCAAAATCGCCTCAACGTCCTATCGATGCTCTGATCCACCGGCGCGCAGAGAGTGGTTGTAACCGATGATGTATGATTGGCGGTCACGAGATCACAAATGATCCATCCCAGCACTGATTCCACCGCGACCGGATCTTCCGGCCCGCCTCTTCGAATCTGGTTCCCTAGGAAACGGTAATAACTGTCGATGCCAATCACAACGTCCACCTGATCTGAGTCAGGGCATTCTTCCGTTGCCGAGCCCAGTGGGCGCAGGTGATCTCAATCGTCGGTTCGCAACCGAGTATTACAGAGATTACTGCAAAGCAGATGAAAGTGAACGATTGCTCTGAAGCGGTATCCAGAAGACAGGTCACTAGCTTTCCTGGGCCTTCTTCACCGTAGGCTACAGCTCGAATCGTCTGCAATCGAGAGGTCGGCTGATTACTCCTGGTAGCGAGCGAGGAGTCAAGGATGGTCCTTCAGAAAAAATGGTCGTCTTCTGCTTAGCGACCGAACTCAACGACGCTGGCGGGCTCGGAGTGCTTGCTGTAACGGACGCTCTATCCGCTCTCTTCCCTTCACGCTTGCACTCTAAAGCGTAGTGCCCGGGCTGCAGGCAAGCGAAACACAGGCGGGCACGCCTTGAAACACCAGCGAAACAGAACAGCCCCTGGCAATTGCTCCCGTCAAAGAGCGATCAAAACTTCCGCAACCCATAGGTCACTAGTTCGCGGCTCCTTTCCGAGTGCGGTCAGTGCGTATACCTTCTTGTGGAATTCGTCACAAATGGTGGATAGCTTATTCTTGTTCATAAACAAGTTGACCAGTCGAAGGATCTGCTCCCGAACGGCCACCATCGGCCGATCAAAGCGTTCACGGAGCCGTCGCAATGCCAGCTCGTAACTTTGGTTCGAAGCTGACAAACCCTCAATGGTGTCCAGCGCCGCATCAGTTAAGCTTCCTCGCAGGTATGCCAGTTTCGTCGCACCAGACGCCATAGGCTAACGATGCACACTCATCTCGAATTGGTCCCAGAATTCATGGAACCTCGTGACGTCACCGTCAAACTTAGGGAGTTCGAGGCGAGGCAGACGAACGTTCGGGTCGACTTCGGTTGTCTCGAACTTCTGAGGTGAACCTGCCCCGTCACCTCATATATGATTCATGAGAAATCCAGACGATATTCTGACCACTCTTTCATGCTGGCTTGCTGTTCCTCCCTCTCGAGTGCTTCTTCATACGCTGACTGAAGAACGTCAGTCTGTAGGAAGAGCTTCTCTACGAGCCACAGTTGTCTTTGGATTACAACTGCTTTCTCCTACTCTTCGCACATGCGATTGAGGTCCTGGATCATTACCTTCAATCTCGTCTTGCTCGTGACCAAATTCTTCTCCCTGGGGATCGAGATTGCCTTGGACATCTCTTTGCGTACCATAGACTCTCTACAGGTCGCCGCTTCTCTCTCTCGATCCGGCTCGGAGGACCAGAGCATCGATAGGACGTTGAGGCGATTTTAGGATCCAACAAGCGCAGATCTAAACCTTTGGAGAATCAGACACGGCCAGTCCACACCCGATGAAACGCCTTCAGGAATTGAGTCCCTTCCTGGACAAGTTCGACATTCTGAGAGTTGGGGGACGCCTAGGCAGAGCCCATCTCGATGAAAAAGCAAAACAGCCAGCCTTGCTTCCTAAATGAAGATGGTTGACTGAATTGCTGATCCGGCGTGAGCACCTGAGGGAGTTGCACGCAGGTGTGGAACAAGCGCACGCCGCCCTCAGGGAGAGGTTCTGGATTCTCCGGGGCCGGAGCACGGTCAAACAGGTCTTCAGAAAATGCACCACCACCATTTGTGAACGTCGGTGTGGACTTCGCCGGCCCACTGCTCATCAGGGATGACAGCCCAAATTGTCCGAAGGGCTACGCCTGCATTTTCCCATGCAATTCATCTAGAGTTGGTCTCTGACATGAGCATTGATAGTTTCCTCCGTGCTCTGCGAGGTTCATCGGACGGCGTGGACGACCGGCTATCATGCAGTCAGACAACTTCCAGACCTTCCACCAGGCGGGCCGCTTCTTGCAAAGCGTCTTCGAAGCTCTGAACTGGAAAGCCGTCCAACAGCACTTGGCCACGGAACACATCAGATGGGCGTTCTTCACGGAACGCGCCCCCTGGTGCAGAGGATACTGGGAGCGTATGGTGAGATCGGTGAAGGTGGCCCTGAGGAAGACGGTTGGACGAAGTCTGTTGATTTTCGATGAGCTTCAGACGGTATTGTGCGAGGTTGAGGCTCGAATCAATGACCGTCCTCTCACGCTCGTTTCCAGTGGAGCGCAAGACAAACTCGCGCTGACCCCGGTCCACTTCCTGATTGGACGGAGCCTGGCGGCACTCCCGGAGGAAATGGCGGAGCGACAAGCAGCGGCACGAAGAATTTATTGTGTCGATGGGCCCATCGAAGGAAGGTCGTCGCCCATCTCTGGAAACGCTGGCGGCGGGAGTATGTTGCGACGGTGAACCGACGTGGGAAATGGCGGAAGATACAGGAGCAGTCACGAGTCGGAGACATCGTGCTCGTTGGTGACGCTGGCACACCGAGAGGCCGCTGACCTTTGGGCCGTATCCTCGAAGTTTTCACTGGAACCGATGGCCTCGCTCGGTCAGCCATTGTGAAAACTGCAACCGGAACGATCCGCAGGTCCATCTGTTCGCTCGTCTTGCTCGAGTCAGCAACGTCATGGTGATGGGCACTGCCCATCAGGGGGAGTCTGTTGGAAATTCTTTTGGTCGCTAACGGACTCATGCGAATCAGTACCTGCGTTCATCGTTACGGTAGCGGCCTACGGTAGATAACGTAATCAGAAAATGTGTGGTGTGCGTGTGTCTATCATATTGTGATTCAAAATAGTAGTAGTTTGATTTTGGCGTTATTCCGATAATCTGATCCTCGTAAAGTTCTCTGGTATCATTGACACTGTTGTCTGTTGTCGAATCTTCAATAAAGTCTACCCGTTACTACTTTGTTCTCTCGTCACGTTCGGAAATGAGCGGGGTTAATCAGCGGTTGGACAATCAAATAAGGTTGACCTCCCGCGTGAATAATAATATAGTCCACTAACGCTCAGGCGATCGAGTTTTGTCGCTAGCAATCACAATGCGAAAATCGTTTAATCTCTAGCAATATGTTACTCTTACTTTTTTGAGTAATGTTATTATGTCATAAAAATGTTAAGTGTATTGCTTAATATTTTGGATTATATAGTTACAAATACTTGCATCAGTAGTTAGTTACAAAATATCATAAAAATTTGTCAGAGAATATTTTTCTTTATTAATTCTTAATTATCATTTATACGATAATACAATATTCTCAAAAATGATTGTTTGAATGTTTTTAAACTTGAATTTTTGTAATAAAAATTATTTCATTTAATTTTATTTTTGTGATGAAATTCTAATGTAAAATATATTTCTGAATTTTATAAATGAAATTGAATTGTAAGTGTATAATATGTAATTGAACGAATGTAGTTTTTGTTTATTTGTGAATTATTTATCAAATTTGTTAGTTTTCAATTATCGAATGAACTATGTAAAAAGCTGGATGCTGGTAATTATTTGTTGCACGTTTATTTTTTTTTATTTTAGTACACTCAAAGAAAAAAGTTCAAAGAAAAAAATGGCTGATAGAAATCGTGATGAAGTTTCTAGAAATGTTTCAGTGAGTTTGTGTTAAAGAATAAAACTTGTACTATCAAGGAAATTCTTATCTGTAAGGAAAGTTTAAAGAATTTGCTGTGCAAATCCATTTTAATTTTAACTGTTTATCAGATTTATCATCTTATTTTGAAATCTGTTTATTTAATATTTAATTGTTTTTTTTCACTTAATGTTGTAGCTTTTTTTAGTCAAGTTCTGTTGATGATTCAGTAGATTACTTGTGCGCTTTTACTGGCGGAGAAGTCCGCCGTAATTTACGAAAACATGAAAAGGAAACATTAAATAAAGCGGTAAGCTGTGTAGTATTTACTGTTCGGTTTATATGTTGTTTTTTTTTTGTTTTATATGGAGGAAAAGCGTGCTGCTTTGGAATTGAATCCATATTGGAAAGATGGTGGTAATGGCCTTCCTCCAGAGAATTGTCCACAAAGCAGCTTTAAGAAGCCGAAATTTCTGAATGATGATGACTGCAGAGTAAAAGTTCAATTTTCTGTAACACACGTTAACAATGACCAATGTTTTTAGTATGGGAAAAATATTTCGGGTGAAGTTTCCGGCTCCTCCTTTGGGGGTAAGCGATTGTTTTGCTGTTCAGATGATTTACAAATGAAATTTAAGCTTCTGAAATAGTCAAAGCTAAGCCTTTGCAACCCAAGCTTGCTAGGAAGCTAGTTAATGAATATGATCATCGTGGAAAAGATTTCGTGCGTCCTGCAATTGCGGCATCTACCGAATCAAATTTAGAAGCTTCCGGTTCAATCAAATATATATACACTTTAAAAAAATATTTTTTAGCTTACTAAAAACAAACTTTTTTTTTAGAAAGAAATGCACGTACGGGAAGAAAAACGGATGGTAAATTAAGAGATGAGTTGAATAAGTTGAAAGCGAAATTGTTTCGTGCAGAAATGATGGGAGATCATGTGAGAAAAAAAAATATTTCACTTTTTGGATGGTAAAAATGAAGTGCTTGAATTTAGAATGAAATTAAATCGATAAAAGAAGCAATTGAACATTTTAAATCGAACGATTCCACACCTTCTGAAGAAACAGGACCGAAGGAAGTTCTACTAACCAAAGTGAATATTCGTAAAGGAACCACTTTCCTCGTTGATCCAGTAGATGTAAGCATATATATATATTTGTTCTGTTTTTGCTTTTTATCATTTTGTAAAAATTTTTTTAAATTAGAATGAGAAAAGAGATTTAAATGTTCGGGATATGTTGAAGAAAGAAAAGATGATGACTGATTCCGAAGATTTTGACGTTTATCATTTCCCGACCAAGGTAATTATCTTATTGTTCAGTTTGTAATTCTTTTTTATCTTACTTTAAGATTTAAAAAAATTAACTGATTGATAATAATTATAAGTTTCTATGCATAGAAGGTGAATTTCGTAAATTTTTGCTTTTTTTTAAATTTTTACGACGGTAAAATTATAAAATTGCAGATATTCTAATATGATTTAGTCGTTGTGATGTAAAGAATTAGTTAATAAAAAGTAAATTTTTATTAAAAATTTAAATGTAACTCTATTTTTATTCTCTTCAACGTACTGAAATCGAATTGAAAATTCGAAATTTCCATTATTTGTAATTTCTCTTTTAATTCAATGAATCGTATAATTATTGAAAACATAATAAATAGAATGTAATATGTTTATTTTGAATAATTTCTTCGAGAAATTTTATTATTTATGTTTTATTTTTTAAATTTAAGAATATATCCGAAAAACATACAGAAGATTGGACAGTAGATGATATCGTTTTGAGTAGGATGCAAAAAGCTGGTTCAAGCAAGCAGGCGGAGAAAATACGAGCTGAACAAATAAGAGGTTAGCAATTTTTTCTTTTTCTTTTTTGAAAATAATTTAATCTTTCAAAAGTAAATTATAACTTTACAGTAGAACTGATATTTTTCTCATAGGAGATTGTTTTCTATTATATCTAGTTGAGAAGTTGTTATTTGTCATAAAAGTAATTTTAAGTTCCACGGTTTCTTTTTTTTAAGTAGTAGTTTATTCTGCTTTATGAATAAGCAGTGGATTTTTCACATTATGCGATTTATGAATTTACTGAATAATTAGACTGTTGAATTTGCTTGATAGCAGTTGATATTATGAATTCAGTACTTCAGATTCAAAGGTTGAGAGTTGAAATTTGACGAAAATAAAAAGTTTCACAAGTGAATCAGCAAATATTTTTCTTGATTGATTGTTTGTTCTCTTTGATGAACAAGCAGAACATTTTTGATTAATGTGAAAGAACAGTTAATGAACATGAATAATGCGATTGAATTTTACAGTTGCGGTGGTATTAATTTTGGCCAGTTGACATTAATTTTTTTTTATTTTTAAATAACACAATTGTTTTGATTCGATTTAAATTTTTTTCAATAGCATTTGATTGTTGCGTAATTTTGGAAAACTTGATGTTTCAGATTTTTGCATTATTTTATTTTATTCAAAAAGGGAAGTAATGTGAAATGTATAAATACGACATAAAATAATGAATGAAAACTTATTTACTCTGCTTCGGAGGAGATCTGAACAGCATAGTAGTGAGAGAAAGGAAAAAAATTTTTTATATAAAATTGGATGAAATTGTTTGCAAGCTGGATGGCTGATGATTGTTGCCGTTGTTCGATCAGATCGACTCATCTGCAATGCATAGGAAAAGTTACACTACACAAATAATAATATTTATTATTTGCATATCATACAATACCTGGTGTTGTGCAGTGGATGCTGTCGTAGTAGATGACGCCCTTCTGGGGTACGAGCAGCTCGGGTCGGTCGAATTGACTTTGTTCATTCAGATGGCAGTTGAATTTTGCAAGGGTTTGTTTATCCAATTTCCATTTTGATCTCACCAAATTGGCTGATTTGCAATCAGCTCTCATGTAGCAGTGTCTGAGACAAGCTTCTGGATTCGACACCGGAATCATCTTAGCTCGTCGACTGACGAATATGAAATCACGCACCGCGTTGCTTTTCCAACCGCTTGGGCAACCTGAATTTCAATAAATAAATTAATTAATTAATAAGCAAGCAGCTTGTTGTTGAAAAAAGAAAATAATATTTCGATTTAAAAATAATGCTTCAGTTTTGCATACTGCTATCGTAGAAAATGTCGTAATAAACATCCTGCTGTCGATCAGGAATGCGGCTTTCCGACGTGGTGGGAGTGGCGTAGACGAGCGCTAGCAAAGCGAGCCGTTGTATTCGAGGACCGATCATGGCTTCTATGGCCCGGTGCCGTGGAGTGGCGTTTTAAATTTTCACATCTGTCCATTGCGCTTAATGGTTGCTAGTTTTGCTTGATTCTTCTTCTTCTTCCTCTTCTTCTTCTTCTTCCTATTCTTATTCTTCTTATTCTTCTTCTTCTTCTTCTTCTTCTTACCTGGTGACTGGTTGGGAATACCTTGTCCGGGGACACCGCCACGCCCGGAGCAAAGCTGCAGGGTCGGTACCGGGGCTAGTTTGGCTTTTTCTGCTGCACCGGCACATGACAGCTTCGACTACCGCCGGCGCCGCCTTGTTCACCAATCTTAATGATAATGGTCGTCCAGGCGCCGGCTCGACGCCAATTCAGCCCACAGGCAAGGTTGGTTCTGCAACTGTTTTCATTATGCTTTAACTATTATTATTATTATTATCAGTTATCTGATTGTTATCTTCTTTTTTGCATGCCTTTGTTATTATTTATTGTAATTAATTTCATGCTTATTAATTTAAAAAAGAAATCATTCCGCTATATAACATTTGTTAAAATTATTGTTGATTATTTGCATATAAAAATGAAAAAATATATAAATTTTTTTCTTATTGAAAACTGCACAGCATTGAAGATGAATTTATTTATTGTTCACTTAATTTTTACCGTGTTCTTTCTCGTGTTCACAAATTTTTTATCAATTTGCATTAAGTACTTTAAAAACAGTTAGTCGATTAATTAAAAATTTCACGTTATTTTTGTAGGGTAGTAGAGTTATTTGTTTGTTGTTTTGTAAAAATTGTTAACTGTTTGATGAATTTAGCATCAGTTTGATAAATAGGCTTCCAATTGAAGATGCTTAGGTTGTTGAATGTATTTCCAATTAAAGGATGTTTTTTCTTAATCTTACATCTGTTGATTATCATTATTAAATATGCAGGAAAAAAATTTTTTTACTTCTTCAATTGAAAAACCTTACTCTCAGCTTTAGTTGTAGTTGCTTGTATGTAATATCATTTTTTATGCTGTTGCTGTTTGCGTCAGCATTCTTGAAATGACTTCTCTTGTGTAATCAATTAAAGCATTATTTATTGGACCGTATGCTGCAGTTGAAGAAGTGACTGCAATGCACAATTATTGATATGTTTGTACATTGATGTGATTCGAGAAAGCAATCAGACGAGTGTTGTTGTAGTAATATTGCTATTTTTGTTATTATGATAATGTGACGTGAATATTTGTGCTGTTGAAATTGTGACTGTTTGAAGAGAAAATATTCATAATTGGTCGATAATTGGAAAAACAAGAACAGCTTCTGTTATAATTTTGCAAGACATTTTTGGACAAATTGCACACGCGGAAATTGTCCATTTATAAAGAAAGATTATTTGACGTCGTCAGTTATTAATAATTCATAATTTTTCAAATCAAGCGAACAGTTCAACAATGTGAATTATTGCCTGCAACATTTGTCACTGTTTGATGATAATTGTGAAGATAAGATAAATTATTGACCCGCAAAATATTTGTGATTAATTTTTCTCGCAGAAGCGATGCTTTACGGATGCACAAGTGCAGCATGTGTGCAGTTTGCTTTATGCAATTTTCCTTCACGAAGCAGAGCTGAAATTTTGTACAGCTTTTGTTATAATATATATTTTTTAATAATTTTTCCCATCACGGGTGGATGAGCTTTACGCGATTGTTATTGACGCCGAAAGCAACACGCAAGCACGTTGATCATCCATCATTTGGGTAGTGTTTTTGATTTTTGAATGAGATAACTTTTGACAGCGGTGATTTTTAATGCAAAACAGGCTTTTTCAATTTGTGTGCAATTAGTTGAATGCGCTCATTTGTTTCACTAAATTGAAGTTATTATTATTATTATTATTATTAAATTGATTGATTGTATTTTCAAATGTACAAAATTGATTTTACAATCATCATTGATCAGGAAAAAAGTTGAATAACAAAAATAAATCTAATAATAATAATAAATGCGTACAACAAATTTTTTTTCAAAATCATTCATTGTAATACTGAAAGTGTTGAATAAAATATTAATTAAGTTTTTCTTTTCAAGATTTTCGACGCCAGGAACAGAAATTGGACACTTGCGTAAGATGCGTCGAAGGAAAATTGGACAGGCATTTTGTAATTGCATTTGGCAATCAGGTTTGCTTTTCTTTTTCTTTTCCACTTGTAGAATTATAAATTAACAAATCTTCAACGTTATAATATTTTACCTGTTCATGCAAATTGCTACAGACTTATTTGGCTTTGCCGAAAAGCAAACCCCTCGTCCGCAATCATTGCCTGATTGCACCGTTGAATCACGTTTCCAGTTGTGCACAAATGGACGAAGATGTGTTGGAAGAAATCAAAGTAAGCAGATATATTATCTACTTTTAATTTTTTTTTATTTTTAATAATTTTTATTGCAATAGTTTGTTTGTTTGTTTGTTTGTTTATTAGTTTTGGCGTGAAAAATTGGTGGCAATGTTCCGTGCACAGAGTTTGTGTTGTATCTTTTTCGAAACGGCCAAAAATGTTAAACATATGCCTCATTGTTTTCTGGAATGCATACCTGTCAGTAAAAAGATCTTCGAATGTGCACCTATGTATTTCAAGGTATTTTGCTTTATTATTATGTTTCTTTTTTTCTAATACAAAAAATTGTTTAATCAATGCGAAGCAAGCAATTATGGAATGTGAGGAAAGCTGCAGAGATAATGCGGTATTGATTGATATGAAGGAAAGAGATGTTAAAAGAGTGGTAATTTTATTTGTTCTTTATTTTTTTTTTTTATTTAATTTTAATGATTTTAAAAATTATAGATTCCAGCTGGATTTTCTTACTTTGTAGTTTATTTTGGTTTGGAAGGAGGCATGGCGCACATCATAGAAAATGAATCGCTGGTTCCATCGTGGTTTGGCCAGGTAACATTATATTATATTTGCATGTTTTTTCTTTTAAACACAATTTCACTCTTTCATATTCATAAGGCTAATTTGTCATAGGAAGTGATCGGCGGTATGCTTGGATTAGAATATAATCAGTGGCGTAAACCAGCCAACGAATTATTAGAAGAACAAGTGAAACGTGTGGCAGCTTTCAAAAAACAGTTAAAAGAATTCGACAGCACAATATTTCAGAAATAATTCTAAGCTAAAAATTTTAAAATGCCATCAATAATCATACTTGTGATAAAATTGTTATTTTATAAACTATATTTCCTAAATTTTTTTCCTTTTAATTACTTTGCGAAAATGTAAATATGTTATGACTGAAATGATTGTTAAATTTTGTTTTCTGTTATTCTATATAAAAGAGATAAACATTTTAGTATTAATTTCAAGTTATTTAAAATGCTCCAATAATTGAACAAAAAAATTCATGTGAATAATTATATGATGCATCTTCTCTGAGTAAAAATGGAATAAAGCAAATAGAAACAAAAAAAAATTATTTAAATTTTTGAAAATTCTTGTAGAAACCTGGACCCAAGAAAGTCCCAAGAAAGAGTATTATTTGAAAAAATGAAAAATATTGCTTAAAAATTTTAATTTTTACCAATTATTTAATTATTCAGATTTACTCAACTGTTAATTCTCCTGTATACTCAAAATTAAAATATTGCCGTCGAGAGTTTCAATTGAAAATTATTTTAAATTTTAAGTTTATGCAAAGTTTGCAAGTTCGTAAAAAGCTGTTCTGACATTTTTGCTTATTTAAATCTTAAAAAATATTTAATCAGTTCCAAAACTGTGTGTTGGAAGCAATGCATTTTTCAAAGAACCTAATAATGTTTATGTGTGATGGCCGTGAGTGGTTCGTAAAGTACAGTGATAATCTCAACAATATTAAAAAATGATAATTTACAGTTTTCGCATGATTGATTGTCGTTGTTTGGCCAGCATTAGTTTTTGTTTGATGCAATCTTCCCGCGTCTAAGCGATATATAAGAAGCGCCAATGAAGAGAATATCAATAGAAGACAGTTTTAGCACTGGCCGATCAAGCGCAGCTGGATCGATGACGTCTGTGCTCCGATCAGAGAGTAGGGAAGCTGTTGCTGATGAGCAACATGCAGCTGTGATCAAGCACGTGGCGGTGTGTCAGTTCAGTCTGACTAAGCACGTTCTCAGTGAGCTAAAAGAGACCCCGATGGACAAAGTGTGGAAGAACGAAGTGCTAGTTCAGATTTGTGACAAACGTTGCTGTTATGTGCCTTGTAATAGGTAGCTGCAGAAATGTTGAATACGTCGCTGTCGCGAGAGGTTGCATCCAGTCTTTCAGACTTATTCTCTTCATGTTAATAGTATTACATCTTACTAAAGCAATTTCCGTACACCTCTATGTTCTTTTGCGGTAATACGACTGGACGTCAAATTGCCACATTTACCATAATACTAACAACCTACCTGCACGTCAGTATTCAATTGGAATACAACACTGTTTTCTAAATGATTACCACATTGAACATTGTTTTTATAAAAAACAATTTCACATCTTGTACAAGATTTAGAAAACAACCAAAAATTACTTTGAATTACATATTAGCAGCAAGTTTCCAAGTTCATCAAACATATTTTAACACTTTTACTTATTGAAATTTTAGAAAATACATAAGCATTTCAAAAGCTCTGTTTTAACAGTTATTGCAGTATTAAACATAGTTTCTCTAGTAAAATATTATTCATCTTGCAAAAGCAATAAACCATAGCTAATTAATTGCAAGGTTCCACCGAAGGAAGACTGTATTTGTTGACTTAACCTTGAAAATCAATAACTACTGTAGAGCTACAGTAGTCATATACGTGGCTTGCCGACGTGGAATGATTAATAAGAAAAGTTGACATGAATATGTAGTAAAGAAAAATAATTCACTGGTTCGTCGGCATTGTTACAATCAAACTGCTCCCCTTCTGTAAACAACACCTATGGACAGGGATCTCTCAAGCAGAAGGTAAAATTTCAGCGTTTTTGACAAAACTCTGCCACGTCATCTCACCCTTTCGAGAATTAATCGCTAATGAGGTCGACGAATTAGTGGAACTGGTCAAAGACACAGGGTACGAAAACTTTAAATGAAGTCTCCTTGAACGTTTTGGCATGTCGAAAATGGAGCGCATTCACGTCTTCACTACTCTATGGGCAGTTGTCAACGTGAAGTCGTTCCAGATGCTTCGTGATGAACCAGAATTCCGGCAGTGCTATCGACCAGAATGTATGGTTTCTCCAGCACCAGCTTTTCTGTTCTCTACTTGTGAACATTCAAATGATAATTGAAACTGGAAATTATGCCAACGTAGATGAGATCTGATAATTTGTTAGCTTCGAGCGCTGCCGTCACGATGGAAACTGATGG
This sequence comes from Trichinella papuae, assembly GCA_001447755.1. Taxonomy (NCBI): domain Eukaryota; kingdom Metazoa; phylum Nematoda; class Enoplea; order Trichinellida; family Trichinellidae; genus Trichinella; species Trichinella papuae. Next base: position 74,012 of record JYDO01000099.1, read on the forward strand.
CAAAATTCTTCCTTTACAGCAACACGTTTGAAACTTGGGCAAACAACTGCGCTCTTTGGAAAAATCGACACCAGACTCACCTCAACAGCACTAGTCTGGTAGTGGTTCATAGAGTGCTACAGGAGACAATAGAAATCGTTCTGCGAAGCAGGTGTGGCGTACCTGCTATTTCCATCGCAAATTCAGAGTCGTTGTCCACCAGATTCTGAGACGTGACTTTCCCGTGATGTCATGCAGTAAAGCCACCGGGAAGAAGACTGTTCTGTTTCTCTACTACCCGTGATGTAAGATCCTGCTATGTCATGTTTGCAATGAAGGCATCAATCCGTTACCCTCATCTGGTCAAATCAAATTTAATTTCTTAGTTCCAACAGCTTTCACGGACGTTCTACCCACCAGATCATGCATGGAACGATTACTTCTACGATTAGGGGAATACCCAATTTATATAATGTTTCAGAAAGTCTGTGAAAAAGGTTTAACATAAATGCTGATTAGACATTTGAATAAGGTCCTTTGAAGATGCCTATGAAGCATTTAGAAATACTGTGCTTTAATGTCATCACGCTATTGAATGACCATCAAGACAAAGACCCGTTATCACAAGATACTGTCTAACAATGCCGATCGCGCGCTGCTTGCTGCAGAAAAGAATTGTTCCGGACGGAACGGCGCCGACCTCGTCGGCGTGATTTTCCCTCTGACCGGCGGGCACGAGGCGTGGCTAGGGCAGTGGCACTGTAGATCCACTGCCCTGAAGATCGCTTTCGCGCGATCTGACAACCGGGGTCGGAGTCACGAGGGACCCCATGCGACGTGAGGGATTAGCTGGATGTTCAGAGATCAAGGGGCTCTTGCGCAAACGATTCCCTCGGAGCGTCATCAGGTGACCTGGAGGAGCGGTGGCAGCAATGGAGCCATCATCGGGCCACCGGCTCGACGAGCCAAACGACGATCAAAGAAACTGAACCCTGGAATGTCGGCGGCAGCCGACGGAAGCTTAGATCGGCGCCTGGAGAAGCGCGCCCTCCCCTCGGCGGCCGGCGTTGTTCCATTGGCCGTTCGGTGGTGGCAGGCCGCTAATCCCCGGGCGCTACATATATGGCAATGCAGACACCGCGTTAGTTGTTGGATCGATACGAGAAGAAAGATAGAAAAGAAGATGAACTAGTGTGCAGTGTGTATCGCCCTCCGTCCATGTCTTACGTTCAGTAAGCAGTGCGGCTGATCGACTCAGTTTGTTTTACCGCGTTGTTTGTGAACGCGAGTGATCGCCGTCTGGGTAGCCTTGATAGAAGTGGCAGACCCGAATTGGAGAAGTTATCCAGTCCACCAGCTCCCGTCTGTCAGGAAGTTGTCAGGCCAACGAACCTGAGCGTCGGTACCGACTGTATGCCATTTTTTTCGATACAGAATGCAACATCGATTGATTATGTACCGAAAATCAACGTTCGCATGGTGGTGAAGAAAGTGCTATCCATTCAGAGATGAATGTTTTGATATATAGATGACCATCCATCATTATCGGCATTGGTTTGAAAGCCGACAATGCAGCGTTTTAAAAGACCCCAAATCAGTCGTTGAGACAGTGCGCAGTCGACGCAAAATCAAGCAGTTAACCAGCGACATCTAGTACATTGAAATCGGTGAAAATACCATCGTGGATGCATTGCACAACGTTTCCGCTGTTGTTCGAAGTGTATCAGCGCATCAGTTGGTTCGGTTGGTTGCTGAAGGATGAAGGATGATAATTGTATCATTATTATTTTAAGTGTTGTGCTTTGATGCTTTATTGTATTTTAATATTGTGTGTATTTGCTGAATAAAGAAATTATGTTTTGTTAACTGACTGACTGGAATTATGAATTGATGTCTTGTGAAAGCGTAGCGAGCAAGGGAGAAGCTGTCCACGGCAATCAAAGGTACAGAGGCGAACAAGCCACAAGAAGTTGGACGTTATGCATTCCTTACAAGGCAATTGCTTGAATCTTCACCTTATATTAATTAATAATGACAATTAAATTTAACGACAGTATCTTATGAAGAGAATTGTCAGATTTTGGTACTCAAACAATTACTTGGGACAGTTTACTTTTCCTGGTTTGCATACGAATTTACAGCAAACAATTCATATTCATATTCAAAATTAACATTATTTATTCACTATATATATATAAATTATAGTTGGATCGAAAGAACGCCGAAAATACATTACATTGTTTAGTACAATGTTTACTTTTGGGGACAACCCAATTGAGCTGAAAATAAAAACTATTCATTAACATTTTAAAATATTGTAGCTTGTCAAGCTGATCAAATGCTCAGAATTATATATTTTCATGAACAATAAAAATTGATAAAATGTATAAAAAAAATTAACGAACAATTTAAATGATTAAAAATTACACAAAATTATGCAAATTCAATTGAAATATTTATACCAATGAAATGTAAAATATTCTAACCATTTCCAATTAGCAGTTATTCGCTGATGGAATACTGAAAATTGCCAGCTAATGAAATCCAGACTCATGGAGGTCAATAATAAAGATTTACATAATATTGAATCATACTAAAACAACTTTGGAGCAATCAGGAAATAAAACCAATGCAACTCTTAGACCATTAAGATAACGCTGCAAATGAGGGAAAATCGGAATCAGGCAGCATCTATTTATTTGTCATAAAAAACATCACCGCATACAAGTAACATTTACATTTTGTAGTACAATGTTGGTTGTCTACTAATTTGAATGTATGTCAACGTGGAAGTCAACTATTAGTCTGCATAGCTATGCAACATTCATTTATTACAAATCATAATGCAAATGCCGGCTCGTGAAAACGGTATTACATCCGTAAACTAATTAAAACGTTTATACAAAACAGTATCTACCATTATGTGAATACATTGGAAAATGTTGACAATATTGCATATACACATAATGCTGCAAATATTTTACAATACGTTTGCGATATAATAAAACATTATATATTATTGTTCACACGTATAAATACGATAAATAAGTAAAAATAATGCGGATATATTTATATCAGTAAGGTGAAGGTAGAGATGCCAAACGCTTAACTTCTTCTTCTACATAACCGATATACTGCAGCTTGTTGATTTCATAAACTTGCATGCACACGTACTTCATACGCATTTCATCCTAAATTAGATAAAAGTTGTAACTGTATTTTCGTTTATAATATTTTATCTTTCACATGACATAAAAACCAATATAAAAGCAATTCTGTTGACATTTCAATATATTCATTTTTATACTAGTAAATTTCTAAAATGTCAAACATTAAATTTGCACCTCAACAGCCTATATAATATTCTACTTCAGTGAACATGATAATTCAAAAATAAAATTTAATTTTTGTACTCACATTATAAATTTCTTGCTTCGCCCGGAGACGAAAAATGAAACTTTTCAACAAAACATTATCAAATACAGCATCAAAACTGTCCACATCCTAAATAAAATAATTTGAAAATAAACAAACAAAAAAAACCATACTGTTATGCAGCACAAAATCAAGTACAATTATTTGCAACATTAAAATGATACCTGTTCCCTAAGATTGACCAAACGATCCACGTCACAGTTCAAAAGCTTCTCTGCGGTGTCTTGAAACAATGTTGTCATCACTGAACCGCTAAAATCACCCACACGAATCTAAATCACAACCGCTATCACAGTTATCAAAAATTCAAATCAAATCGAATCAGGAAAATGAAAAATTGAAAATTTGATAACTCACAGACAGAAGCAAACGCCATTTGAAACTTGGAAAATCTTTATTACATTTTTCACAACGATACAGACCTGTGTTCAGGTCGGCAATCTTTTTGTTACAATCTGGTGATGGACAAGCCTAACAGAACAAAATATAATATAATATAATATAATATTTACAAAATTTCCATGTGTATTTTTATTTTCAATTACCGGATACATGCAATTCTCACGACTGACGTACATCACGCTACCACTGACGTTGAAATATTCAGCATTATCGCCAACAGTTTCAGTTTTACGATTCGGATCAGCCAACGCAACAGGAACCAAATTTTTATCTTTGAAATATGATGTAAATAAATAAAAGAAAAGCAAAGCAAACAACACAACAGAAAATGTAATAAAATGTCAATTTACAAAGGTTGCTGCCTGAAGACGAGTCGCCGCCGCTGAATGTAGATAAATTCTGACCAATTTCAAGTGCATCTTGTCCCTCAAACCAGCCACGAAGTTTGTGAGCTTCAGATATATCAGGATTAATGTGTATCTGTCCATCTCCAACAGTACTCAATGATACACCACCTGCATAAAACAAAAAAATACCAAACAAACATTATATACCAAAGCAAAACAACAACAACAACTAACCTCCAAAATCGGATATTCTTACACCTTTCACAGCAATGATCGGATGACCATGCTCATTGAAATTCTCAGCCTGAAGCGTAAACAAAGTAAACAAAATGTTAATTTATCTGAAAAGCAAAAACAACAACAAAACCTCATTTCCCCACAATGTCAACGTGATAGCTGTTTTTGTATCGTCAACTAAGAAAAGATCTCGTTTCAACAGTTCTCGTTGACTAGCCCTTGCCACCTTGTGCTCCAATTCACCAATTTTCTCCACAACTCCCAGAATGTCTGAACAATTAATTTCAAAATTTGCAATCAATAAATAGCAGATTTGCATAATGCAATGGGATCAAAATTGAAATCAAAATTCCAAAAATCTCCCACCGATTAGCTGCTTTCTGTTCGTCCGTGGGATTGTGTCGAATTTCACAAAATGAAATGACAATGACGGCAATTTATAAACACTTTCATCTTTGCACGGTTCAATCTGAGTTTCACCGGAAAATGCCAACTCATAATCATTGTTTATTGACGTGAACTGCCTGTTCGCCACTTTGATAATACCACCACGGATCAAATAAACCTGAGCATCAACAATAAAATTGTACACATATAAATAAATGTATATAATATACCTGCTTTGGTTGGAGTACACTGAAAAAACGATCACATTCTTGATTAAACGCAGTCGCTCGAATCTCACCGCTTTCGTCCATCAGATCCACGCTGAATAATTTACCATCTCCACGTTTATTGCTCCAATTTCGGACGTCCGTTTTTCTAGTCACCCGAGCTCGAATACACCATCTAAAATCACTCAAATTTGCATAATTTGCAGAAAGCGAACAAAAAAAAGAAACAAAATTGAAAATCTCACTTGCTCTGATATGGAGAGAGACTGATAATTGGAAAAATAATTTTCTGCTGTTCGCCTTGAGTTATTGATGAATTATCCGATTTCGTCGGTGATGATGCAGTAAGAGTGGAAGAATTATGCGATTTCGTCGCTGATGATGCAGTAAGAGTCGAATTATTATCCGATTTCGTCGCTGACGATGCCGTAAGAGTCGAAGAATTCTTTGAAACTTCGCACTCTTGTGAAATGGTCGATTTCACTGAAATATACATATACATATACATATAAATATATATGCAAAAATAAATATAACTTTACAATTCAAATGCGTTGATAAACCTGGATCTCCCTGAAAAAACATAGACATCTTGGTTCCATTCTTCGGATCACCAAGTACTTTACCGACAGTACGACCAGGAGCTAGGACTTCTAAATCGACCAAAACGACAAATTTCTTACTAAAATGCGAACAGTATTTAACAAGAAGAAATTTAACGACTTCGAACAACAACAAATAGAATCAAAGATTTTTATTCAACTCCCGAACGAAACTTTATCAATTAACGTATAATGATACTCAACACTGACAATAATTATATTTGTGATTTTTAAAGATTAAAAAAAATACATTACCTTTGAATTTGATTTGATATATAATGGTTCACTTTGATAATTGCCAAATTATCTAAAGTGCCATTTTCAATCAGTTCGTTTTTTTGGGTTGCCAACATACAAGCTAAAACATATTTCAATATGAAACTTTTAAATTCTTCAGTTTCTGTCTGTAGATTAAGTTTTAATTATACTGCAAAATTACTTCCAGATGAATCACGTCCATCGGATATATGCAGTCGATATCTTGTAGTCTGATTTGCATGTGGATCGCTTATCTTTTTATATTGCTAAATTTTCAATCGCTTTTGCACAAACGTATAATGTAACTGTATAAACAAAGAACTTACAACCATCTGAACTACCAATGGGCATTTGGCCTCCTGATTCAGCATACCCTAATAAAAAAACATATTTTAACAAAAAGTTTTAATAAAGTTCGATAATTTACTTCAATTGCTTTTTCAGTAAGTTGCGGTATAACAGCAGCCATGCTAAACACCTAAAAGAATTCATTTGTTCCTTTTTAATTCATTAACATAAGTGAACTTTATTATTGGAAATTCATTGAATCGATTTTGTTATTTAAAAAACTCATTTAAAATAGGTCAAATGAACGCAAGAAACTAAATCATGAGCTTAGATAATCACATTTTAAAAGGATTAAAAAATTTAATCATACAATAAAATAGTCACATTCAAAAAAAATCAAAAGTGCAAATTAACATCACGAAAAAACATTAGCCTACTAACAAAATGAACAATTGACAATTTTCATTGTTCATCGAATAAAATTTGTCAAACTCGAAGTTCAAGTTCGAATTTTTCACACAACATGATAACGAAGCAGTGTGATTAATTTATAAATAATGAATACTAAATAATTAAAATAAAAATACGATAATAATTTATCGCTGTTTCAAAGTAAACTTTTACATTACGCAAGATTCAAAACGTTACAGTAATGAAATTGGATGCATTCTTACTGTAACAATGCGTATGCTTAAGCGGAATAAAACATAATATTTAAACATTTATTTACAAGTATTTAAATTTTCATTTTTTACAGAACCTCTCACTTTCAGAATGAATTTTGAACAGAGCTAAAAATAAACTAAAGTACCATTTATAGAAAGACAATAATAATGAAATTCAGGTAATCAAAAGTAGTAACATTTGAATAGAAGAAGTTCTAACATAAAATTTTAAGCTTCATAATAATTCAGTTTATGCTTGATGTGGAGAATTTTACATAAACATGTAGCGCGATCGACAGCATTTAGGAAAATCAAGTTGTCCCAAATTCAGAAGTATAGATGTTACGCCAGATATTACAAAAGTTAACATTTGGCGGCTACGGTTTGACAAATGTTGATAAGGATCTTGTACAACACAGAAAATTAAAGAAAGTTTTAACGTTGGAAAATTTACATTTTGATTTGTTTTCTTCTTCTAATTCATTTTTATGCAATAGCTTACTGAACTCAACTTTTATTATTATTTATTACACCATCAAAATGGCTATATCACAAGTGTAGTTCTACAGGACACATGGATGTAATATTTTATGTTCAAAGTTAAAGAATATAATAATAGACATAGCTGGTTCCGCTAGAGCAGGGATAGGCAAACTTTTTGTACCATCGACCCCCTATGGTTTTCCTTGACGCCTCATCGACCCCCTATGGGTTCCTTGATGCCTCATCGACCCCCAAGCTCATGAAATAAATATTATTAATAATAAATTTCTTTATTATAAGGTATCCTTTACCCTTTTCACCCTTACTGATTCTCGATCAGATGNGGAAGAAGACTGTTCTGTTTCTCTACTACCCGTGATGTAAGATCCTGCTATGTCATGTTTGCAATGAAGGCATCAATCCGTTACCCTCATCTGGTCAAATCAAATTTAATTTCTTAGTTCCAACAGCTTTCACGGACGTTCTACCCACCAGATCATGCATGGAACGATTACTTCTACGATTAGGGGAATACCCAATTTATATAATGTTTCAGAAAGTCTGTGAAAAAGGTTTAACATAAATGCTGATTAGACATTTGAATAAGGTCTTTTGAAGATGCCTATGAAGCATTTAGAAATACTGTGCTTTAATGTCATCACGCTATTGAATGACCATCGGTGAAAATATCCTCGTGGATGCATTGCACAGCGTTTCCGATGTTGTTCGAAGTAAGGTGCACCGGCATGCCCCAGCAGTGAGCGTCTTGACGAATTTACCAGATGGCCAGTTTCCTGTCTTCCGTCAAGTTCACCTGAATATCGTCGGCTGGAATAAGCCTGCTGGCCTGAAATGATGACCTGATGGATGATTCTGCATATTTATAACAAAGGGCACGTGAGTGAACAGAGAATGTTCTCATCCATTGGTAATGATTGCCCGCAGGATTTGTTGATAACCCGCAAATACCTAACTTACAGGAACCATTCGCTGAAATTGTCGTGATCAACACAATAGTCAAATAATTGTATTATTATTTTTTTTCGTGTTGTGCTGTATTGTTGCTGTTGTGTTTGTTGTATTTTTATCTTGTGTGTATTTGGTGAATAAAGAAATTATACTGGTGCTGATGTCTCGTATACGCGAAGCGGGGACGGGAGAGCCAACTGACATTGCTGATGCTCTTTGCGGCAATCAAAGGTACAGAGGCGAAGAAAGTTACAAGAAGTTGGTCGTTATGCATTTCATGCAGGGCGATTGCTTACAAATCTTCACTTTATATTAATTTGACGACGATATTTTCTTGTGAAAAGAATCGTCAGATTTTGGTACAAAAACAATGACTTGCGACTGTTTAAGGAGAGTTTACTTTTCCTAGTTGAATTTTGCTGTAGTACCACACCCAATCAGAATTAGCTTACGGATCGCCGTTGCGGATTAATTATCAAAGTGCCGCAGCGATGAGCTGTGAATCCTTTTCGGTTCAAGTTGAACATCTCTTGCCCGAATGTTAGTAACAAGCAAATGGTTTGTTCCTAAACTCCAGAAACTCAAAGTGATAGAATGTAGAATGATGCTGATGGGATGAAACGTTCCCCGTAAGTGTAATGATGTGCAATTATACCACTCGACCACCTCTTCCGCCGACTTTTTCACCTTCCATATTTCCTCCGGAGAGGACTGTGAAAGAAACAGTTCTTTTATGCCATGGCAGGGCTTAATGCTACCCAACTGAAGCATGATGTGGAATTCTTTTATTGCTATTTCCATCCGGAAGACCGTCTGTGTTGATCGAGTGAAACTGTTATTTGTTGACACTACGGACAATTGCTAATTAAACAATTTTCAGTTTGATTCCGTAATAAAGAAATACAATCACCGTCTCAACAAATCGTTCACCTGTACGGTCAAAGTTATTCCATGGTTTCATCTTGTGGAGGACTCTCTAGCGCAGGGGTAGCCAAAGTGGTCGATATCGACCCCTTGGGGTCGATGGGACTATCTAAGGGGTCGATAAAGGCTTAAGGGTCGAATGGGGGTCGATGAACTCCGGGATCGAATATGAACTTTGAAATCCCATCTGAGGAATTTATTTTCTGGAGAACTATTTTGTAACAATAATTTATACTTTTCTGAACTATCAACAGACACCACAAGAAATTAATTTTGCGGGGCCGAACTGCGCGATGCTAAGAGAATTTTCGACTTCAGGCTAAATTTTCATTGCCTTTTGTTACAGGTCGTTTAATGCTTGTTTCCTCCAGTTAGGCAAAATACGGCTTTGTTCTATGAGTTTGATAAATGTGTTGCATAGGCCTTTGTCAGATATTTTTCGCGTCTTTCGTCACATCAGATGAATTGGTAAAGGNCTCCGACCCCGGTTGTCAGATCGCGCGAAAGCGATCTTCAGGGCAGTGGATCTACAGTGCCACTGCCCTAGCCACGCCTCGTGCCCGCCGGTCAGAGGGAAAATCACGCCGACGAGGTCGGCGCCGTTCCGTCCGGAACAATTCTTTTCTGCAGCAAGCAGCGCGCGATCGGCATTGTTAGACAGTATCTTGTGATAACGGGTCTTTGTCTTGATGGTCATTCAATAGCGTGATGACATTAAAGCACAGTATTTCTAAATGCTTCATAGGCATCTTCAAAGGACCTTATTCAAATGTCTAATCAGCATTTATGTTAAACCTTTTTCACAGACTTTCTGAAACATTATATAAATTGGGTATTCCCCTAATCGTAGAAGTAATCGTTCCATGCATGATCTGGTGGGTAGAACGTCCGTGAAAGCTGTTGGAACTAAGAAATTAAATTTGATTTGACCAGATGAGGGTAACGGATTGATGCCTTCATTGCAAACATGACATAGCAGGATCTTACATCACGGGTAGTAGAGAAACAGAACAGTCTTCTTCCCGGTGGCTTTACTGCATGACATCACGGGAAAGTCACGTCTCAGAATCTGGTGGACAACGACTCTGAATTTGCGATGGAAATAGCAGGTACGCCACACCTGCTTCGCAGAACGATTTCTATTGTCTCCTGTAGCACTCTATGAACCACTACCAGACTAGTGCTGTTGAGGTGAGTCTGGTGTCGATTTTTCCAAAGAGCGCAGTTGTTTGCCCAAGTTTCAAACGTGTTGCTGTAAAGGAAGAATTTTGCCATCAGTTTCCATCGTGACGGCAGCGCTCGAAGCTAACAAATTATCAGATCTCATCTACGTTGGCATAATTTCCAGTTTCAATTATCATTTGAATGTTCACAAGTAGAGAACATAAAAGCTGGTGCTGGAGAAACCATACATTCTGGTCGATAGCACTGCCGGAATTCTGGTTCATCACGAAGCATCTGGAACGACTTCACGTTGACAACTGCCCATAGAGTAGTGAAGACGTGAATGCGCTCCATTTTCGACATGCCAAAACGTTCAAGGAGACTTCATTTAAAGTTTTCGTACCCTGTGTCTTTGACCAGTTCCACTAATTCGTCGACCTCATTAGCGATTAATTCTCGAAAGGGTGAGATGACGTGGCAGAGTTTTGTCAAAAACGCTGAAATTTTACCTTCTGCTTGAGAGATCCCTGTCCATAGGTGTTGTTTACAGAAGGGGAGCAGTTTGATTGTAACAATGCCGACGAACCAGTGAATTATTTTTCTTTACTACATATTCATGTCAACTTTTCTTATTAATCATTCCACGTCGGCAAGCCACGTATATGACTACTGTAGCTCTACAGTAGTCATTGATTTTCAAGGTTAAGTCAGCAAATACAGTCTTCCTTCGGTGGAACCTTGCAATTAATTAGCTATGGTTTATTGCTTTTGCAAGATGAATAATATTTTACTGGAGAAACTATGTTTAATACTGCAATAACTGTTAAAACAGAGCTTTTGAAATAGTTATGTATTTTCTAAAATTTCAATAAGTAAAAGTGTTATAATATGTTTGATAAACTTGGAAGCTTTTATTTAATTTGTAATTAAAAAGAATTTTTAATTGAAATTATTGGCTCAGATAAATTTTAACTTTGAATATGCAAACGAATTATAAGATGAATAAATCTGAATAATTAAACAACAGGTGAAAATAAAATTTTGAAGCATAATTTCAAATTGTTTTAGGAATGCTTTCTTTTGTGGCTTTTTTTCCTTCGAATTTTGTTACTGACTTTATACTTTCGTTGGCCTTATTCGTTGATTGATTAAGAGTTGCTTTAGAATGATTTCATCTTTTGTAAATCTTTATTATTGACCTCTATGAGTCTGGATTTCATTAGCTGACAATTTTTAATATTCCATCAGCAAATAACTGTTAATTGGGAATGATTGCAATATTTTACATTTCATTGGTATAATTATTTCAATTGAATTTGCATAATTTTGTGTAATTTAGTTTTTTACATCTTATCAAGTTTTATCGTTCATGAAAATATATAATTCTGAGTTTCTGATCAGCTTAACAAGCTGCAATCTTTTAATATGTTAATGAATAGTTTTTCGTTGATTACTTTCACCTCAAAGTAATCAATGTTGTAAACAATGTGATGTATTTCTGGCGTGTTACTTTTGATTCAACTGTAATGTGCATGTAGTAAATGAATAATGTTAATTTTGACGATAAACTATTTCCTGTAAATCAGGGGATGTAAACTCTCATTCAACTAAGCAATATCATTGTTCAATTTTTTACTCATATGTAATTTTTTGATATGAAAATTCTGTGGTTATATTTAATGTTTATTATTATATGTTGAAAAATTGTATACAATCAAGTTGCAAAAAATGAATGTGAAATTCACATTAGTGCAACTGTGATCTTTATTTCTAAATAATGGAAAACGAAAATGTAACAAATGAGTTGCTATGATAATAATATTTTTGTTTCTGTTACCTGCGAAATTCAAAATATCTTAGAAATTGATTGCAAAACAGATTATTTTCTTGATACAATGTTTTTGATAAATTTGTTGAAATTGCAATTTTGACGCCATTCAGTAGTGTTATTGAGTTTCTTTTTCTGTTAGCAGCATGTTTGTTTCTCAGGAATAATAATTTTGATTTTAGTAGAATAGAAACATTTAAAATTATATCAAAGAGAAAGAAACAGATTTATCTATACGTTTTATGTTTGAAGATCAATGTAAGGCTGACTATATACATCTCTTCTAGCAGGACAGTTTAGTGGAAAAAAGAAAAACGTAATCTGCAGTGATTTGATTGTATTGAAATAAATTTTTTTTTATTTAAAACAAAAAATGACAATTCAGCTAATGTAAGATGGCAGTTACTGAGGTGAGGAGAGTATTCAGCTGCCAACATAACGTTAGCTACTCCTAGTTTTAGTTGAACAGTCCTTTTTCTTCTATATGTATGAAAATTATCACCATTAGCTTAACAATTGCGCTTGATAAATCAACGCAGATTTGAAATTGTTACTTTCTCAACTCGTTCAATGACAGAATAGTTTCAATCTTTGAGATCATTTAGCTTCTCTCTTGTTTCTTGGCAGATGAATATTTGTGCATTGATGAATTACCTTCTATAACAGCTGAATGCCAAACAAGTCTAAGTCTTTTGTTTAAATCGATGACAAATTTTCGTATTGTTGAAAAGCTAATTGTAATAAATGATTGACAATTACTTTTCTCAAATTATTTTAAAAATATTTATATATATATTATACATAATAAGTGTGAATGGAACATTTTGTGAGAAGTTTACATTTTAGAAAAATTTTTAATTTTCCACTGTACTCATTTTGTTTTCGACGAAAGCGTCGTTTCAAATCTCAAATGTCAACCCGCTCCCACAGTTTGTGCTTGTTGGAATTAGATAATACTATCTTGCTCATAAAATGTCACCAGAATAATTATATCACTTGACTTTTGTTGAATAAATAATTTCAGTGATATATTGAATGAGAGAATTCTGCCAGCACTGTTTGCTCTGTTACTGCTTGTGTTATTAGTTGATTTTCGTGTATAAATTATATAACTGGCATAACAGTTATGTAAGAGCAATGAAAACTGGATTATAAGTAATATTATATTCAAATTGTTTCTTGTAATTACTACTTTGTTCTTTTTTTTTACTCTCCACACAGCCCACCAGAACAGTTTGAACAATCAAGTAGAAAAACAAATTTTATAATAAATCACATACCCGGAAGTGACAAGTTGAGCGCAATCATTGGTATATCGCAACTTCCGCATTGGCATTTTGCCAACCAATATGGCCGTGTAGCAATAGCAGCTTTTCAAAATTGCTGAATGCAAATAAATCTTAGCAACATTTCCGGGTAAAATTGAAAATTTGTCTGACAAGTCAGCAATATGGCGCCAAGATTTTCATTATTTATTCCCAAAATGCGCCAATGCAGATTTTGATAGCAAATCAAGAGATTAGCATGAAAGATCCGAGTTGCAATTGCAGTATTTAAAATGAGTTGCCTTTGGTGCAATCTCACTGAATTCATGACCCGATGATTGAAGCATCGTTCAAAGTGGTTTTGTATTCTTTGTATTATTTGATTTGTCGTTATATTAATATTATTCTTTTGACTAATGGAAAATATCTTTTTCAAAATGTAAACTGATACAAGAAAATGATGATAGAACATACACAGTGAGTCACCGTTTTATTGTTTTGGATGATTTCTTACATGTTATGTGACTTCATTGTGGCAAAATAAAATAATAAATAGTTAATTCTTTTTTAAAAAATACGTATGAGAAACTGAAAATGTAAGATATATCAAATATGAAAAATGCGCTGTAAAGATTATGTTCAGCCGCTGGGTATGTTTCGTATCCTTAAACACAATTTCTATGAACCAATAGAGACAACGCGAAGCTTTTGGAAAAATTCGTGCCGTTGAAACATGTAGTGCGTGAGCTGAAAGAAGAGCAAATAGTTGAAAAGATGAAGCATATGCGAACGGGATATAAAATGCATCAATGAAAAGCAGGTCAGAGACAGATGTTTGATGGTGATTGCTGTGTGCTGTTACTTGAATAAAACAATCTGTCAGTTGTCTGATTAATAATAGTGTTTGTGAGTAAAAGACCGTGGCAATCCATCAATAATTATGCCTTAAAATTAGCTGTACAATAAGTAGGTTACACGGAAGGTTTACAGTAGGAAGTGTGATTTCCCCATAAGATCGAAGCTCAATAAGATCAACCTGAATATCACGAAATTGATTTCCAACAAGTAATAAATAATAAATTGGTGGAAATAATAATAATAAAATTCATAAGTAATAAAAATTAATAAATTATAATTTTATAGTAATAATAATTAGTATTATAACAAAAAATTTTGAAATTATTAAAAGTTACATTTAAGTTTTGAAATTTGTCATTTGTCATGGACGCCAATAATAGAAATCTGAAATCGAGTTAATATTTTTCCCTGGGGCAGGAAATCAAATTAAATTAATGGTATAGATTATGACCTTGACATGGACAGACGGGTTTTGAAGTTCAAAATTAGAAACTAGGCGAGTTCGCCCTGAATACGTCAACTGAAATTTACAATTCAAACAATAAATACGTCACAGAAAGTTTGGTTTCAAACTCAAAAATCATTAAAACTTGAAACTAACACGAAACAACTAGCCACGCCCGTTCGGAATACGTCAAATCTACTAAAATTTACAAATAAGGTTACATGAAAGTTTGCGTTCAAACTCAGAAATATTCAAAACATTCTTAGTACAGGTGCTTAATTTTTATTATTAGTTCGTTTTCATATAAATTCTTATTAAAAAATATCAATAAAATAAATAGTGGTCCTGATAAGGACCGTTGGGTTTTGAATTTCAATTATATAAGAAACAAACACAACGAAAACAATTAGGCGCGTTCGCCGCGTATACGACGAGCCAACTGAATATCTTTGGGCATGATGGTGACACGCTTGGCGTGAATAGCGCACAAGTTTGTGTCTTCAAACAAGCCCACAAGATAAGCTTCAGCAGCTTCTTGTAAAGCCAAAACTGCCGACGATTGGAATCGCAAGTCAGTTTTGTAATCTTGAGCAACTTCACGAACCAAACGTTGGAAGGGCAGTTTTCGGATCAACAATTCAGTGCTTTTTTGGTATCGTCGAATTTCGCGAAGAGCCACAGTCCCTGGACGATAGCGATGTGGCTTCTTCACTCCACCAGCACTGGGTGCAGATTTTCGAGCCGCTTTAGTGGCCAACTGTTTACGAGGGGCTTTACCACCAGTACTTTTTCGTGCGGTTTGTTTCGTACGCGCCATGCTAACGTCAAAATTTTACACTGCAATCCCGACCTCTAATAGCACGTATATATATACATGCGTGTTGACGATGATTGGTTGACATCTTTCCGTCGATAATCATTGGCTGAGAAACGCGGGAAAATTGCCGAATTGGTTTGCCCATTATGGTCTCTTTTGGTTCACACTTTTTCAAAAAAATTCATTTTCGACGTAAATTCAAAACATTAAAAAATCAATTTTCTTCAAATTTCAAACAATTTACACCTTCAAATTGATTTTCTTGTTCTACAGGCATACAATAGCACTTAAATTTTCTGAAAATTCTCAGTTACTCAAGAATATTTAAATTTCTTTCTGTTTTGCGGGCATAGAAGAGCATTTAAATTTCATTTTGTTTTGCGGGCATATAAGAGCATTTAAATTTCATTTTGTTTTGCGGGCATATAAGAGCATTTAAATTCCCCTAGGCTTTTTGGGCATGTACGAACAACCCAATTTCCTTAAGTTTGTCGGATACACAAAAGCATTTGAATTTTAAGTTTAGAACATGCAGGAACAAAGTTTGCGGGCATAAAAGAACATTTAAATTTTCTAAGATTTTTTTGGTATGTACGAGTATCTAAATTTCCTTAAGTTTTTCAGATACACAAAAACATTTGAATTTTAAGTGTTTCGGATATGTAGGAACAAAGTTTGCGAGCATAAAAGAACATTTAAATTTTCTAAGATTTTTCGGGAATGTACAAGTATATAAATTTCCGTAAGTTTTTCGGATACACAAGAACATTAAAATTTCAGATGTTTCGAACATGCAGGTACATTTAGTTGAGTTTTTCGGATATACAAGAACAGATTTTTCAAAGATACGAGAAAATTTAAGTTTCATTGGTATATAATAAATTTACGTTTTTCTTGCATACAAGAACATTTCAAAGTTTTTCAGGAACACATGAATACTTTAATATTGTGCATATTGACTCTAAAAGATTATAGCGCATTTTTTCATAAAGAAAATTAATTTGTAATAATACAATCACAATTATCAATAATTCAATCAGAATGTGGTCCTGAAAAGGACCGTTGGGTTTCAACGTGAACTAAAATAAATTACCAAGGCAAATTACTTAGCGCTGGTGTATTTAGTGACAGCTTTAGTGCCTTCACTAACAGCGTGCTTGCTAAGTTCACCCGGCAAAAGTAAACGAACAGCCGTTTGAATTTCCCGTGAACTAATCGTGTTGCGGTGGTTGTAGTGTGCCAATCGACTAGATTCAGCAGCAATGCGATCAAAAATGTCGTTAACAAAACTGTTCATAATTGACATTGCTTTGCTGCTAATTCCAGTATCAGGATGGACTTGTTTCAGCACTTTGTAGATATAACTGGCGAACGATTCTTTCCTGGAACGACGTCGTTTTCGATCACCAGATTTCGCAACTTTCTGAGCTTTGCCAGCTTTCTTGATACCTTTAACGGGAGTTTTTGGAGGCATGTCGTTCACAATTTCTAAAAACTTCAAACTGCTCTGAATGTACTCTATCGCGGATTTATATAGGGAGCAAAAGACGTGATCAACCAATAGCGCTTGATGCCTAATCATTTACGAGTCAACCTACTTACATTTAAAGGAACCAATAGGACAAATAGGATAATTTTTGGATATGAATTATGGCCTACTTAGCGCTTCGCATTCTATATAAACGGTTTTCAGGGCTTAATTTTTAGTAATTGAAATTTGTTCTAAGTTAGATATTGGATATGTCTGGACGTGGCAAAGGCGGAAAAGTAAAAGGCAAGGCCAAGAGTCGTTCAAGTCGTGCTGGTTTGCAATTTCCAGTGGGTCGGGTACATCGACTCTTGAGAAAGGGACACTATAGCAAGCGTGTTGGAGCTGGTGCTCCAGTCTACCTTGCTGCAGTGATGGAATATCTGACTGCTGAAGTTTTGGAATTGGCTGGCAACGCGGCTCGTGATAACAAGAAAACCCGTATCATTCCTCGTCACTTGCAGTTGGCAATAAGAAACGACGAAGAATTGAGCAAATTTCTTTGTGGTGTCACAATTGCTCAAGGCGGTGTTCTTCCGAACATTAATGCAAGCCTTTTGCCAAAAAAAGCTGAAGGCATATCCAAGGGAATGAAATCTTCCCAGTAAATTTTATAGTTGTTAATTCATGTTGAACCCAACGGTCCTTTTCAGGGCCACATTTTATTGTTGAAAAACAATTTTGAACATTATTTGGTTTTCATATTCATTTTGATAATTAATTCTATAAACTTTTGTATGTTGAATCAGAAATGAGATTTTTGAATCATACATTACATTACTTAAGTTGTAAAATATGTTAAATTTCCTGAAGAATGCACAGTTATAATTTTTTATTTAAAGTCACTCAACTGAAATATATATCATGAAAAATTAAATAACAGAATTGTAGTATGTTACAGATTCAGTAAAAAAAATTTTTTGTGATTGTCAGTTGATGTTTTTTTTTCAATTTTTTACAAATTTATGTTATTCATTTAAAATTCAGTATCTAAAAATGCTCATCGATTTCAAAATTTGAATTCTATTCTACCGTAATCGAATTTTCAAGGTCGTATTTTAAATTGACCAATCAAATTCGTTTGCACGCGTTGTCTCTTTTAGCTCACAACATTTTCTCTATATATATATCGACCCGCAGGTCACTCTCGTCATTTATCTGTTTTATAGTTGCCGTGTGATACCGAACAATGTCTGGCCGTGGTAAAGGTGGTAAAGGACTTGGAAAAGGAGGCGCGAAGCGTCATCGCAAAGTTCTACGTGATAACATT
Organism: Trichinella papuae; assembly: GCA_001447755.1. NCBI lineage: Eukaryota > Metazoa > Nematoda > Enoplea > Trichinellida > Trichinellidae > Trichinella > Trichinella papuae. The sequence goes on from JYDO01000099.1 coordinate 92,390, forward strand.
CAAGGAATCACGAAGCCTGCGATTCGACGTTTGGCTCGCCGTGGTGGTGTGAAGCGTATCAGCGGCTTGATTTATGAAGAAACTCGAGCTGTATTGAAGTCCTTCCTTGAAAATGTTGTTCGTGATGCTGTAACGTACTGCGAACACGCTAAAAGGAAAACTGTCACAGCCATGGACGTTGTTTATGCGTTGAAAAGACAAGGCCGAACCATTTATGGATTCGGTGGTTAATTTTCAATATATTTGGTTTTTTATTTTTAAAACCCAACGGCCCTTTTCAGGGCCAATATATTTTTTTTATTGAAAACGAATCAGTTAAACAATCGAATCTGACAGAAACTTACTATCAAATCTGTAGCATGTTATTTACATTATTAGTAATAGTCCGCATGAATTCAAATATGAAAGTAATATATTCAATTGCCTTTGGTTAGTTATTTTGTTTATGGAATTCTTTTGTTAATATGACTGTTTTTTTCTCATTCGTTGTTGTTTTCCTGTAAAGTGGACAATTTTATTACATTACTACAAATAAAAGTACAATTATAAAAAGCAGAACTTTTCAAATTTTGAACACTTGAAATCAAATATTAAATTCAGTTTATTGATTTTACAGCGTTATAGGAGGAAAGTATAGCGATTGTATTTATCAATTATCTATTTCAAAATAAAATATACATTTGAATGAAAGTTATTTGTAAAAATGCATTTATTCGTCGTTTTAGCATCATTTGAATGAAAATAAATGTTAAAAATTTTGTTGTTTCATGAAGAACATTAAAAAAAATTACATTCCACTTTCCAACAATGCTCACGTTGAATAGATTAATCAGAGAATGAGATTGAATGAAAAATCAGATTTTAACATATGCTGCTCTTATTTTGCCTGTTTGTTTTGCAATTTTTATAAATTCATGTTAACGGCTTTATTTAAATTTACAGATAAAATTGTAAATAACAGCAAGTTTTGATTTGGCTTTGATATTATTTTGTTGTACATTTTTGTTTAGTATAAAATTTTTCAAATTTCCGAAGCAGAGTCTTTTTTCTCATTGACATCATTACCACCTGTCGAGCAGACGGAATAATTTGCTAGCGTCATGTGGTGCTACAAATTCAAAAGATACTGTAGTTTGTTCCAATTTAGTTGTTGAAAATAACGTTTTTTAGAATAATTTTTGAAACAAAAAAACAATGCGTTTGAATAAGCAAAATTAAAAATATTTTAACATTTATTAACAATATTTATTAATTCTGATTTAAAAAATAAATAAAAAATGATAATTTTTAATTTTTGTACGCAATTTGTGTTAGCAACTATTATTTTAAGGCATAAGAAATAATTTAATTTATTCATTTTGTATTTTCATAGACAAATTTTAACATGATTCAACTATACACTATTCACATTCTTTTTTCAGTACAAAGAACCACAAGTGAATAATCAAAATTACAATGTTGAACATTTTAATTTAAATTTTACTGTGGAAAAGGAAATCATTTTATTTTTCAATTTTACTTTTGAAGTATTTTCCTTCAATAGAATGAGTTGATTTTGATTGAATACCATTTTTGAAACGATTTTTTCGGTTGAAAAATTAATAAAGCAAAATGCCAGCTGCTCTCTAACAATTAAAAGCTCAAACATTTCTGTTGGGATTTTTGTTCTGCAGATTACGCTTCACAGCTTCAACCTTGGACTATTGTTTTCTAAAATGGGAAATTCTTCGGTAATTATATTTGATTACTATTATTGTCATCAACGGTAGCTTCCTTTGTCAAAGATGATGACCTACAATACATACTGGAAACGGAAGTTGCTGCAACCTCGTCAAAATCCAGCATCCTCTTCAACGTGTTCTCTTGATTTTGTCGACCTTGTTCAGTGATTCTATTCCACTTTTGATTGCAGTTCTTTATACTGTACTAAAATTGCGCAGCTGCTGTTTGACAATGAACGTTTCTTGCCATCTGCTGCTTCAAACAAATTGTCAGACATTAATAACCTTCTCTTTCTTTAACTAACTACAAAGCCAAATGTCCCGATGAAAAATTCATGTCTGACAATAATTTTTGAATCATATCTATGAAAATTTTACCTTTCATCTAATCGTAGTCAACCTTGACATTAAACAGATCTAAATTTGAAAATTTAAATTTACAGTTCATTCAGTTTTTGAGTTGATTTGAACAGATTATCGCATTTATCTTACGTTTTCACCTAAACGTATGGAATTTTTAGTGAAAAAGTTTCCAATAACAAATACTTTTTCTACTGTAATTCTAATTTCATATAAATCTTTTTCCTGAGATCGCTAACTTACTTTTACAGCCTTTAAAATAAATATAAAAGTGAAAGGTACAATGGGAAAATGGAACCACAAATTCTAACGTATGTTTAACAATTTTAATCTATGTATTATAGTAAAAATGTAACCTAATATAATGTTAATACACACGAATGTCCGCGTAGACAAAGTCATAAATCAGAAATGGAAGTCTATACTAAAGGCAAAGTACTGAAAAAATATTAGCACTGTTGACAATTTACGACCTGAAAGAGGATAGTTTTAGAGTTTTTATAGTCAGTAGTTTTTATACTATATTTCAAAACGTGTGTTATTTTTGTGATAATATAAAAATTTCGTGTAAATTTGCATTTTGTAACGTCACTATCAATTATTTCTGTTACATCTTATTACGATCGTAACATTGCTCAAAGCTAATGAGCTTTGAGGAAAATTAAATATAGCTTGCTAAAATTTGGTTATGAATACCATCTTAAGCAAAACTAGAACGAAATATCAATGTAGACTTTTGAGAAAATTTGCATAATAATATATGAACAAATAGAACAATATAAGACAATTCTTTTATTACTTGAAAATATTCTGATAGTAATGATAGACAAATTAAATAGAAAAAAAACAGTCCAGCATATAGAATAAGAAAATCTAATTTAGTGTGACAAGATTAAAAGTTATTTAATGTGCATTTCAAGTATTAAATTTTTTTTCTTTTTTCCAATAAAAATATATGATTTAACTTTATAAATTAGCCATATTTTACTAGAAGAAGATCTAAATTTAATAATAAATGAAATAAAATGAAAAACAAACTATAATTTTGCTTACAATGGTCAGCTAATAAAAGTACATCAAATACGTTGTTGTAATTATTGAAAAATCTCTAAAATATTTCTATTGAAAAAAGTATATTCATAGCTATTAGGTTCAATTGCAATGAATAGTATAATAATATTTTTTGTTATTACTTTTAAAGATGAAACTTAATATTCCAGTAGCATCCAATTTCTGGATAACAAATTTTATTCATAAAAAAAACAATAATTAATCATAATTATTAAAAATTGCATATTTATAAAAATTCTGCAATGTTGATTGTTTAAGTGCAGAAGATTTGTTAATTATTCGCTCAATTTAGTAATGAATAATGTTTGTACTTTAATTACGTTTTCACTTTTGTAACAACTCTCAGTGCACATTTATGAACAAAATGTTTTCCAATATTGTTGAGCAACAAATGAAGTGAATTAATAAAAAATAAAAATAATTTTGGCTATCTGATGAAGAGCAACGAAGTTCACATATTTACATGTTCAAGAAAAATATCCAACGACGACATTGTTGTTGGCAGTATAAGTTTTACATTCAGGTATCGACATGCATTTTACTGATTAATCGAGTTCATTATCAAGTGATGTTCATTTTATTTAGGTAATTTTTATAATTTTAATGATTAATTAAAAAAATTTTAAATTAATTGATTGAATAAACAGTTTTTGGTTTACCACATGTTTGTTTTAATCGTAGTATTTTGTTTGAGAGTTGCAATTTTTTAAATATTTTCAATTTCCGGCATTTATAGTTACATAATAAGCTAGCGAGACAATGGCCAGATGTGGAAATGCGTAATACTGATGTACTATTCAAGCCATATATTCTATTAAAGTCAATATATTTTTTGAATCTCAAACAAAAATTATTTTGCAAGTGATCTTTTAAATCCGTGCCAATAACACGAAAAGCATAAGCTTGAATTAAATTACAGAAAAAAAACATATTTATTTTTATGTTATTAAATGTTGAACAATTTATATCTTCATCTGTATAGCAATTTCATAGAATACAGTAAAATTCCGTTACAACGAACTCAGAGGGGATTCATGATTTTTTTGTTGTATTGAGATTTACATTAAATTCGTGTAATTTATTAAGAAATCGCCGGGGAATTCAAAAATGTTCGTTATAACGGAGCTTTACTGCACTTTAAACATTACAAAGTGAATTTGATTGATCGTGAAATTGTGGACCTTTTCAAAAACAATTGATATTTTTCACAATTGATTCCGTTTGCCAACGGTCAAAGAAAGGCATTTATTCCTTAAAATATTTTGAAAAATTAAAGAAAAAGAAAAATATTATAATATGAAAAATATGTTTGTGCTGTTTTTCCGTTTTTATTTTCAGCTGTATTATATTGCAATAAAGAATGAAGTAGAAAGATATTTCCTATTGTGATGTTTCAAAGCAAATTTCAATTATTTTTTCTAGAAATTGTATTAAGCAAGCTTTCTTATCAGTTGCATTTGTTTCTTGTTTCACTTTTTTTATGTAATAATTGTATCATTTGTAAGTAAATAAGATTTTGATTTATTTTACTGAACAGTATGGAAAAAAATTTTTTTTTTAATAATTGTAAGTCTTTTTTATAATACTTTCCATTTGGAATATATATTGAATTATTGAGTGTTGTAGTCAAAAAAGTTCCTTTTGCCTATTTCATCACCGTTACAAATTAGATGCTTTAGATTTAATTTTTGTTTTAATTAAAGCAAAAAAGCCTTTGCTTTAATTATTGATTTAGTCTGTGAAGTTTTTATGTATTTTTTAATCTTTTCAATAAATAAATGATACAATGAAATTTTTGTTTATAAGCAGTTTTAAAATTATCTTTATTTATTTTTTTTTGCATTATCACGGCAGACTGATGAAAACAGGAATGAATTCAAATTACTGTTTAAAATGTGATTTTATTGCATCGCAGGCAAGCAAGTCGGAAAAGTTATCGATTTCACAGTGTAAAAATGGGCAAAAAGCATCACATTACAACTTCTGCTCTGCTTTCATTTATTACTTCACAATGATAATTATTATTCATTCCACCAAAATTGATAATCAACCCGACGAAATAATCATATTTTCATTTGAATGCTTTTCCATAGCTGATGGATGATTGTATGTATTATTGAAAATTTTAGATTCATTTTTTAATGAATCTTATTATTTTACAAATTTTAATAATTAGTTTGTTTTATAAATTATTTAAACTTGTATATTTCAGTGTAGTTTTTTTCATTTCAGTAGATTTTGCAGTTTATTACAAGGTTATCAGAGAAATTTTGTCATCAGTATTTTCAAAAAAGGCATGAGACATATAAAAATGAAATAATGAATGAACAATAAATTTGTTTAATCAAAAGAATTAAATGATTCTTTAAAATGTGAAACGAAGCATTATTCAATTGTAATTTTTTAAACAAGAAAACAAATGAATCATTTCATCATTTGTAAACATATTCGTTCATTTATGAAATTGACTATTTTAGAAAATGTGAATTTCCATAATTCATTTTTAAAAATAAAGAAATTTCAACATGCTATAGTTCAATTTAGTTTACAGAAACAAGATTAGTGGAGCATTTCAATCAAAAGTCAAGGGAAGAGAAATTTGCAATTTTATTTCGTTTTTGTGATTTATCTATTTTCAACATTTTAATTAACAATATCAGCAGAATGTATTAAAAATTTTTGAATATGGAACTTTTTTTTAATAAATAAATAAATAAATATGTATATTTTAATTTGCCGTTCTTCGCTCATTGCAGAATAACATCAATTGCATCATCTAGTAGTAATTGTTGAAATTATTGTCGACATTGACTTGGGTGTAAAATTTCCTGAGCTCTTGCAGAAAAGCAGCAACAGCTTGCAAAATTATGCCACATCCAACGCCGGTTGAATTATATTGCATTTAATAACCAAGCCCATGGATCAGCGAGCAATTTTCCTTCCGCTAATGGGCAACAATTCACCAAATCCATACATACACTTTGTTGCTAATCTTCCCCTAATGACGATCTCTCGTCAATTGTACGGATTCATTTGCTTCAATTTTAAAACCACCTTGGCTTGTCAGGATTGGCAAAGCAAAACCACCACCACCTCCACCACCGTCGAGGCTTCAACATCCAGCTATGATGGTAATATTGAATTCGTCAATAAATTATTGTGATTAATAAACAAATTCAAATATTTAAAAAGTGACAACAAGAAAAATTATATAAATCTTTTCCAGCTTGATGAAGATTCAAAAAAAAAAATGAAAGCATGCGGAGAGGAACTTTTGCAAAAATATACACACCACTGGAGTAAGTTGCTTGTTTTCCTTTTTTTTTCTTACTGTGCAAACTTTTTTTTCAGCATTGTTACAGTAATTTTCTTTTGTTTATAGATTTGTTAAAATTTGAATTAACAATAATTAGAAAAGAATACAATGTAAAAATGAAATTTCATTTTCAAAATATATGTGAGACATAATAAATATTGACAGGAAACATTTTGAAATAAAAGTATCATATTTGGGGAAAAAAAATTTTTTTTATTGTTATTATTTTGAAATATTTGCAACATATTTTTTTGTCGCTTGTTGAATTGAATTGAATGAAAAAAAGCTTGAAACATTGAACGATAAATGAGATGAAGAAAAATTTATCAATTTAAAGTTTTCCTTTCTACGTTAACGCTTTTTCAAATTGTATTCAAATTATTGCATATGAATAAACAAGCTTTGACTATTTATTATTATTATTATTATTATCAAATTCACCGTCTCATTTCAATGATTTGTGAAGAAAGATGAGTAATAATAGATTTAACAGACAAACAAACGAAACAAAGAAACGATTGCATCATTTCATTTGGTTTAATACATTCCCTCTGATAATTTATTGTCCTCTTAATTTTTGTTCAGCAATTAAAAGTATAAAATTGAAGAAAAAAAATTGTACTTTTAGTTTTATTGGATATCAATCTTTTGTGACATGTATCAATCAAATGGAACTTTCTTTTTTTTCATTGTTTAAATGTTTGTCTGTTTTATTTTTCATTTGAATAGTTGAATTCAATATATTAAATTCAAAGTATTTTTTATTGTTCACTTTTGAACTGTTTGAGCATGAAAATAGGGCTGTGAAAAGTGTTTCAATTTTTTAAACTATTCAAAAATTGAACTTGATTTTTAGAAATAATACTGATTCAATGAAACAGAAAACAACGCTTTGTTAATTTTGTTTTCTCAATGCTGTTGATCAAATGCAGCTTTCAAAAGGCCAAATTGGAAACTCTATTATCTTAAAAAATAAACAAAAATTTTCACTATATAAAATATATTAAATGCTATTAGCCAAAGAAAATAAAGAAAACGTTTGAATTAAGTTGACGATATCGTGTGGTACATTTGAAATTTGAATCGAAATTTCAGCTGGTTGCGTTGTTTTTTGAAGCTGATTTTTTTTTCGTGAGTACATTTTTAATAAGAATTTGTTTCAAAATTTTTAATAATCATTTTGGAGAAGAAGAGAAAATTGTATTTGCTAAATTTCATCGATCAATTCATTTATTTATTTGTTTCGGTTTATTAATTCCAGAAAATGAATAATTTTTTTCATTCATTCTGACATGTAAAATATTTACATTTATTAAATTTAAATAATTCAAGACATTACACATTTGATTAATTTTTTTCCAATAATAATGTTATACTTTCAAAATTAAATTTTCTTTCTTTTTTTATGTGAAAAGTTGTTCTGAAAACAAAAAACAGTTTGCCTGAAATATTTTGAAAATTATATACAGTATTCTGTTGAAATTGATCATTTAATTAACGTAATGTAACTATTCTTTTTCATTTGTTCGCTTTTTAATATTGAAAACAAGTTGTGAATGGACAAATTTTAATAAAAGTGAATTTCGAAAATAGCTAAAGCATCTTAATAACGATCAATTATTAATATAGAATTGCAGTTTTCATATTGTTTGCTCTTTTGAAACTTTTCAAATTATGAAAATCTCTTAGTTTGAATAGATTACAATGAAAGCAGTTCAACTTGTACAAGCAAATGACAAACAGTAAAAGACAGTTTGTTATCATATTTGTTCTAATTGCAATGTTCTGATAATAAATTTGTAAATAATTTAAAACATTATTTTTCACATATTTTCATTTTTTGTTTGTTTAAAATTAATTACTATATGCAAATTTAAATGAAAAAATTCTTTTTTTCATGTATTTCAATTATTAATTGTTTGTTTGCAAGTGTTTGTTCGTTTCATTCAATAAACATTTGCTTTTCATTTTTCCAAATTTTAACAGGTAATGATGAATCATTTAGTGAATCTAAAAATAAGAAATAAAGCTAGCTATCAGGGTGTTGTATAGATCAAGCAGATAGCATTAATAATATATTCATATTGTAATCAAAGCAGTATTGAATATCCGTAGCGGTGTTGTCAAGCAAAAATGATATTGCTTAATAAATGACTGCTCATTGCACGAATCCTTTGTTTACATGTTGTGTTGATTTCCATTTGAAAGATATGCTAATTATACAAATCTACGCTTGAGATTTGTTTCCCGCTTATTTTATATTGATGATTAATAAATTCCATGCAGTAAGGTTTGAATAATAAGCACAATCAATCCGGCGTTAGTTGAAGTTGGTAATTATTATAAAAATAGTGTTCAAAGAAAGTTGAATCGGCATTTAATAATATAATCAAAATGCAATTTTCAAAGTGAAGGTAATGTTGTCATATTTTATACTGATTAACAGAGAATTTTTGTGAAAATTTATTATGAAAAATAAACTTAAAAAGTTTATTGACTGTTGTTATAAATAAAATTGTTTTTCTTTTGAATAACTATCAAAAATGATCGACAGTTTCTTAGAGTTGGTCAAAAAAATGTCGTATCAGCGTTGAATATTTATTTCTTTGAAGAAATAAATTATCATTTAAAAAAAAAGAGGCTAAAGTGATAAATTACTGTTGTCGAAGTCTGTTTCCTTCTTTTTTTGTTCATCGTGCAATTCAGAAAATTGGTTTTTTTTTTAAATGATTTTATTTCTTTATTTATATATACACACGTATATATATATATATATTATGTGCAATTATTATTTTATTTAATTATGTTTCACGCTCAAACAAGATTCATTTTTGAAACAGGTTGAAAATTGTATTCTTTGTTTTCTTTTGGTTTACAAAAATTGTTTCCTTATTTATTTTTTTCATTTTAATAATGAATAGTGAAATTGTACATTTGTTGACCAACTTTTCTTAGCTGCAAAACTTGTAAAATGTTGTTTGAAGCTGTTGAATAATATAATGTTTAAATTATTATATTTGACGTACACACCCTGTGTCCAGTTTTTGATGTTTACTTCAAACTGCGACCGTGTGTGTGTTTTATCACGCAGTTAGCACAAATATGCGCAAAATTTGATCTTACATTAATTCCTTTAACACGGCAACAATGTCATCAATTAGCTATTTATATCTTGTTCAATTGGCTTGTTTATTGTGCAAACGCGTTGCTTGTTGTTGTTCTTGTGGAATAAAACTGATCACTAGAACGAGCGTGTATTGTTCAGCTTGCTCTACGTTGTGGTCGGTTGTGGATCAATAATTCTTTCACGAGCTTACAAATTTATTATTCTCAACGGTCTCTTTTAGTCACATAAATGGACAGATATACGGCTTGTACACTGAAACTGTAATGCTTCATATTATAAATGTTCAACAATTGTATAAAAGCAAATCAATAACAAAAAATCACACAAGTAAATAAATAAATATAGATATGTATTATGATGATGAAATTTATCATCATTTTCAATTTCAAAATGTGCACTTTGGTGAATTAAAAATACGTCGACGTCATTGTTGACAACGACGAAAATATTTTCAACTGCTCATGATTTTCTGTCACTTATTCATTTTACATGATCACGACACATGCGCTGCCCATTTTTGAACTTCATTTTTGTTTTTGGGTTATACTGTCGCTTTTGAGATGTTCTTTTTTCACATATTTTTTTTTTAAAAAAATTATTAAAAATTAAGAGAAAATATGAAAGAATATCTTTAGCTCTCATTATTCATTAACTGTGTAAACGGTTTAAGCAATATTTGTTTTTCTTCAACGCATGATGATGAAAGAGAAGCCGATCTTACTGTTGTTAAGAGTTTGTTTTTGAGAAAAACTGGCTTAAATATTTTCAAGAAATAAAATAGAATTGAAGAAACAAATTGAACAAATCAATTTTATGCATTTCCAATTATTTATGATATATTTACGATTGTAATAATAATTTTTGTTAATAATTAAAAAAAATAAAATTCGCAATGTCACCGCAATATTGGTCACTGTTGAATTTCGTTCGAACGGTATAAATTGCACTGTTGAATGTTTACTGTCAGAAGCGACAGCTATAAAAATATTTCTGCACGTTTATTAAATAGAAGAAGTGCAAATAAAGAAAGTATAAAATTTGGTCACATCTATCAACTATTGCAGCAGTGCAAGATTTCTGGTCTTCAGTTTCATCACTGGAACTTCACCTGCGATCAACTTATCTATCTTCACAAAATGATGTAAATATGTTGTCACTTTGATCATGATCATTAGAATTTCAGAATCATAAGTCTTGTATTAAGCAGTTTTTTGTAAAATTTCTTTGATTAAAAGAAATTAAAAATAAATTATGCAAATTTTTACCGAAACTGTTTTCTTTTCATAATCACAGTTTTAAGTAAATTTGTAAAATATTTTCAATTTCAAGTTTGTCAATACTTACTTCGAAAGTGTTTTTTTTTCAGTGCAATTTTATTTAGAATAAATTTTACTTGATTATCATTTTCTTATTTACTGTATGTTTTTCCCTCATAATTTTTTGAAATTTGATTAATAATAAAGAACAAAGGTTGATTTTTTTTCAATAAAAATTGAATTGAATTAAATTTTAAAAATAATTTTATAATAAATATGTAAAATGATGAAATATTTGATTTGAAAATTTAAAAATAGGAATATTTGCAAAACCGGTTGAAGCAATATTTTAATTTGAACGAGAGTGTTGTTGAGCTTGAATGAATTGACGCTGGTTGACATTTAATTTGGCAACCAGTGTGGTTGGTGTTCTATCAGCGCATTGAGATAGCGTTGGTCGATTTTGACAAAGGACCTTCCTTGGGCAGGGCGATTTCGATTCGACGATGCAGAAATGTGTATTGTGTTTTCGCCGTTTAGAATAGTGGTGGTTTGATTTGATTTGATTTGCTTGTTCAATTCAGCACAAGCTACGTGTCGAGTTGGTTGTTATTTTACAAACCTGCACCGCTTGCTTGCTGTTTGTCCTGCTTGAACAGTGTTGCCGGTTTGGGACAATTTTCTGCAACCGGTGACATTATCTTGGCAAATGGCGTTTGTCAGATGTCGTCGACGTGGCATCTTGACGTACGTATGCAGCAACGTTGTGGGCTGTTGGGTGTTTTTCTCAACTGGCCGATTTTTGCATAATGCTCAACAATCTTTTTGCCCACATTGCCGCGTCGCTAGAGCATCCATCATGTTCAGTAATCAGCAATGCTCTAGTGCCAACTTGTGCTGGCAACAAACATCCAAGATGACTTTGTAAAAGCAAAAATAACTGTTTTTTCAAACTTGTTTATTGCGTCATTTCTTGGAGGAGACAAGCAGTCTGACTATTACCAAAGTGACTTGATTTGTATTCTCTTGTTCACGTTGATTGCTTATTTTGTTTATTCTTGAGATGTGCAAACGATTATTTTTGTGCTACCATTTGTGTGGGCTGATGTTTATCATAAGAACAACACTGGGCGTTTTCTAATTTTTCATTCAAAATCATAATGCATTCGTTGCTCATTCATTCTAATCTATATCTATATCTATCTATCTATCTGTCTATTTCTGCATATATGTGTGTATGTTTTTTCTTTGAGAGACACATTCTGCATATTCTTATTCTGAACAACATGCTTCTTCTTTTCTATCTATAATAGCATTTTATTTTATTTTATTTTTGTTGCTAGTTGCTGATTTTTCTTCACACTACTGCATATCGCAAAGCGCTTTGAATTATATACGAAACAAGCGAGAGAAACAAAAAGTCAGCAAAGACAAACAACTAGGTAAGCAATCTTATTTTATAATTAAACTGAGAATGCGTCTCAAATGAATGATATGCTGGAAATTTTTCACTTTTTGAAAATTATTTTATAACCCTTTGAGAAATTTTGTTCATACTTTGCGGAAGCGATGCAAGTAGACATGCTTGCTTTGAATTTTGTTCAATTTTAAAATGTTGGGTTGATTTTTTATTCCATTTTTATATTTAATTTTTTGCATTTGCAAATCCTTTGGACAATTGTTGTTCAGACTCGTCAATATGAATATGATCTACTCGTCATTAATAATTTGTCATGACATGTTAATTTCATGGCACGGCTAGAGTTGTCTTTTGCGCAACGGCTGTTTACGTTACCTTTCATCGATTGTGTTTGGTCAATTGTTTTTTTTTCTTTTCTTTATTTGAACATATTTAGATGACAAATTTAATTATTTGTTCTTTTTTATTTTTTATTTTTCCACTTTTTATGCACAAATTGATTATCAGTAGCTGGTTGTGTTATTTTCCAATTTTTATTACGTTGAATTGAAAAGTTAAAAGTTTGCTTTGTCTTTTCTCGTTCAAAATGAACATGATCTGTCAAATTGGGAACGATTTTTAAAATTAAATCAAATTATACTTGTTTTAATAATCAAATGCTAGAAACTGACGAAAGATTTCGAAATTCCAACAAAATCAAGATTGGCTTTGCGACTATGTGATAAATTGCTTTGCGACTATGGGCAATGAATAATGATGGACTATGGACGTTGAAGCATGTTCGCTTTGCTGTTGGGAAGGCGAAAATTGCTTGGCATGCATGCATCGATTGGATAGCATTTGAAATGTTGTTTTCCAAAAATGTTGTGTTTGCAGCCAATAAAGTGCGGCTTGCATGAAAACGACTCATAATTGACAGTTATATTGTTGCATCAGATTGTGGCAAGGCAAAATTGCGTGATGGTTACAAGCTGGCACGCATTTGGAGTAGTATCAAGCATACTTTTGTGTTTGCATAAAGTGGCGTCTGCTATTTCGTGAAAATGAACACACTTTGCTTAGCACAAGGTTTGGAACCAGTTTGCTGTGCTTTGTTCAATAAAGCTGTGTTCTACATAGGACGGAAAAGTTTGGGCAATTTGGTTATTAAAATTACCTGCTTGCAAAATAAATTATTTTTGCATGAAAAGGACATTTGGAAACAATTTAAATGCAAACGTGTTTCAAGTCATCATTGAATACTTTGACGAAAACACAATCTAGATTTGCCAAAAAAAACATTATCTGTAAAAGTGGACACTTTTTTTAAAGCTTTAACACGTTTTTTGAAAATTTCTCTGCAAACTATTTGCTTGTAGACAGAAAGAGAGAGCAAATTATTTGTAATTATTCTTTCTTTTGAAATTGCTTAGTTTGTGATTTCCTTTTTCATGTGTTCATACAAAGAGCATTGATTTTTCGGCATGTTTAATAACGTTCGCAAAGAGAGAACAATGGAAATTTGCTTGATTTCTTACTAACATCTCTGTGAGTTTTCAACAACAGTTTTGACGTGAACAGTGGATATAGCTAACAGTTTGTTTACTGTTCAGTTCACAGTGGCTATTGATTATGAACATTCAAAAATCGTTTTGCGATTTATTTCTTTGAAGCTTCGTTTGTGCACGGCGTTTACCCTAGCAGTACTTTTGGCTAATATAATTAGCTAACGAATGTAATCTAATAATAATTATGTGAAGTAAATTAAATTCTAATGAATTTGAGAATACGATTCGTTTGCATTTAAATTACTAAATGACGCTATTAGACAGTTGTATACATTATCAGCTTCTGAACCATGTTTGAAAATGTAAGTACAGTAATTTTTTGATACTGTAAAATTTGATCGTCAGGTTTTTGTAAAGTTTTTCAAATTACTGTTTCTAAAAATTCATTTTTTTACTTTTATCGCTTGACTTTATTATCAAAATTGTTGCATTTTTTTAATTTTATATTTTTGATGTTGGAATTTTGCGTTGAATTTCAACCATCACTGAAGGTGTTTCTTTGTAAATTTTGCTTCAAGCATTCATTATTCAATCATTTAGCAGACAGCAAAAGCAAAATTCTGCTACAGTAATCTATGTTTAAATTTAAAAATGATTGCAAATTTTGTTTTATTCATTAAATGCAAACTTATTTTCTTTAAAAAAAAAGAATTTTTTTTCTGTATTAGTACATTTTTTTGACGAAAAAAGTATAATTTACCTAAAATCGAACTGACGTTATTCGTGTTGGATTGTCATTAACCATTGCTGGTATTGAAACGTTCATCTGTCAATTTTGCTACTCTGAGGTTAATAACATCTCTTGCCAAATATTTTAGCCCGTCCGAGATTGTTAATTTGTCCATGCATCGATTACAACTCCAACATTTCTATGATATTTTGGTTGAGCAAAGTTTCCATTTAGAATAAAAATATTTCATTTTGAATTTTGCACATGAAAAATGTGCATAATGTAATAATTTGCAACTGCTTTTCCTTGAGTCTGGTGTTGATTTTTTTTGCACTTTGGGAAAATTTCAGCTTTCACTTGCCAGTTTTTTTTTTGCATTGAATTGCAAAGCAAATTTTTCCTTTTATTTATTCAACTGGTTTCATTGTTAAGCTTTTTTTTTTCAAACAGACAATAATGTTTTCTAGAATTACTACTAGAAGTAATTTCCGTTGTTCAGAATTTGAAATATTGCACATTATTTGATGCGAGGTGTTGTTATCATTTTTGGCAAAATCTAGTAAAATCATTGATAGAAGTTTGGCTTTAATTGAGAAAATTGTCTACTTGCTAAAAGTAGAAGCAGATTGACGTTGTGAAATATGAGCATCAACATCAAGAAATTTTCTCATTTCAAATTTATTGGTCAATATTAAAGGAAATATTTTAAAATTTTGCATTTCTGTTAAACGGTTGATTTTTAGCTGTGAATCGATTGCCTGACGAGACAAAAATTTGTTGTTTTTCAAGCATTTTAGAAAGTTCAAGTTAACAATAATAATAAGAAGAAGAATATATTCACTTGATATATTGTTTTGTTTGTTTGTTTTTTTTAAATTTTCAAACAGTAAATTTGCACATTTGAATTTATCAAATCTGAAATATTCAATGTTAAATTTATACAGCTTTTGAAAAATACATTTCCCATGACAGATTATATCATTGCATATTGTCAAACAACAGGAGACAATTTGATGATTTTATTTAGAAAAATTTTATTTTATTTTTTTTTATTTTTTCAAATTCAACTAGTAGCTAGAGTAATTCAGGTAAAATTATGAAGTGAAATTTAATAAATACAAAAATTGACTTTAAATCAATATGTTATAGTTGCGCTGTAATGCAGGTGATGAACGAATGAAATTCGAGCATTAATGTGACGTCATGAATCTATGAGTTGGCCACCTCCATCGTCACCACGGCATTGCTTCTCTCATTCGACGCGTTTTGCAGAGAAGTTATTGACGGTTTCCGCTTGGATGGAATGATGGAAGTGTAGTGTTTACGAAATGCACGCAGCTTTCAAATTTCTTCCTCTTGCATACAGGGTAAAAGCATTGCATTGCATTTTGTTTTCTTTTTTTCTCTTTCATTTGATTTTATTAAAATTATTTCACACGCATTAACGTCACACTTCAGGGAGATTGGGAGGAAGATGTTTGAGCAATTTTATGAAATCAAAAAAAAAAAAAAGCAGTTGATCGAAAAACATTAACGTTGTTTGCACAATTTTGCAATATTTTTTGCAGAAATTGTGCAACGTATGCGTGTTAAAAGTAAAAATGCATTTTTTTTCTTGGTTTTTTTTTTCTAGAAAAGAATTTTCATAATTTCATATTTCAATGCTTCACCATCATCAAATCAAATCAAATCAAATCATCTATCTAACAATTTGCATGATGGCAAATTTTTTGAACAACTTTTTAAGCATGTTTTTATATCAGTGTTAAATTTAGAAATTTGGCAATTTCAGCAATGTCGAATGGATCAATCAGAGCGCAGCATGAAGTTGATGTCGATTATAGTATAATTCGCTTATTTGACGAAATTTTGCTGCTGAAAATCATGCATTTTATGAACGTTTAGAAGATTTGCCTGTAGTCGACTCTTGTTAGGGTATGTTAAAAATTTTAATTTTGTCAGAATTTGAATTTTTCAAAAAAAAAGAAAAAAGATTTTTTTTTTAATACGCAAATTTATTGCAACTTTTGTGTTCTGTTAGCTTTTTAAATGTTCATCTATTATTGCTGCAATCTTTTTCTTATCAATGTAAATTGACGAGATTTGACGCGTGCATTTATTATGTGTAAGATTTTTAACTGGCAAGAACTTTGAGAGAGAGAGCTTGAATTGAAAATGCTTTCTTTTTAAACATTGCATTATAGAGAAGTTGAAGCTTGAGGCATGATTTGTTCTTTTTAATAAGCAATGCATATATTTATTTATTTATGCTGCAATAAATTTTTCTGCATTGCTCAAAAGCTCATGGGCAAAATTTCAATTATTATTAACTAGCACAGATTTTGCAGAAAATAATTATTCGAAATTGTATGTGTGTTTTGGAAATGATAAAAAGTAGAAAATATTGTTGAATACTTGAGCATAGGAAATAGTTTTCAATATTTTAATAATAATAATAATAAGCTTTTCTGCATGAAGAGCATTTGCAAAATAAAATAAGCAACCAATGATCATTTACTGTTCATTCTCAGAAATCGGATCGATCTTCATTGAACAACATCCAAGTCAGGTTTGCACCTCGTTTGGTGTTGTGCCATGGCGAAAATTATTCCAACCATGAACACACTTTTCTAATAATTAACTTTCTGCCGCGAAATGTTTAATGCCAATGTCGCGTGTTGACCAACGTCTCACGTTTGCAAACATCAATTTGCATATAAATTGCATGCATGCATGCATACATTGCTTGTTTGATTTTGCGAAAGCTTGTTTTCAAGTTGACGTCATCAATTTTCAATGTTATAGCTTTTCGTTAGATTCGCTTCAATTCTTTGAACAACTTTCAGATTCTAATTCTTCTGCTTTGTCAAAATTACAAACAATCTATTATATTTGCACAAGAGGCAAAAATTTGCAATGGAAAAAATTGGATCATTTTCAAATGTTAGGCAAATGCTGAAAAATAATAAAGCTCTAGCTCGGTGACAATTATTATTAATAAAAAAAATTTTTTTTCTTTTGTTTTTGCAAAATTTCAATAATTTTTTTTTTATGAATCGATGATGCAAAATGAATTTTCGACCATATGACTAGCGTTCCTATGAGTTTTGAATATGCGACATGTTTGAAATTGTTGCTATTGATTAAAAAAGATGCAACATGAAAAAATTATTTTTGCCAAAATGAACAAAAGCATATAATAGAAGTTGTGCTTTCAAATTATTATTGCCCCTGTTTAGATATGGAGTGTTGTTTGTGTTGTTTTCTTGATATTGACTGAGACAATTTCTTATCATCAAACATTTTGCAGTATGATATTTTTACTTTAATTCAAATTTACATGAAAATGTTAAGTAAATAAATAAATAAATTTATTTATGTAAATGTTGTCATTATGATGAAAGATTGATTTTCAACCGAATTTTGGCTAGCAAATTTTCCGATTCTTTTTTCATTGAATATTTTTTTGGCAAGTATATATATATAGATATTATACACGTATTCTTCGTATTCTTTTTATTTTTGGTGTTGCGTCAATATTGACGAAGCTAAATATTATTGAATTTATTATTTATTCTGTTGCAACATTTTCGTCAATTCAGTTGCAGATCATTATAATGAATTATTGTATTTATTTATTTTGAGTGATTCATAAATTTTTGAATGATTTAATTTAGTTTTTTTTCAACGATGAAAATCTTTTGCTTTGTTAATATTGAATGTGCAGAAAAAAATTTGCAAAACCATTTGTTCTTCGCTTTATTTGCATTCGATTCCTTTACAAGTTTTGTAGAAATTTTTCATTTATACCATTATTCATTTTACTTAGTTGTTTGATCAATCACTTTGTAATATCATCATCAAATCAATGTTGTTCAGGATAAAAGTATTGAACGGTTATTTTTGTTTTTTTGAATTTTATTATTTCATTAGCATTAGGTTTCAGATTCATTAGCTGATGTTGAAAAATAAAATGCAAAATTTCAAAAATAATAATAATAATTTGTAAATAACAGTGGCAACAGTATAGCAGCAGCAGTATATTTTATGCAATTATGTTTGAGTATGTTTTATTTTGAAGCGAAATTGAATTATTCTCTTCACTGGTGGCATTTTATTTTATTTTTTTGCAATGCATATTGATTTTTGCTAATTTTTTTTGAAAAAAAAACAAGAAGAATTGCTTTTTCTTCTTGAATTTTTTTAAATTTTTTCCTTTGTGTTTTGGTGTATTAATGGTACAAATTGTTAGCTTTGTTGTTGTTGTTTGTAAATTTTTGTATTACTGTTGATTTTGCATGATTTTCACTTGATTTGTAATAAGTATTTTTGTTTATTTATGATGAATCAGCAATATTTTGAACGAGATGTTTGCGCATGCTGCTCTGCTTGTATTGGCTTTTATGCAAAGCTTACAAAGAAGAGGGGGAGGAGGAGGGAAGCTTTTCACTTTGTTGTTTGCTGTCAGATAAGCAAAGCTTTGAAATTTGGTTTACTTGCTTGTCAATCATTGGCCGCCGGGCTTTTTATTTTAATTTTCTCCTCTCAGAAATTTCCAATCTGAAGCTCTCTTTTCTGCATGTTTGATTTTCAATCTTGTCAATCGAAAAGCCAACAACCGTCCTCGTCACCATTCACTGCACACAACTTTCCAATTTGCATTGAAAATTTTTTTTTTTTTTGCAATTTTCAAAATTATTCTCAATTATTCAAATTGACAACGCAGACTTGCCGTTGAAGTTTTTTTAGTTAATATTAATAACAGTTGAATAACTCTTGTCGTATCTTATTCCAATGTCGTGATAATAAAAATCTTCCACAAGCTATTTTCACCACCGTTCCACGTTTGCTAGTAATTTTTATTTTGTTCAAAAAAAATTTATTGATTATTGCTAACAAGAAAGCTGTGTGAGAAGGTTATAAATATGCAGAAAAAAAGTGTCTTAACGCAAAATTGTTGTTATTTAATGGACATAACTGACGAGACCAGCTATTTTCTATTTGACAGTCATTGGTGATCGTCGTTGCAGTTTGTTGCTAACCAAGTAAGCGATCGAATTTGCACTTTATAAGATCTTCAGCAGCAGCAGCAGCAGCAGGAGGAGCAGCAGTAGCAGCAGTTGTTCTCCTCGTTCCTCGTCTCAAATCAACTTTTGATAATTTATTATTTGCATATTGGAAAATATTAATTTTGTTTGTTTGTTTTGCTTTACAATTTTGTCTTTGTTTTTTTTTTATACATTTAGATATGAATAATTTATTTTGATGCAAAAAGTGGCAGTAATGTTTCGCTATGTATGAGATGTACGTGTTGGGGTGCGGGGGAGCATTTTGCATTGTGTACAGAAAATTATTCTACAATTGAAAATTGAAGAAAGAGTAAGTTTTATTATTTTTATATTACATTCTCTATGCAAAAGTTGCAAAGTTGCTTTTTTCCAATTCTCTCCTGGACGATGTTGCCGTTGCTTGCATTTTGAATTGCTTGTTGTTTTGATGAGTGTAAATTTTGTTCACTTTTTTCCACATCTCAAAATCCAACTTTTTGTAATTTTGTTCTCAGCCATATCAAAAGCTGATGGTAATCAATGAATTGATGCAAATTTGGAACCGTGTAGATGTTGTTGTTTTTTTTCTATTTTCTCTCTTGTTGCATGCAACTGCTTTTGCATTTTACTTTGCGATGATAAGTTTGAATGGTTTATGATGATGATGATTCAGAGCGATCTTTTTTTAGTCAGGTGTTTTGACGTTCACACTTTTGAATTTAATCCATTCAAGGACTAAGAAGGCGTTGCAGTAAAAGAAACTTACGTGTGTCTTTATTGATCGCAAGAACTCTTTATCAAGCTATAATCAAGAGGGAGAGGGAGAGAGATATTATGCTTTGCAATATGCTTCTTTGTATCTTTGCTTTGATCGTTTAATATTTATTTCAAAAAAGATACATTTCATCTAATAATTTATATTAAAAAAAAATTTAAGCTACATTGTAGTTTTGTGTTTTCAATTTTTCCGTATATATTTAGAATAATAAACACTTAAAATTTCCTATGCAGATGTTTTAGTTGTTCTATGTGAAATTAGTGAAAAATAAGTTGAGTATTATTCTATTTTTTATTTTTTTTTGGTAAGAAAATAGAATAATAGCTGCTGTTGTTTTTCGATTCGAAGATAGCAATCTTTGATTGAAGATGGCACTGTGACGTAGATGCTTTCTTTTACAAAGAAGTCTGTCAAATACAGCAATTGCTGTTGTTGTTTAAGAAAAAAAAGTAATATCGATAAATATGCCTAGTTTAGAGGGGTTTTTTTCATCGTGGTAATAATTTTTTTTTCTCAATTATTATTAATTAAACAGTTATGATCATCATCCATCTGCTTTGCACTGCTGACGATCGTGTGTGCTATTCATTTGCTTTTTTTCCTGCACAATGGTGGTGAGATTTTGTTCTGCTTGCTTGGTCAAGCGAAGCAAGCGAAATAAACACAGTAGGCTTCTAGGCTTTGTGGATTATGACTGTTTGAATCTAGTGAAAATCCAATTTTCAATTGTCGAAAGTGCGAATACGCGTGTCTTCTTCATGCGCCTTGAAATGGAACACACAGTGGGGGGGGGGCAGTGAATGAACAGACAACGCCCGACACATTTTGTGAAATTTGTCGCATCTTTTCAATTAGAAATTTTATTCACTTTCACAATAAATGGGTGAAATATGTATTTGATTTTGTTTTTTCATTTTGAAGCATAATCTATCCAAAATCTATAATTTTTTTTATAGATAGTTTGATGTATAGAAAAAAAAGCAATAAATTTTCCAAGCAGAATTGAGAATTTTTTATTCAATTCAAGTTGAATACTGAGCGTGTGCAACAGGGCGAGTATTATTCTATTAACATTTGAATAATTATTAACTAAATTTTAAAAAAATAATTAAACAGTAGTTTAGTGGATTTCTGGTCCAATGCATTTTGCTATTCCACCGCTGTTGTTGTTGTTGTTATTGTCGCTAAGTTATCAATTTTGATTAATGGCTTTGTATATATATATACAGTATAGATTGATGATTGCTATTTGTCTGCTTTTGCTGTAGATATTACGCTACGCGTTATCAACACTTATCATCTTTATCACAGTTATTGTGTCATCGTGAGTTAGAGATGATAGAGAATATAAAAAGAAAAAAGTCCACCTATTTTTGATCAATTATAATTTTTCAATATTCAACTAATACAATTTGCTTTCTTGCAGACTTTTTTTTAACGTACATTGATGATATTCATTTTTTATTTTTTAAACAAAAAAATTTTTCACTTGTTAGTTGATCAATGAAAAAGTAAGAATAGCAAATGAATTATATATATTATACTGAGTGAACACGTGTCGCAATATATAGCTATATAGTTTTGTATGTTTTGTCAAGTGTTAATTAGAAAATTGCCTAGGCGCTATGCTGCTGCTTTTATCTCTTAATAATAATTGTAATCTCTCTCGTGTGGTGCGCTTAGTAGTTTTGAGAAAGATGTTGTTCAAACTTTGAACGTTTTGAATTGTTATTAACCAATGACAAAGTTATTGTGTGTTGGGATAGAATTTATTGGATATTGCTACTCTTGGTTGGTTGGTTGGTTGGTACGTGCGCTGTGTATATATTAAAATTTGACAACTGACGCGAAGTAATCTCTATCATGAAATGTCGTGACAATCAGCAGCTGCAGGAAAAAATGCATTTTATTTATTGAACCAAAAAAAAAGTGAGCTAATTTTTTTTGAGCCGAAGGTTGCAAAAGAAAGAGAAGCTTTTGTGTGTGTATATATATATATTCAGCGAGAAAAAGTATATTACTTTTTTATTCGAATAAAGCAATTATTTTACAGACAATGTCGATGCATATTGAAACGAATTGCTTGCGGATGCAAATTTGTCAGGAAATTGCTTCTATACCTGCTTTTTCATGAAAAAGTTGAAATAAATGAATGCGTGTATGTGGTATAACTAAATGAAAAATTGTGCTGCCTATTGATTTATGTGTTGAAGAGAGAAAAAAAAAGTACTACTGAATTGATGAGAATCATCTAGGAACAGCAGCAGTAAGCAGCATGTTTGATTGTTCGAGTGTTGTTTTGTCTGTGGTGCAGTAATGATGGCTGCTGGACTGGACTGGGCTAGGCTAGGCTAGGCTAGTCTAGGTTGAGCTTTTCTCTCGCCCCCAAAACATGACTAGAGGAGGTAATAGTGGCACATGTTCAGTGAACGATATTTTATTATTATGCATCAGTGTCAGGTGCTTTTACGGAACACATTTCCTTCAAATGATCAATGGTCGGGGTCAGATAATGCTGACCGTGGCCACATTATTAGCAAATAAGTGCCGTGGCCTTTTTTTTGTTTCCCTGAACTCGGCAGGACGTTGCTTTTCTGGCGAGTTCCGTCGTTCACGTCAACGTTGGTCGGTCGAGTGTTGTTTGCCTTCGAACCGCCACTTTCAATCACTTTTTGTCTCATATTGCTTCTGCTGGCAATGTGATCATCGTCCAGATGTAAATTAAAAAAGCAATACAATTTTTTTTCTATTCTCTTATTGTATAAAGCGTCGAAAAAAAAATATATATCCGTTCATTGTACAAAAATGAAACAATTACTTGTGACACACCGGTGGTCTTTTTTCAAATTGTAAAAAAAAACTGCTAGCGGAATAGTAGTAAGCGGATTTGAGCAAAAGCTTTTACTTGTTATCGGTCCATATGGCTGGCTATTTTCGATCGGTCAAACTATTGAATTGCACTTTATATGTATGTATATATTTTTAGCGTGAAATTGGAAACTGCACCACAGTGTGTGTGTGTGTGTACAACGAAAGTGGAAAATTCGAACATTTGAGACGCGTTCAGTTGTAATAATAATAATTGGCAAAATTTGTCTGTCGCGTTTTGCAATTCTGTGTGTATGTGTGTGTTTCCAAGCGGATGGCCACCTCGGTTGGGTGCCATTTTTCAGCGTTCCAACAACACACGGTTCGTCCAGATGGAGAACCATAAAAGCTGAAGTGCAGTGGGTTACGCGTTAGAGAGAGAGAGGCTATTTAGCATTTTTTATCCATCCAGCTTTTGACGAATGCTGTCAGTTGCCGTATGTATGCGCGTATAGTACCGTCTGGTGAAAAAGAAAAGGGAAAAATTATGAACAAAATTTTCTCTTATTTTTTTTTTCCAAAAAATTTTGTTCGCTTCCAAACAGCGGCTGCTGTTGTGTTGTTATAATTTGCAAAAGCCAATAATAATAATAATAGACTATTAATCATTTGAGTTTTCACGTGAACGTCTTTCTTCTTCTTCTTCTTCATAAGCACGAACGCCGGCAAAAAGCATGCACGCACACACCCCGTTTGCAAGAGTATTTCAGTTTTTTTCTTTTAGCAGAGGCAACTCGAATAATAATAAATTTTGCGGAACAACAAATTTTTGCTTTAATAAATATTTGACCTTTGCTTAACTATATCCGCGGCTCGTTTGAATATCTAGAAGGCCACGCTCTTGGCAAACAACCACTCTGTTCTACTGACCCAACTCTCTATATGCACGGATAAGCTGAGAACGAGAGGGGTTGAAGAGAACGTAAGGGGAAAAAGAAATAAGACAGAAAAGTTAGTTACGTTGAACATCGTTTCCACATGTCTGTGTGTGATTAGCATTTGCAACAGGCAAAGGATCATTGACTTGTACATATATCATCAACATCATCATACAAATTGTACGTATATATATAATTTTGATTGAAAAGCTGCATTTGACAGGCAAGCAGGTTTGAAGTGCAGTTGCCAACTTGTAGTTGACTGTTGCCAGTTGCAACCGTTTCGGATGTATAATTAATGAGCTTATTGTAAAGGGGAAAAAATGGATTTAATAATTGTGTTTAAAAAATTGATCGCTTTGGAAATAGCCAACAAGCCTTGCAACAACTACAACTCTGTGGTTATGAGGACTGTTGCACCTTGTGTGTGTGTGCTGTTCACGATCGATAAATTGGACATTGACCGGCAGTCGTGCGAATTGGACATGAAATGTCGGAAATTTATAATTCTTTTCAGCAATGCTATATTTTATCAATTTAATATATTAATTTTGTAATAATATTTATTTATTTTCAAATAACAAACAATCAAAAAAAAAATATAAATGAGCACTTTTGAAATAAAATTAATTGCTTGTGATTTACTTCTTTTTATTATTTCAGAGAAAGTGTGTTCAAATTTTTTCTAGTATGTGTTTTTATTGTTCAAAATTTAACAAAATATAGCTAAGATCATTATCACGAGCACAACGTTTGATGATTGAAGAGCGGTTTTACTTTTTTCTTTTTTTTTTTTGTTTTAAAGCTGCCGACTGAGTGAGCATTTTATTTATTTGTCTTAAGATTTTGCAATCCCAGTGCAAATGTGTTGTGTGCATGAATTATTGGTTTTGTGCTGTCAAAAACAAGTAGCGGAAAATGCAGACTGCTTTTTGCTCTCCGGCTTGATGTGCTTGCTGCTGATGCTGATGATCAGTTTGCATCAAATGCAACAGCAACAGCAAAGCCAATCGTTTCACATGCTTTGGCCATTGCCAGTTTTCTTTTTCCATTTATTTATTTATTTATTTATGTATACACATGAAAATGATGAAAACGCATTGTAAAATGGTTGAAGTTTTATTGTGCTGTAGTTAAAAATTTATGTTTATGTTTGCTTTTATGATGGTCAATTTTATTATAATTTACCTACTACATATATAGATAAGTAATAGTGAAAATTAATTCTGCGACTCTTTGAGTAGAAGCGAACACGCACCACTGCTGTACATGGTTAATTTCTAATGCATCTTGATTGATGAGTATTGTTCGCTTTCGATATATTATTATTCTAATTACTGTTAATGAAGATGTGTGATAAATTTGATACTGTTCATAATTGCATCTCAATTTATTATTGGTTTTTGTGTGACAATAATAGATTGTAAGAAAAAGAAAATTTTTTTTTATTCACTATACCTATCTTATGCCCTTTATACAGTAGTAACTATTGCGAGATGTATTTTCTTTTTAAAGAAAAAAATTGTACAATTTATGTTTGTTTTTCTTTTTAAATTTCCATATATTTCATTCATTGTTATTATTAATCGATTATTATTGTCGACAAAAATATTAAAAAAAAAAAACAAAATTCTTTTTCAGTAATATAAAACAATTTGGCAATAGCGGTTGAACAAGCAAACGGTGGTAACTTGTACTTGTAGTAGTACTGGTGCAGTTAGTTGGTGGTGGTTGGTTTTTGGCTAGATTTGGCTTGATGTATATTTTTATTGAATCGAATAATAAAAAGCCTGTTTGTGTTCAATTTCCAGTCGACACTGCTGCGTGTCAAGGTTAATTTTATCGCCTGTTACGCTTCTGATAAACGTAGTCATTTTTTTCTCAAAGTTTTTTTAAGCCGTCGAAAATTGATAATAGCTAGCTGGCCGGTTGTTTGTCAGTTGGTTTTGAAAAGGTCTGTTTGAAATATGTATAAATGCATACATATATATATATATATATGCATGTATGTATTGAAGATAACAGAGACGTTGATGCGTTGAGTCGATGGTTGGGCGTTGTCGATGCGCGTAGTAGCATTTTCATTGCTGCTTGCTTTTTCTGTTCTTTAATGCGGAAACGATGCTTTTCAAGATGGACGGATCGAATAATTTTTACTTGCAATCATCTGGTTGAATGTGGTGCGTTGTTGTTGTTGTTGTTGTTGACTATGACGATGCTTCTTGATAATCATTTCTATTACCTACTATCACAAAACCATCCTCAGTTGACCGTGTGTGTGTGTGTATGTCAAAGTTTTATAGCTTTATTTTATTGCTTGTGATTACTTTTTTTTTTCATTGCTTTGCCATTTTCTTGTGTCGATTTCGATGTGAAGATGAATTTTTTTTTTGTTGTAGTCAATTTCAGCTTTTTCTCCACTGTGATGCTTGTTGTAGCTTGGCCGTCAATCATCGCGTTGACCCGGTGCCGTGGGATTTCCTGGTCAGGTGCTTTGAACATTTTTGACGACTGGCATCGATCGATGATAGTATTTTTATTTTTTCATATTTTTCTTATATTATTCTTGTTAATCACAGATCAATATTTACTTGGTTATTTATTTGTTTCAAAAAAAAAACAAAGCAAAACAAAATAATGTATAATTTGTTTTCACATCAATTTTCTATGTGTTGTTTGGTGTGTCTTTGCAGTGTTGAAAGAAACAGTGGAAGAAAGCAGCAGCAGGCATGTTCACACATTTTTTGGTTGAAAAGCTGTGCAGTGAGTGCTTTTGTTATCATATTCACAAGTGATGGAAAAGATAAAATGTTGTGTGTATGTAGTGGAACGGATTGACCGACCAGACCAGCTGTTTCGACAGAAAGCTGTGCACTGATTGGAGCTATGAAGCCAGCCGTTTTTGCTCCACTGAAACCGGAGGGTGGATTAATGATCCGAAGCTTGCTTGGCAAGTTGCTTAATCTCTCCTCCTTATTGACCACGCCAACTGTTGTTCAAAATTGTCGGTGATCGTTATTATTATTATATTTACTTATTTATTCTGTTATACTTTCAGTTGCTGCTCTCTGAGCTTTGTGTCATCGTCGTCATCGTCGTCTTGTGTTTGATCTTTCAAAATGATTGAAGAAAGTAGGTCGAAATTATTGACAATTTAAAAAATTATTATTACTACATTCTTTTTTTTTTATTGTATTTAGGAGCGACATGATTTTTAAATTTTGTTTCTTGCTTTTTTGCAAGCAGTGAAAAAAATTAACCAATGAAATTATCAGTTGACAACAACAACAGTACACACATTTTTCAAATGTGAACAAAATGTTCCATCCACCACCACCACCAATAATAATAATACCAATACTACTATTACTAATAATAATAATTAGAATTAGAATAAATTTTACAATAAGAAAAGCAATAGCAGCAACAACAACAGCAAAAGCAACGATAACTTGCAAACCACTGTTGTTGTTGTTGTTGTTGTTGATGTTATTGCTGCTTTGGCAAACGCTTCTTCTAATTTCATTTGAACAACCAGCCGGTCAGTCTAGGCGTACTTTCTGCCTATCATCTTTCACTTTTGTAGCCTTGGCATTGCCTTGGTGACGTGTAAGTATAGATGAAAAAAGTTATTTACTTGATTGTTTTTTCTTTTGTATTAATAATTTTTTTTTATCTTTGCTTATCATCGTCATCATCTGATCACTGTTTCTGGTGTTGTTGTTGTTGTTGTTGTTCTTTGGAGCAAGGTGTTTGCTTGCTTGCTTGTTTGCTTGCTGTATAAATGATTCAAAAAGTATTGGTCAATAATTTCCAAAACAGTACTGTATGTTTTATTTTTTCTTCTATTTTGATTGAAGAAACACATATTTCATAATTTCTACGGTTAGTGAGTTGCTTGATGTTTGTTGTTGTTGTTGCTTGGTGGTGGTGGTGATCATTTTTGTGATGCAATTCTTGAATGACAAGTTGACGGTTGAACAGTTTTGAAGTTTCAGTTGGAATTGAACTGGAGCAAGCGAGTTGAATCTCTCTCTCTCTCTTTCTCTTTCTCTGTCTCTATAAGTTTCTCTTTATATTTTTGGGCTTGCTGTTGTTGTTGTTGTTTGTTTGTTATTCACACGACTTGCCTAGTTTTGCTGTGGCTCAAATCGAACGCGAGAGAGAAAATAAATTTGTGCTCGTCGTCGTTGCATTGTGTGCTGCCAACCTTGTCTGCTTGGTGCAAGTTTGATTGTAATTTTAAATTGAAAAGAATTGAAAGTAGATTATTTTTTTTTTTGTTATTTTTATTTACATGTATTTATTTATTTACTGTTTGTTTGTTTATTTGCTTGCTTGCTTGCTTTTTTTTTAGTTATTTATTCTTCACGTTCATCATGCGCACATTGAAAAGAAAAACGATTGAACGAGCTTGATGATGATGATGATGATGATAAAATGCAATGAGATGAATTGCAAAACAACACATGTCGTACGTATAAAAATTAAATCGTTGATTTATAGGTTTTTTCTATTGCTAACATCACGAATTGAAGCATCGAAAATTCTTTTTTTTTTCTTTTTGGAAACAAATTACAGATGATAAATTATTTCTTTTTGAAAATTCTTATTTATTATTATTATTTTTGATTCTATTGTACTACATAAAGAAGAAAAAAAAATATAGATCACTCGAACCTGAAGGAGCCTGAAGGCAACTTTCCGCTTTTGAGGCTTTAAATGATTGTTAAATTGTCCAAGGTGGGCATCGTTTATAATAATAATTCAACGTACCACTGCTACGTCAGTGAATTATTATTGTCGTCCGCTTGTACGCTCGACAACATCTTTATTAAAATAATTGCTTTGGCAGCAAATGATCGAACTGTGAGAAAAACACACGGCAGCTGTCTTCATTATCTTATTTTTTTTTCTTTTTCCTTTCAATCATTTTTGTTTAAAACAAACTTTTTATAATTATTTTTTTAGTAAGATAAAAATGAAAATATATTTAATTAAAAAAACAAATTTTAATGATAATAAAACGATCTATGCAAACTGGCTGATCGTGTGTGCTGTGTGCAGTTGCTGCAATAGTTCCTTTTTTCTTTTGCAAAGTATTTTCGTTGATGCATTGATTTATTTTTCTATGCCAATTCGCCTGCTTCTCTCTCTCTCTTTCTCTTTCTCTTTTCTATCTACTACGACGACCGGTCAGGTTCGCTGTGTTTTCAGATGGGCTCGCTTGTGATTGGACAAGACTAACTTAGGCCGTCGCGATTCATTGGTCGACCGCGTGGTCGGTGTTTTAAGCAACGTGTTCAACAGCCTGCGCGTTGCAAGAACATACATGTCTAGTGCAGGCAGAGTCGAGTCGACCAGTTAGTCAGTCAGTCAGTCGACTTGACTAGCTAGCTAGCTAGCCGAGCTTGGTGGTTTGCTTTTCTTTGCTTATTGCTTGTGAGATTCTTTTTCTTTTCTTTTTTCTTTTTACTTCTTCCCAATCGTTTGGTATAATTTACACACTTTTACTTGTCGTACCAACCATAGTCAGGTACATCTACTCGACTCTACGTCGGGTTTGCATTTTGCCGTCCAGTGGTCTAGTTTTATCTGCACATTAGTCTGGTTCGGTCAGGTTAAACTGATTAATAATTTGTGTATGCACATTATTACAGCAGATTTCTTCCATTATCTGTATATTTTTTTCCCATTATTATTATTATCCATTATCATTATTTTATTATTATCATCATTATTATTCTGAAACTTATTACTACTACAGCTATTTATTATTCTTGTAATGTTTTATTTTTACTTTTGATCTGGGCCGGTCACCTGTGACAGATTGTCATCGTCATGGTTTTCACTTGCACATGATTTTTACAGCTGACTTTGTTTTATAGATAATAATTAAAATAGCTTCTTATAATAAAGAAAAATGGTTGTTAAAAATTATCCTCTTTTTTTTTGCTTTCAATTTTTTTAAAAGTACATTTTATAGTACTTATTACAGTGTTTTTTTTTCTCAAACTGCATACTCACGTAGAACTATATTTATATATCTGTGTACATGTAGATGTATAAGAAGAATAATACATATAAATAAATAAATATATATATGCACATACGATATTTTATAATGTTAAGAAAACAAATTTTCCAATGCATTACCTTTTGGTTCATATTGGTTCGAACTTTGATGCACATCGTCAGGCTGATTGTAATAATAAGAATAATAATCATAATCATAATAATCACGACGATGTTTGCTCGCAAACTTGACACGCCTGTAATTTATTTACACGCTAGCCTACTTTTTCCGTTGCCTCTACGCCCGTTGTGATTCGGCTTCATTACCAACACAAAAGTCTATATGATTCATTCTCATCAGTTATGTTTGTCGCGATTTTAAGGAAACGCGCCGCTTTCAATTCCTGCCATTGCAGAATACTGCTGCTGGCAATGCGTGTGTAACCTTTTCTTAAATAGTAATATATTTTTTGTTCTATTATTTTCTCAGGATTTTTATCGACAGCCAGCTAGCAAAGAACCATGCGCTTCACGTGTCGTTGTCTCAATGTCTACGTGGATGCGATGGTCGACCGGCCGGTGGAGGGCGGATTGGAAACGGTGGAGCAGTTGTTGGCCGAACATGACACTTTGCCTGAAATCAGAGATCACCTCGGTGATCAGGGTCGTCTCTATTTTCGATTTCGCATACGTGAAAAAGGTTTGGAATTGGTAAGCAAGAAAAAAAAATATATATATAAATTTGAATAGTATATTTTACACGTTTTCTTCTTCTATTGTAATATTTTTTTCTTATTTTTTTTTTCTTTTGCATGATTTGCTTGCACTATTTTTGTCCCACGTTCACTGAACAGAAATGTAAACAACTACGAATGAAAACGTGCAAATTTTTACCTAGCAAAGCTTCAAACAATTTGCTGTGAAAATCAAATCTTAAAGCCAACATTGAACAAGAGGCAGCAAACCAACACAGCACAATGTATTTTTGATATCCTGTAATAGTATTAAATTAGTAGCATAATAATTTGTGGGGTAATAACAACAATTGAATAGACATTATTGGATTACAATAATTGAATTATAGAATTTTTTTTCAATTATTTAATGCAAAAAAATTTCTTACATGGAACAAGAAAAGTATATGGTTTATTTTATTTTAATTTTCTTAAATTTAACATTTAATAACTATTTTATAAATATATAATGCAAAAAAAAGTATATAATAAATATTTCATTTGTTGGATACAAGTAGTTTAGTTGTATCGACCAGAGGTTTGAGTGCGGCGCGGTCCAGTTGTTTGACAATGTTCTCTTTCTCTTGTCAGTCAGCAGCAATAGTTAAAGTTGATACATAAGCAAAACTGCCACAAAAATTGCAATTAACGTATCAAATTGTGACCACTTGCAGAGGTGATATATTTTTTATAAATGGCAATAAATGAAACAATAATATACTGAATATATATATAACCAACTATGCGCTGAAGAAGAAAAAAGCTATTTACATATGTACGTACACGTTGTGTGCAGTACTTGCCTACATATGCAGTTGGTGAATAATAATAATAATAACAACAGTCTTAATAATGATGTACATGAATATAATAAAATGAAGTTGGTATGTTTTTCTTATTTCTCTTTTCCTTTTCTCCTCCCCTGTGGATTGCCAATTGTAAGCGTGTTGCTAATTTGCTATGGTCGATTGGCAATTTTGGTTGCCCTGTTCAGACACTATTCGGGCCACGCATGTTGACAGGGTTGGCCGGCTTTGATTTTGTCAAGCCTCGCTTTTGCGTAAAGCTTTCTTCACTGACCAGCTGCGTTTTTGTATAGTTTTATTTGCATTGCGTCTAAACTGCAATATACCGATCAAGTTTCGCCGTGCAGATGTTACTACATCAAGAGATTTATCTATCTATCTATCTATCTATGCTCTATCTGTAGAACAGATGTTATCCTGTCCACTCACATCTCCACATGTAGTAGATACTAAAACTTTGTGTATGTACAGTCTTTTTTTAATTTGGAAAAATTTTTTTCACTTATAAGCAGCTTATTTTATTATAAAGGTTTTTTTTTAAAGTTTCTTTCATGCGGTTTATGCAATTATATTATGTATATATATGTGTGTGTAATTATGACCAGTTTTTGAATGCTTGTTTTTTTCTGTTTTTTTTTTTTGATTTTCAACAATCCATGCGTTGTTCACCTTTCAAATCACTTTTTAATACGATAAGCTTTTTGTGAAGCAATTGAGTTTATTGAACTGTCAGATGATGATGTTTGCATTTCAAAATTGGGCTGAATGTGCCTGCTCTTCAGCTGTATCTAGTGCTTACTCTCTGTGGAATAATAATAACAACAGCAGTAATAAATGATAGTAAGCTAATTTCATGTCTGTTATGTCGAATGCTTAATTTTTTTTTGCTTGATTCATTTTATTTATCTTTTTATTTAGTTAACACGTTCTATTTTTGACAAAGCAGATGGTAACTGTTTGTGAAAGGAGATATTGTTATTATTATTTTGTTACTGTTGCTAAAATATGATACTTTTATGTGTGTGTGTGTATGCACGCATTATATTATTGTTTATTGCTTTGTCAAGGCTAGAGCGTTTTCATTTGCTTCAATAGGAAAAAGTAAATTAAATACGTGGTTGGTTTATGATTGTGGATAATTTTTTCGTTCATTCTCTCTTTTGAGTACGGCCAAGGCTGACGGCTTCACCACAACCATGGATACGTGTAGACCTTGACCAATGTCATCATCATCATCATCATCTAAGTCAGTGTGAAGTAGTAGGGGCAAAAGTTTTTTTGCTTGCTTGTTTGTCACCACCACAAGATAATAGGGTCGATTGCGTTGCTGACCCTTGAAAATAAGTCTTGCATCTTGTCTTGCATATTCAGATGAACAAGTCAGGTGTAGTAGTAGTAGTAATAGTAGTATGAATCATTTTTCTTAGCTTTTAAAGCAGCCTGCAACCCCCCGCTGACCGACCTACACATTAATCATATTATAGGCTTGACGTTTCCAGCTGCGTTTGCGTAATTTAATCTCTTTTATTCTTATTTAATTGGCCTTTTTTTTCAGCGCTTACCGGGATTTGTCCGCACTGAACAACTTCGGGCCCACTGGTGTCGCTATCACTGTATCTTATGCCGACTTACATTCTTCGTCAATGCGCAGCATGTTCCTCATGAAATTTTGATGCCGAACGATATGCTGGTGAGTAGAAAAATGTTACATATACTCACACACACCTGTGTATATTATATATATATATCAATAATTGATTTATTATTTTCTGTTGACTTTTTAAATTATCATCATTATATAGTGAAATAGGGAGTTTTGGGAAAAAGAAAACAATTGTTACTAGTTGCTGCTATTACAGTTAGTTATTATATTATATTATATGACGAGGCAAAAGAAGAAGCTGCTTAACTTTTACGATGTGATCAGGTTTATATTTGGGTCGTCGTCCATCAATAGATTGAAACATAAGGTAACCAAAGGCGGGGTCGAGTGAATTCTTGTTACTGATTAGCTAAACGGACCGCAATCGTCTGATCGACGGGGGCTGACGCTTCTGCTATTGTTTGTGCTTGACATCTTTCTTGGCTATACTGTGCTCTGCGCGTCGTATATAGAGAAGGTTTGCTTTGGCTGACTTGCGGTCGTCAAACTCATTTATGGGTCGAG
Organism: Trichinella papuae; assembly: GCA_001447755.1. NCBI lineage: Eukaryota > Metazoa > Nematoda > Enoplea > Trichinellida > Trichinellidae > Trichinella > Trichinella papuae. The sequence continues at coordinate 126,172 of JYDO01000099.1, forward strand.
AGGGCTGTATTTTTTTTATACTTTTGTCACACTGCGAGCTTTTTTTTTATTTTATTTTTGCACTGCATGGCTGGCAACAATGACGGTCAATCGGCAGGTTGCCGGCTTCCATATTCTTACAATCTTGGGAAAGTTGTGATTCGGTTGGCCTTTTTTGTTTTCCATACGGATAGACAATACACAAGCAGCAGCTTAAATGTGACCAGTTTGTCGACCGTGTTGAAAGTTCGGTTCAACTCTGATGAATGAATAAATCATTCTCCTCTCCTTAAGAGCTGAGTCATGCAGAAGTTGCATCGTCTGTCAAGCATTTCCAATTTTTTCTCTGCTTCTTGTTTGATTTATGATTTTTTAGCTGGCAGAGTTGTTAATATCGTATATTAGTAGGGAACATGTGTGTGTTGTTTGCGCACTATTTTATTTTCAATGTTAAAATTAAAAAGGGAAAGGAAAGACATACAATAATAAATTTGTTTTATTCAATTGAATTAGCATAGTTGTATTTTTGTCTATCAAATGTGTATTAATACTTTTTTTTCTAAATCTCTAGTATAAGGAATGTCAGATTACAATGGTAAAACAGCTGAACAATTATTCTGAAGTTTTCCAAGTTTTGCTGCCAGAGAAACGGGAACCGTGCATGTCGAACACGTCATCGTTTGAAGTGGAATTAGGTAAAATTTGTAGAAAATAATTTTTCCCTCTCTCTCTCCCCCTACAAGCGATATATATTTTTTTAGATACAAATTATTTGGTCTCTTTAAACGATCGTCAATTGCAATCGTTCGTTTCGAAATATTTGGGTAAACTGCGCGATGAAATGGATGAACGTATAAAAAAATTTTTGAAAAAAGAACAAAAAGAATATGAAAGCAATCAGAAAAAAGTGAAAGTTGAAAAAGCGTGGCTGCTTCAATTGATGGCTGAGTTCAATCAGACGGAAAGTATTGCTGGACGTGTTGGAAAAGATCACACGCAGCGGTACAAAAATGATGCAGAACAGCAGCAGAAAGTTGTTGAAGAAGAAGAAGAAAGTGAACATGAAAGTGAAAGTGATCAAAATGACAACAACTTAAATGCTGGAAGCAGGAGAAGAAGCAGCAACAGCAATAGCAGTAGCAGTGATGAAAGCAATAATAATAATAATGACTGTCAGAATGATCTTCTGAAAAGTGCTATTCTATTGGCGAATGATGAAAATGGCAAAAAGAATGCTGCTAACAACAACAACAGTGATGACGATGAAGAAGTGATGGCTGAGGAAATTGTTAACATCTCACCAGTGATGGTATACCCAAGTGGACCGTCTCAACGAAAAATGGGTCCAGATGTACAAGTGGAATATTTTGAAAATCGAGGTTTTTTTGATCCACTTTCCGTGATCGATTCCAATCGTATGAATATCGACGACGAAGAAGAAGAAGACGGCAATACCCAGAATGCCAGCTCTCCTCCTTTTGCTGTGCAACTTCCGTCGCCCCCCACACCGAAAATTTGTTCAGCTAAAGGCGTCGCTGTAAGACATTTTTTTTAATTTTAAGTTTGTATATGCAAATATATATATATATTTATTTTTTTTATAGAATAATCCAGAAAGTTTGGCTCACCCGAAACGTAAACGACACAGTGGTGGTACGGGTAAACCCCCAAAATTGAACAGTCAAAACGAGGACGTAACTCAGGATGTAATTTGTTGTGTGAACGAGTTTGATCTACTATCTTCTCACTACTTGGCGATTGATTCCCCAATTCCACATGCAGGTGCTGGCGGCTGCGGTGGTGCTGATGGTAAGTTTTTAAAATTCGCAGTGATTTATTTATTTATTTATTTATTCCTTTCATTTTGATGAAAATATTATTTTGAAAATTTTTTTCTTCTGAAGTTAAAAGTGCTTTTTTATATTCGATGTTGTTGTTGTTGTTGTTGTTGTTGTTCATATTTCAAATGTTCCATTTGGATCAATTTGTCGATCAATTTTGAATTTGAAGAACAATCAACGATGAATGTTTCACATAATTATTAGTGGAAACTAAATTTGCTAAATGACATGTTTTTGACACGCTTATATTCAGCTGGATCATCTGTGCATTCATTTGCTTGCTGAACGACGCCGCAGGTGCGTCTTCTCACCAAACGGTGATGGGGATGCATCGTTTTCAAGCGCGGATAATAGGAAGGAGGAGGTGGGCAAGCAGCTGTGACATTTCTGCAGGGCTGAATGCTTTTCCAAGTGGCTGATGATTTTCATCTACTAATGCACAATTTTTTATATTTATATTTATATATATATGTTAATGTTGCACATCTGTTTTTATTGAATTTGAACAAATTGTGAACAAACAGCAGGACAGTGAATAACAATTGCCACAAGTTTATGTTTAAATTACCTTTTCTTTGTATTTTTTTTTATTTGGTAAAGTGCAAAAAAATCTTCGCACATGATGTTATTTCTTCATTTAGGACGCTATTCTTCAAAAGATATTTTTGCCAATGAATACAACAACTGTACATTGCGTAGCTCTAATGCCACTGTAGCCAGAGGTAGAAGTGCTACTGGTGTTGCTAAGATTAATAATAGTGGAATGCACAAAGAAGACTACAGCAATGAGAATGAAAATAGTGGCGGCAACAATGTTGTTGACGCAATGCAGCTTGAAAATATTCCAAATCTTGCTGAAAACAGTGTTATTAAGTTGTCGACGGCATCTTCTCGGGCACCAGTATCCGAACCTATTGATATACCAGGTGCGGGTTGGCGCCAAGATCATGCTTTCTTGCTTTCTGGTCAGCAAGATTTGCACGGCCAAAATCAGCGTCCACAGGATTTAGCGGCAAGCATGAATGCTTTGGCTCGTTCTTTACAGCAGCATCATGACGATCCAGAGCGCATGTTTGGTGAACGTCCCCATCGCCGCCGCTTTCGCACCTACTGCGGTTGTTATTTATTTGATTTGATCATTGCTCAAGAAGCAAGCAAACACTGCGGCCTCTTCTCTCGTTTTGTGCAATTCAATTCAATTTTTTTAAATCCCAGTTTATTCATTTACGTAGCTTATATTTTATCCTTGACCATTATTTATTTGTGCCCCTTTTTACATCCCGATTAACGTTCATTCTTTCTTTTTTTTTTTGGTTTTATACATCCCTTTGTTTCCCATTCGCGCTACGTGTTCAAATGTTTGTTTCTGTCCGCGTACTTTTCCCACTAATATTGTTCAGTCAAGGTGTTGAATTTGAAGAGAAGTTACAAAAAAAAAAATTACTGATTATATAATAATGACTCATCCGTTTGTACTGCATACGTGGACCTTTATTTACATTTTTATTTGAACTCTTATGCAGAATTTAAAAAAAAAATGTGTGGTTATATTTTTGTTTCCCTTTTCTTCTTCACTCTTGTCTCCTTTTCCCTGAATTATTTTTTTCCAGTTCTTACTCACCCCAAAAAATTACTTAAAAAAATGATCCTCTTTGAAAATAATATCTGAAGGTTGTACTAACTTTAATTACAATTTCTCCTTCCTTTCTCCCTATATCTCTTTCTCTCTCTCTGTATATATATATATATATATATATATATATATATATACTCCTTCATTATTTGGGTTACGTTCTGCTGACGCTTTATTTGATGATGCAACAATTTGCATCGATCTCTTTGAATTTTGGTCATTTTTCGGCCGTACACATGTATTACAAAAGTGTTTTTGCTTTTTTCCATTTGTTACAAAGCAGAACCTCCGGCCTTATCTTATTTTCCCAGACAAAAAACAACATCCTGATCACCAGCAGTAGCAACAGCAACAGCAGCAATGACAAAGAACAATGCAATTTGCATGCATGCGTTGCTGGCTAGGTACATAGAGATGGTATATTTCTCCTTATCGCCTTTGCATGGTGTTTTTTCAATTTTTCTTTCAAAATGTTTCACGTTGGCTGTTTTTGCTTTGCAAAGTTATATGTTTAGCGCCGAACGGCAGCGAGAATGTACGATCACTGCTTTTTGCATGTTATTATTCTTATTCTTATTATTATTATTGTTGTTGTTGTGTTCGTGTGTATCTGTGTGTTTGTGTGTGTGTGTGTGTGTGTGTGGGGTGGGTAAATGTTTCTTAGTGGATCTGCATGGACTGTTTTATGCCACTATGATACGAGCAAACAAATTTCCTTTTTTCCCCACATTTCTTAGTGTTAGTTTGCAGTGTTGTTTTGTTTCATTATTTCATGTCAAATAATATTGCAGCAGTACTTCGTATAATTTGTATAAAGACATATATATGTATATGTATATGTCGGTGGTATCATTACGATGAAATGTATTTTTCTTTGTCTGCAGCCGCTGTGTTCCGTTCATTTTCTATTGTTCTGTATTTTTCTTTTGTCCCTTTCCCATCTTTGTACATGTGTGAATCCTCATCTGATCACAAGAGAGGTTGAATGACATACGTTTGTTTGTCGCATTTAAAAATTCTTCCCTAAAGCAGCTCTTGATGAATAATAACAGTATATATTTGTCGTTTTCAGCGTGTCCGCGTTCTTTTTCTTCCTTTGAAAATATTACCAAATCCGAGTGTCAGTGTTGGCGAACATCTAGCTCAGTGACAAACAAACGATTCTTTTCTTTTTTTTTCCTTTCATTTATTTTCCTTTTGAATTCCAACTATATGGGTAGCAGCTAGTCGCCATATATGTATATATATGTATATGTATATGTATATGGTCTGTAAATCGTGGTCGGATCGTTTCAGCATTTTTTTGTATGTTTGTTCACAACATTCGTCATCTATTTTTCTCCTTGTACTTTTCTTTTGCATTGCGGTGCTTGTTTACTTAAAAAAGAATGAAAAAGCTGTGCAACGAGAATGATACTGTTTTTTAATATTCTTCTTTTATTCTGTCATTTATTTTCTGTGTATGTTAGTGTGAGTAACGTTCAGTTTGTTTGTTTGTTTGTTTGATTGAAAAAAATAGAAAAAATACTGAAATGAAAAAACGTTGGTCATCCATCAGGGCGGTCGTTTGCCAAGCAAGCACCGATGATTGCAGGCAGCAGGCTTGGATGGATGGACACGCGTGTGTGCACCAGCAGCAGCAGCAGGCATGCAGGCAGAAGAAGAAGCTTGGGAGGATATTTTTTTGGCAGGCTTGGATTTTTTTCTGCTCTTCCCCCTCGACGACCCCTGTTGTGTTGTCAGTCATTGGCAGTAAAAAATTCATCTGCAATCAAATGCCCCAAGATCCATTTGACTACGCCAGATGTACACATACACATACACACACACACGGTAGTTTTGGGTATCCTGCTGTTGAGCAACTGTGCCATGCGTCCTTGTCATCGGCATTGGCTATACTTTTTTACTGGATGTTCAATTTTCTCGGCAGTCCTCTCTCTTTTTTCCTCTCTTTCTTTCGACGCTGGTTTCCGTCGACCACAGATGCAGTCTGTTTGGACTGATTTGAAAATGTGAGCACTAAAAAATTCAAAAAAAAAAAAGAATTTCATCATCTATATATATATACTTTATTATTATTTTCTTATTTCTTCTGCAACTTCTTTTCCTTTATCATCAGTGCGTTTTTTTTTGAATATTGTGCTTGTTTTTGGGCAGGGAATTTTTCAGGAATTTACAGATTGCTTTCAACTTCAGAAAAAACGAAGTTTATCGTATTGATGTGTGTTTTTTGAATGAATCGATTTGTCTTTCTCTCTCTCTTTTTCTGAAATGGCATCGTTTTTTTTTAAATGAAATGTCGTAGATGAATTTTTTGTTTTTTCTTTCTTTTTTATTGATCTTATGCTTAAATCATCACACTTGATGATGTTTTTTTTTTGGAAAAAGCATATTTAGAATCATTTTTTTAAACTGCTCTTTTCAGCTTGTATATGTTATTGAAGCAAGAAAGTAGAAAAGCAAAAAAAATCAGTCAAATCAAAGCTCATTATTATTATTATTATTATTAAACACGAATAAATAAAATAAATAAAAATGCACACATAAAAGCAGTTGTCACTTTGTGTAAAACATATTTTGGAATAATTTCTTTTTTTTAATTCAACTAATTGAAAATGCTTATCAAAAACAAAGAATGCTTAAGCGTATATGCTAGTATTACTTTTTTTCTGTGCTTGATCAATTATTATCGTTATTCTGTTAATTAATTGTTCTCAAAGAGCATATAGTATTTTATTTTTGATTGCATCATTTGCACGCAGTAAGTAGTCAAACAGCTTTGACAAATTGTGTACTACCGTTTTGTTTTGTTTGTTTTCAGCAAGCTTCATTCCACATCATCATGCAAGCAAGCATATTTAATTACTCACAACAACTGTATAAAATTTCAGATTGTTTTCAATTCTTGAAAGCCACAACAAATTGAAATTTGTTATTAAAGATCGATGACTCACTCTTGATAAAGAGAGTGATATAAGTTACAGAAACTGAAATTTAAAAAAAACAAATTTTGACTAAACTTTGTTGCAGTGCTGTCGACAAATTGTGTGCATGGTATTTTTGTAAAAATAATTATATTCTAAAAGAATTCTGAAAACCATTTTTTTCTTTTTTAATTTATTGATCATTCAAATAAACAATGCGTTGCTCAAAGTAAATACAGTACAATTATTACTGCATGCATCGGTTATCAATTCCAATCTTGCGTGTGTGTATGCTTTATTGACGACCACAGAAAATGTCAATATTGTCCAAGTCAGAAAGTAACAGTTTGGCCAACTGTGTTGAAAAATGCTCACTTGGTTGCTTGCCGTTGCAAATGCTGCTTGCCCCTGTGAGTCGTTCAGATCAAAGTCAGAAGCAAGCATTGGAACCGGGTTGTGTTTGCTTTTCAAGTTCCCTTCATGCTCAATGGAAAAACTGTCAACATGGCTTTGCTAAGCTTTCAACAACTATTTACATGCGCATTGTTCGTAAACAAGCTTTTCCGTTGTGTTCATCTTTGGTTTCAATTGCAACAGTATTCCAATAAAAGTGATTCAATTACTATTACTATTAACTACTATTACTACTACTACAACTACTCGGGATTCAGAGATTTTCATTTTGTTGTTTAAAATTTCAAAATTTATAATATTGTTTCTAAACTGTGATAAATATGGAATTTTAAATGAGGGTTTTTCAATTTTCCACATATGCAAGTTAAGTTGTGATGCTTTCCATCGAATAAATGAACAATAAATAAGTGTGTACACACATTTTGATTGACTAGTGTTTTTCTTCGATATGAAAATAGCTAGATATGAAAATATTGAAATGTTTAAAAAAAATTGAATCAGGCAGAATTCAGAATTGTGCAGCCAGCAAGCAGCTTTAGTTAACAATATGGGAAATCAAAAGCGCATTTTCTTTTGATTATTTCAGCTCAGTCGACCGAAATGTGTGTTGGTCTTATTATTTTTGCTTCGAATGCACAAATCGAACTTTTACGTTCAGGTCGAAATTTGCAGATAATGAGGATAATCGCGTTTCAGGCGACCGACCCAAAATTGCTCTGACCTCAACCCAATGCTAGCAATTGTCAGAAAAGCTCAAAACAAGCTAGTCAATCATCATCATTGACGCCACGATTCGTTTGACGTTGAAGATCTTTGACTTCAAATAAGGAAAATGAATCTTTCATCCTTCTGTTCAATGTTTAACGTATAAATTTATCCATAATTGGCATACTGAATTTCCCTCGCTTACAATATGTTTTCTCCTTTCATAATAACTTTTAGCATTCTGAATTTATGAATGTTTTATAATAACTTTAATTATAATATAATAATAATATAAATCAATATAAAGTTTTAAATAATAATAAATGTAAAATGTTGACTGAATAAAAAGAATTGTAATTAGGAAAAATATATGTAAAAAATATGCAGTTAAAAGTTATTAAAGATCGATTAAAAGATAACAAAAATAACAGAAAATTTATACATATTTACATATATTATATTAAATGTGCATATAATATAACAGTGAAGAAGATATTGATACAATGACAAAGTTATTATCATCAATCGATGTTAATTTTATCCATTAATTGTTAATCATTTATTGAAAGTTTTCCAATGAAGCATAGCTTAATAACGTTGTTACATTCAGCCAAGAAGCAATAAACATAACATAGTTGTTTGGCATTGTGAAATACGCATGATTTGCATTTCTTAGAATAGATTGATCTTAAAAACTACGGCAGAAAATTGAAAGATGTAGAAAAAAGTACACCAGAAAAATGCAAATCTACAAATCAATGGCGTGAATCAGTCTTATTGACAACCAAGCTGTAAACACATTTACTTTTGAATAAACTTACAAATAAAAAGTATTAAAGTTTGTAACTGAAACAGCTTGTTGTGCAAACAGCGATATTATATAATTGTAGGATGAAATAGCTAACAAAATAAACTACAAACTGAACAACAACAACTACTACTAACAATTCCTATAACGTTATTTTTGAAAAAAAAATATTTTAAAAATTTGATTATGCAAAAAATGTGAAACAGATGATTTAGATAATAAAGCCATCGTTGTAATGTAACATTTATAATGTTGCATTTCAGCCACTGCATTATGTTGCAACTTAACGTATCATTTTGTTATTGCACAATGTTGCATGCTTAAGTTTAAACGATTAAAGTAGAAATAACTATTTCAAAGCTGAGCGTTGAGAGAGAAATAACTGAGTTAAAAAATTGCTTTTGAGTAGGAATTGACTTTCATTGCTTTGTAGAATAATCAACAATAAAAACTCTGTATAAAATGCTGGACATTATTATTTTCTGTCTCTTGGCATTTTATAGGATAAAGTTTGAATTAATGCAATTTTAACATTTATGAACATAAAATGTAGTTTCTTTATAAGTTCAGCTTTCTAAAGCTAAACGATATATATATATAACATATTTATGACGATAACGATCAATATTTATGATATGTCAGGATGCAGTACTTTTAAACAAATTTTATGCTATTTAAAAATTTTCTTCACTTAATTTTTGAATATAAGAATGTTTCAATTGACATTGAAAAATATTCTTTTATTTTGATGAAAACTTATATTGTAACAATAAAACGATTTTATGCCTTTTTAATTGCCATTTGAAGTTTCAAATGAGTATCATTTATGTTATTTATTATCAATAACCCTCTTTGTGAAAATGCCGCTAAAACGGGTTGTACAATTCACTACGGTGCAAATGTTTGATCATCACCGCATCATAAATCATAGTATGCAGCTGTTGGACTTTTCTCAAATGCATCGTTTAAAATTACTAGAACTTCAGCAGTGAAGCATTTTTTAAAAACTTTCTTACATTATACTTAAAAAATGTATTGATTTCTAATATTGTTAAAGTGCTTTTATCCTATTTAATGCTTAATGTCTTTTATCCCATCAATATATAATCGAATCAAATCTTAAAAATAATGAAAAACATCAAAATAAATTCATTTTAATTAAGAATTATAAAATACGAATAATGTCAGTGTAAAAAACTTGATAAAATATATAAAACATTATGCTGAAGGTTGAATATTTCAAATTTGCAAAAAATCTTCAAATAAAGTTTAACGGTAAAGTTGAGAGAAATAAATACTTTATTGAATTAATATCAGCTATAAGTTTCAAAATGTGAAACATATCCATGGATTCTTTTAATTTTACTTCTGTAATTTCAAATTAAAGATAATTTCAATAATTTTAAATTATATTTTTGAACAATATCTAGTAGTTTATTATTCATGCAGATGACACTGATCGAAAATATAAGAAAACTGAAACAGACAATTTCATTGGAATTTATGCGCCAATTAGTTTAATAAAACAGACATTTTAACATTTTTATTAATAATTTCTTGCTATTACAGTAACTCTTTACATTAAAAGCAGCATATTTCTTTGTAAATTTTTATCTCTGTTACAACGACTAATCTTCAGCTCTTATTCGATACTTGTTTTACAATGTTATTTTATTTTGTTTTTATTTCAATACCACCGATTTATAAAAACAGAGTTTTTAAGATTACTGTTAAATGATTTTTAATTTTGTTTATTAATTTGTTGATAACTTTATTGCTAGAATCAACATTATATTACTGTGAAATACATTGGGTATGACTCTTTATATAAAAGCAAGTTGTGAATTTGATAATCAAAACATTAATTAAAAATACGTTTAGAACTAGTTGATTTATTGAATGCAACTTTACTGTTTATTTAATTTATTTATATTGAAGCGATGTCAATGTTAATGTGAATGCTAAATGCTGTTCCGAATGTTATATGTAAGTTGAACCTTGCATATCAATAAGAATACTGTAGATCTGTAAATGTAGACATACAGGAAAGATACAAATAGGGTAGCTTTGTTCAGTAAACTGCTTGTAAATCAAGTGTCCATAAAGTAAGATGTGCTTGCATATGATTACAATGCAGAGTGAACTGTATAAAAGAATATAGTTTGTATTTGTACTTGCTTGAAAATTAGTTGTTTACGTAAACCTATCAAATCAAGAAAACAGTTTACTGTTGTATAAGAAGAGAATTAGAATTATAACGTCAAGTCAAACAAAACTGACGCAACTGGATAACAGTGGAGAGATTGCACTGATTGCACTGAATACCAACGAACATCGAGACATTGGTACACAGAGAATCGAAGTTAAGACGCGTCCAAATTGCTTTCAAGAAAACCGATTAGTAAAACAGGAACGATAGAATAGAAATCAAATCAACAGAGCAATGTAATGCATGAAGCAGAAATTAGAAATTTCTAAAATAAACATAATTAACGGATAGTTTATAAAAATTTACCAAAAATGGAAGCTTTTTTTGATGCTTACAATAATATTTGTTTATTAAACTTGAATGTGTGATACATTTTTCAATTATGCTTTTCAATAAAAATGTTCTATTATTGAAAGGATGAAAAATATTTTTCACAATATTTTATTTATAGAGACTTTATATCCATTCTGATATTTCTTTCGTAACAGTGATAATCTGTAAATTATTAATATAGCTGTTTTATTTGCAGAGAAAATGAAATTATTTGAAAAAAAGGTATTGTCTGTATGCATATTTTAATAGAAACTACATACAAGCTAAAACTCCTTTTATATTCAAATTTTAAAGCGACATTTCAATAATTATTGATATGTGTGACTTTTATAAATTAATGTCATGTAGCGTATTCAAAATTTCCAAAGCGTTTTGACCACAAGCTTTTCATAATATTTGGCAACGCTGAAGTATTGATCATGCAGTACGAGTTTTGAACAAAGAAATTATTAATGATCAAAAGTAATTGTTGCTTTATAAAAGGCTTTTAAAACAAGAAATTCTTGTTATTTATATGAAAACAATGCGTAGCTACATAAATTCTTTAATCAGCTTTATATTTTAGATGCAAACTTTTAATGTGAAATTCAGTTTCTGGGTCAGATATTTTATGTTTCTTAATTATACTTTCATGAAATAAATTTTAAATAAAAAAACACTATTTGCAACCTTGCATAAGTTTCCAAAGCGTAAAAATGAATTAAATGAACTTTAAAAACTCTGTTTGTATTTGTACAATATGAGCATCAATTATTTTTCTGCGCTTTTATTAAAATACGTTGAAATTAAATATGAAATTATGTTTTATAAACGGTAAATATAAACACACAGAATGTGATGGCAGACATTGTAAAAACAGATTTAGTGAAACTTTGGTAGTTTGCAGTTTTTCATGGTGATAATAATGATGATATGATAACTTTAACTTATGTTGATAATAATTTTAATATTTCTTCAAAATTAGAAACTTAAAAAATGAAATATGAAATATAAAATTAATATTTTGTAATATCTTATTTTTATTTTAAAACTTTTAAAAATCTTTTGTTCTTCGAAGCTTATTAATTGTTAATATTATGTTGACGCAGAAACAAGAGGTTTACAAATTTTTCATTTTAAAAGATGAGAAGGAATTTTTAATACCATTTTGATCAAGTGATGATAAATTGCAGTTATCATGTAGTGCAACTACGTAATGGAAAGTTATTAAAATAAACGTTTTGTTATAGCTGTATATATATAAATAATTAATGTAAAATCAATTAATGTGGCTGCTTTCCAATTTGTCTTATAAGCAGATCTTTTTGCTGTTTATAGTAACTTGTGTTTTCAATTCTGTTGTCCATTCTGCTATTCCCTATTATGCCAAACATGTATTTATTTTCTTGCTTATTGTGGTTTACCAGTTTCAAACTTTCTGTTCAGTTAAATCATTTGGCATATAATCATATTCGTAAGTCTGCTGTCGTTAGCATCAAAGAACTTTTTGTTGTAATTGAACCCTCTGTTGACCCTTGATTGTTCTTCTTCTGTCTCTGTTTTTAAGTTAATTAATTTTTTCAATTTTTTTTTTTGATATTCACTTTTGACATGAAGCAATGATGGTTTTCGATTTGTTGTTCTGCTTTATTTAATTGTCAAATGATAATTTATTGAATTTTTAGTAATATTTGACGACGTTCACAGCAATGAACATCACGCAGTACCAGTTCTAGAAGAATTGATTAAGTATTTGATTCCAAATACTAAAGTTACTACGCTGTTATTGCCAGAAAATAATTATAAAGACATAAGTAATGAGAATCTTCCACATATGCTATTCATGGGCATCTTAAAACTATTGGGTGCAAAATATTTGACTGTACTATAAAATTAATAAAGATTGATATTATTTTATGAGTATTTTAATACTTATAAGTGCATGATATAGTTGCAAGTTTAACATTTCATTTAACATAACATACATTAATAATCAAGCTTTTTAATTGCATATTGTTTATGCATTATCTGATAGAGAGAATGTTGATAAATTTTATTATAAATTGCAAACTGACTAATTTTATTTTCTTCTGACTTTTTAAACAGTGCACTAAATATGTATATGTATTTTTTGTTTTTTTTATTATTAATTACAATGAATTTAGTTTATACTGCATTGAATGATACTTCTTTGGATTGGATATTTAGCTTTTCAAATAACTTTGAAGTTGTTGATTTGCTGCAAAATGTAGCGAAATCATTAATTATTCCTACGGTCCAGTTCTACATTGGATTTTGGGAATATGACCCTTTAGATAAAGGTAAATGAAGAAATAGTAAAACAACATTAAACAACAAAATTTTATCTTTGCTGCTTAAAAATCTTAAATTAAATTTTAATTGCTATTTAAATATATTAAAAAAACGCATCAACAGGTTTTAAAATACGGTGCAGCAAACAGTTAAATTTTTATCGTATTTTTATTTTAAAAACGTCCTATTCTTTGAGTAGGGACTCTTGTGTGATTCATGTGATTTATAAAAATTTTACTTCTGAATTTAAAGGGCTAGAAAAGAATCTATACATATTTTTATTTTACTTCATTAGATAACAATTTTTCTGGAAGACCATTTATGAATGTTGTTCCTGGAATGACAAGCTACATGAACATAATAAAAAGTCTGCAAAAAAATCTGAAAGCAAATATGACATTAATTTTTTATGACTACCCCTACAGTAAGTAAAGTAAAGTAAAATGAAGTAAAAATACTCAAAAACTAATAGAATGGAAATTGGTTTTAGGAATAATTGGACGATATATTTCAAACAAAACGATTTGTGAGCCATTACAATTTGAATCAAGTATAATGATTGATACTATTCTTCAACATGCTGCCGAAAATGAATTAATAAGCGTGATGTTTCTTGCCAATGCATCGTCATTGGAATTCTTCATTAATGAAGTAGTAACAATGTCAAATAAAAAAGGCAATATTCAATGGGTTGCTATAACAGCAGTAGGTCTTTATTTATATACTGATTTCAGTGTTTATGATAAAATTCATTTATTTTGTTTTTTAAATGTTAACAACATTTTTAGAACTCAGTTTTATACTCAAAACAACATCTAAATGCTTCAGTTATGTGGATATATGCAGAATATAGTAAAAATTTGCATCAGTGGGACAAGTTTTTGCTTTGGTTGAAAAATTCATCTAAAATGAAAAATGTTGTGGGCATTCTTAGTGATGTGAGTTGCAATATCTATTTGAATTATATTCTATTTGAAAATTTAATTTGAATGTTTAGGTAGAAGGAGTGTTTTACTATGATCTTTGTGCCATATGCTCCAAATATTTTAGTAAGAAAATAAAAGTGAATGGCAGCTCAAGTTTAACAGGAAAATACAGAAAACATGCCATTCGAGAGATACCTGAAATTATCAGAGAGGTAATGCAATTATATTTTTATATTACTTATAAAGTAACGTGTGCTTTTTTTTGAACAGAAATTTTTTGGATAAATTTTGTGACGACTTAATGCAACCCTCTAGTTGTTATGCTATGACTTTTCATACTAAAATTTTATTTAATAATTTAACTCAGTGGTTCTCAAACTTTTCTGGGCTGCGACCCACTGTAGAAAATGGTAATTTTTTGCGACCCACTGACTTGCAATGCATATTTTAAAAGGCAAGGCGGTTAAATAAACAATATGAGTTTAATACTTTTAAATTTTTTAATGAATACACCTAATTATAACGTATAAGTTTATTAGTTAAGTGCATAATGAGGTGTACGCGAACAAATGGGCTTGTTTTCTGTTTTGATTGATGACTTCTTTGACGTCCACACTAATACGTGTTAGTTTTAGACGCAAGATGTTGGATAATTGTAGCTTATTTCGAAATTTGCTTTTAATTCCAATATTGCTGAAAATCCAATTTCGCACATGTACAAAGTAGTAAAAGGAAGCAGCACTTTTAATGCTGCGGTGAAAACAGTTGGATATGTGTTTTAAACTGATAGTCAAAACTGTGTTAATCTTTCACGATCAAAACTCATTTTAAACGAATAAACTTCACACAAATTATTCATCCGCCTTTGTGGATATGCCAGTAGCCACAAAATCGGGGTGCTGTGAGAAACCGGACAGAAATAGCGATTCTCAGGTCATCGGTAACTGAATCAAAGTTTAATTGTTTACCCAACAATTTTTGATGAATAAAACTCTCCTAATGAACATAAAGACCCCCCCCCCACACCCCCTTACTGTAATATTTTTCGCGACCCACACTTTGAGAACCACTGATTTAACTAATTTTTATTTGCTTCTTGCTCTTTTATTGCAGTTTTACTTTTTACTGACTGATTTCAAATTTAGCTGCAATAATTTCAAAATGGCTTTTTGTTAAATAAATTTTCCATTTACTATTTTTTAAGATATTATTTTAATACAAAGAATTTGTCTGTTTTACGTGAGTTGTGTAATATCTGTATTTAAGCATGATTTGTTTTAGTATAACCTGCTTGATAAATCTGGCTATTTCATACCGTATGCCCAAAAGCAAATTTTTCAAAACTCTCGAGCTCAGCTAATAACGATAAAGAAAAATGGAAAAAAGCTCTTTTTATATAGAGTACACAAGGTTATGGAAAAAGAGAAACCATGTATTTATAAAGTAATTTAGGCAGGCGTTTGGTCAGTGTTAAAAGAAATTCAGCCATCTGGTGAAATTGATCTTACAAAAGAAAGTGTTGAAGAAAATCATTATCGTGTAGGGTTCTTTAAAGTAATACAATATGATTGGATGTGTTCAGCTTACATATATTAATGCATGTCCTATGTATCTAGGAAGATCCGTTTATTGTTGAATACAAGGATGATGATGGGTCGTACAAATTGGGAGGTTATTGCGTCGATGTGGTGGAAGCAATAGCTGAGTATCTTAATTTTACTTATGAATACGTAGATTATACAAATGAAGAATTCGGCTCAATAAATGAATTAGGAAGATGGAGTGGACTCGCTGGAGATCTTCAGCGTGGAGTAAGTGAATTTTATGTATTCCTAAAATATTATTCTATAGAAATGCAAAAGTCACGATTATTATGATATGATATTGTATTATATCATATGAAAAATATAATTAATATTATTGAAAACTAAATAAAAAATGTTTATGAGCTTTAACCCTTTCAGTCCTGGCGTATCACATCTGATACATCACCTTTGGAACCTTGTGGGGAAGTACCAATTGCGTGTAGCCACCTCTGGCTTAGTATTAAGAATAATTGATGTGTTCACTTTATCCATGAGGAATTTTATGGTTTGAATCTCTGTTGCATGCTCGGTGGGTGGGATTTATTAAACTTCATTTTGAACTGGCTGACATGTGTTACTTTGAAGGGTTGTTGATCGCTCATCGTGCAACGCAGTAATGCGTGAATTTTTTATATGATAGTTAGAGCTATTATCTGATATCTGTAAAAATTTAGATTGTTTTGTGTTATTATTGGGTTCCTGAGATTGATTCAAATTGTTGTATCATCTATGATACTTTGGCCAGACCCCAATGCTCGTCCCAAAGTATCATATATGATACATATCCCGAATTCCAGAAAAAAGTGTTTGAATTGTAAACAAACAACAAACTGCATATGGACCGTTTCAGGCAGAGATGAAATCATGCGATACGGCAATAATTTTACCATGAACATCTGCAGCCTAGGGCTCTCAGTTGTCACAAGATTTCTCTTTCCCATGCGATGTTGCATTCGTGACGATTGATTATAAGCGTTGTTGTTATTTATTTATTTACTGTTTTTATTTTCACATCTTGATTCAAATTCTGAAGTTGTCTATTCTGAATTCATTTTACTCCAATGCACTGTGAACGGAGAGCTCTGGCCGCCGAGTAGTCGAAATAACTGTTTTTCTGACGCAGGCGTATCTGAACCGGAAATAGATAGTGAAAATGAGCATGAAAGCAAATTGGATGAAGATGTGGATGATTCTACTGTTTCTGATGTATCTGATGACAGTGATGACGAAGACAGCAGTCGCAGTAGCGTTGTTTGGACGTTGTTTCGAAATTGCTGCTTAAAAGTAGAAAATGAGGAAAAACAAGCAATAGATGAACAGATAATCCCCTTTAAAAGGAAACATAAGCTGAAAATATTCACGCCTAGAAAACCTCGGCGATGGGGATTTAAACTGTTTTCTAGGTGTGGCATTTCAGGAATACTTTATGATTTTGCCTTTTATGAGCTTTGCCGGCCAAAAGTAGAGAAAAGTGTTGGTTTTGTGTCCGGTGACTTTGTCATAAAACTCTGCGAGCATTTACCAAAGCAGCAGAATCATAAGCTTTTTTTGATAATTATTTCAATTTTATTGAACTTCAGCTGCGGCTTAAGGAAGAAGGTATATGGACATGCGGAACAATAAGATCCAACAGACTCCGCGGTTGTCCATTGATGTCAGAGCAAGCCCTGAAAGTCAGTGGTCGAGGTACGACTGATTTCAGGACAACTAGGGCTCGCGATATTATCGCCGTAGCATGGTATGACAATCGCCGTGTTACGCTGACATCAACATACCTTGGCGTTAAGCCGGTAAAGCTGAAGCCTAGGTGGGACCGAAAGCAGCACAAGAGAGAGTCATGGTCAAGGTGCCTTCCATTGTGCACAACTACAACATGCACATGGGAGGTGTTGACTTGAACAACATGCTCTCTGGGCTGTACAGAGTCAGCCACAAGAGTCGCAAATGGACGAAGATCATTTTCTTTTGGGTCATTGCCACGGCAGCGACAAACGGTTGGCTGCTTTACCGAAGAGAGTATGAACTCTTTTCTGGGAAAAAATCCGACAGCATGGATTTACTGGCCTTCATGACTAGCATAAGTGAGTCGCTTTGCCTCACAAACAAAGCGCTTACACCACAGCGGGGAAGAAGAAGAGGGAGAACTGTGGAAGAAGTAGCGGAGCCAAGCACATCAACCGGGGCAAGATTAATGCCACCAATTGTGGAAGACGCACAAAAAGATAAGGTAGCGCATTGGCCAGATGTAGGAGAAAAGCGCAGAAGATGTCGTTATTGTTCAAAATTATCATTTGTATATTGTATAAAATGTAACGCACCTTTGTGCATGAGCAAAGCAAGAAAGTGTTTTCAGCTCTTCCATAAATAAACCTCATTTAACCACTTCTGTAGAATATTATTTCAATATACTGGACTTAGCTAACACAAATATTCACTTCCCAGTATAAACCAAGTATTTGAATCAATCTCATGAACCCAAGTATTCCCAGTATCAAAAAAAAATAAAGTAAACATTTCCGTACTGCAATTCGTCACAATAAAAACAAATACATAGCGCTGATAACCAAAAACTCAAGAGAATTGAAAGAAAAAGGTGGAAACATGACGATTACAATCCACAACATGATGCATGACACTGTTCACCCCCGGCCCAAAGTATCATATATGATACATCTCAGAAAACCATAACCGAGCCAATTATTTTTTCTCAAACTTCCCGTACAACATCACACCCCTAATAGCATTCATTCCCCAAGTTTTCAAATTTTTCTGACAATGGAAAATAATTAAGGTCTGAAAGGGTTAAGTCAAAAATGTAATCATATTTTATTTTTGTATATTTTCGTATCTGATCACTTATTACTACATAATAGAGTTCTAATTAGCACGTAATCATAGAGTAAGCTTTATTATTGTTATTATAATTATAGACCAGATAATTATGCTTAAAATGCTTAGAGAAGATGAATTTGGATGTGTAGATAGCATTTAATTTTAATTTATATAACAATAGTAATTAATGCAATATTTTTATTTTATTTTGAAGTTTTGCATTTTTAACCACATTAACTGAAATTATAAATTTAAATTAGAATGTTTGATTTAATTTAAATGCATTACTTCAATTTTTGTTTTCCATTTTTTATACTTTTATGAATCAGTTAATTGACTGATTATTTATTTATTTAACGTTACGTTGTTTATTAATTTTATTTGATGTTTTTTTTAAATGCAGGCTATTGATTTTGCAATTGGAGCAATAAAAGTAACATTTGCAAGAGAAGAAATGCTAGATTTTACTATTCCTCATTATGATTTGATTGGCTTCCGCATGCTTGCCAAACGCCCGCAGTCAACTGATTCTTTCTTCAGATTTTTATCTATAATCGACACAAGTTTATGGATATGCATTTTTGGGGCTTATTTTTTAACTAGTTTTTTAATTTGGGTATTTGATAAATTTAGTCCATACAGCGTTACGAATAATAAAGCAAAATATTTAAATGATTCTCAACACTGTGAATTCACATTTATGCACAGTTTTTGGTATTGTCTGGCAACTATGACACCTCAAGGTAAGCTGAAAGCTGAAATAAAAAGTTTTAATTTATGCAATAATATTCTAAATTCTGTGGAAATTGTATTCAATAAAGTACTTAAAAACATTAAAACTTAGATTACAAATTAAATAATAGTGGAACTTCTGTGATACTTCAAACAGGCAGTACAAAAATCACACTAGTTGCTGTTTTTCACTATTCAGTCTATAAAGAACTGCTAAAGAGCTATGTTAACTTTATTGCATAAACTATAAATATACATAAGCATTTGCTTCAGGTGGAGGTAACACACCTAGAAATTTGAGTGGCCGTCTCATAGCTGTAACTTGGTGGCTTTTTGGATTTATTGTTCTTGCTTCTTACACTGCAAACTTGGCTGCTTTTTTTACCGTATCGCAGTCTGATTTTTCAATCAAAACAGTTGAAGATTTGGGAAAGCAAACAAAATTGAAGTACACACTTGTGAATAATTCATTTTCTGAACGTTTTTTCATAAGAATGATGGAAATAGAACAAAGATTTTACAGGTATATGAATGTGAAGATAAAAATTTCAAACAAATAAATTAAACTATTTGTAACAATAAGTTGTTAAAATAATTATTGTTGACTTTTATTTTATAAAATTTTAGTTATAACATTTCTTTTTTAATTCTTTGTAAAAAATGGAATCTTTTTATAATGAAGTAGAAAAATTAATAATACATAATAAAATGTAAATTTTAGAATCACTCATGAATCATCACAATTTTGTTTTATAGCATTTCTGATAACCTAAATCCAAACATTTCTATGCCACCTTTACAACGAATTGCATATGCAGTGTGGGATTATCCAACGGAAGATTTTTATACCGAGATGTATCGCAGCATGTCAGAGCATATGGTGCAAACATTTGATGAAGGAGTTGAACTGGTGTTGAGATCTAAATCTATCCATGATGGTTACATTTTTATAGGTATATCCATCATCATTACTGATCTGCTCTAATAATATTATAGTACAGTATTGTAATTTGTTTAAATGATTTAATATTTGTTTCATGCTTTGCAAAATTATCTAATATATAACTAAATAATTGTTTAAAAATAACTAAATAATTATTTTAAATGATAAATTAAATAAAAAAGTGTATTTTGAATACATTTTAAAATTGCTATAAATTTTTACTCTACTATTTAGCTAATGAAAGTCCTCTTAAAATGTTGGAAATGAGAGATTGTCGATTGCAAATAATCGGAGAGCCATTCAATGAACGACCACTGTCTTTTGCCGCTCGAAGACATTCACCAGTAATTGATAAACTCAATATGGGGTAAACATTTTCAGTTTAAATTAAAGTAATCAAAATTCAGACCTATTTTTAGCCTAATTTTTGTAATTTACATCTGTTTCCAATGTTACTAGGCAAATTAACTGAACAAAAATGATATAATTTATTCTGAATGTCTAATTCAATTTTTATTTCTATTTTATAGTGTAAAAATTGTAAATGAAAAACAGAATTTTTGAACACAATATATAAAAGCTCACATTATTTAAAAAAATAAGTTAAAAGAAATAACAGGAAAATATGATATTCCATTTAAAGGTATGCTTAATGAAAATTAAAAATATGCTGTTGGAAAATTTTTCGTTCAACTTTGAAGATCTCTTTTGTAGTGGATTGTATGCATTATTTATAGATAATCGATAAAAAGGTGCGTGATAAGGTTCAGTTTATTCAATTCAAGCAAGGAATAGAATAGTGAGATAGCAGGAAAAACGGTTCAAGCGTTTTGATAGACGGCCTTTACCGTGTGAATTTCGTGTTGTTTTATGTGTTATTTGTGTATTGTTTTGTGTGTTGTTCCCTCCTCCCTCCTCACTCGTATTTATACATATTTTTTGACCTGACTCCGCGTCTGGTGGTCTAAATCTCCGAGAAGCGATTAGGTAACCGGGTTGGTTGCGCAATCGCTTGGACTCTGCGGCTTCGCCTGGTCTAAACAGCCGCACTGTCAGAAACATTTCATTTTGACGCCTTTTCAACAGCTGACCACCGGAGTTGTGGCAGATATACAGCGTGACACCGAGCCTTTGACCACTTAATTGAGATTCCATTGTTCACCGTCGAGGAAAACAAGGGAGGCAGCTGGCGTTGCGTCAACGTTGTTTTCATGTAAGGAGTAATGTTTTGATCACGGGGATGTTTTAGGTACTGAGTAGGTATAGAGAAAAGATTTCTCAACATATGCTTTTAAATTGTCTCGCTAGACTTTATTTTTAGCACAAAATCTACTGTATATATTAGTCACGGTAATTCTGATAGTCAGGTTCCTATACACCGGACCTGTTGTCAAGGTCGATAAATTTAATCCACCACACTTTTTAAATTCTTTTGATAAAAGTATACAGAAAAATTAAAATCCTTTTAACTTTATTTCCTGTTTAATTGAATGATAAAAAAATATTGTTTTGACCTGGTGTATTTTTTCCTATTCGATAGCTATAATCAAGTTTAAGTGGACTGTATAATTAACCCGCGGTCGACTCGTTTTGAACCGCTAAGTTCTATCTTTGGTTGTATGGTTCCCGCTTTGAATCCGCGTCGTCTACCCAACGACTTACAACCTGCAATCTCTAATCATTCCAGTTACGTTTAGCGTGTACCTTTCGAATATAAAGATCCACGAAAACTATCTCGAAAGAGAATACCAATGCTTTATTTAACTAGAAACAAACTATACAAACAACGGCACACAAAAAGAATACACAAACGACAACCCTAAGGTCAACTATCACGGTTACAACCACTTTTCTAAAAACATTTATTATTATTGTCGATTATTGATACTCAGGTTTTATTTTTGGTTGGAATCTGTAACAAATATACTATAAAGTTGACAGCAGAAATAGTTGAAAGTTGACAGTTGAAAAATAATAAAAAAGTTTTTCAATTTTTTTAATTTTTCATGTTATGCCATATTTTTAGAATAACGTTGCAAAGTTGTAACATTGATGTCTAAAGTTAATGACGCATTTGTATTATTTTACTTCAATGTGTTTTTAGATTACTGCATTTAGTGAAAGAACGAAAAACTGAAATCTTAAAAGATAAATGGTGGAATCGCCATCCAAACAGAACATTTTGTCAATCTGAAGTGGTTAAATCAGGCGTAATATCAATGGAAAATATTGGAGTATTATTTTTATTTTTATTATCTGCAACAATTATTTCTGCAATATCTTTGTTTTTGGAATTTATTTACATTTCTTATAAGAAAAAACATCAAAATAATTTTCTCAATTTGAATAGCTGATGCTCATGTTCAACATTTTATGCATATGAAATGTTCTTTTGAGTAATTCCTTTCATGAAATTCTTTGAATATAAACAAATGATTGTATATGCTGTATCAGTTTTAAGAAAGTAAATTGAATTAAAATTAAAAAATGAAAAAATTTTGTTACTGAATGTAGAGGAATGTAAGTACTTTAAGATTGTTACTGTATTATTTTGTACCATAAGTTACAGTAAAAACTGATAGGCAAGATAAAAATATTACTGCGATAACAAAGAATTAATGATGTTTCTGCACTAAACAACGAATCACGTTATTTACCCCCATTGAATCGCAGGTATTAGGGCTGTTTCAAAATCACAAACAATTGTTTCACCAGTTTACCTGCCACAAAGGCATGGATGGCGAAATGCTGTTGATACCATTGAGGTACAATCTTGAATGCACCATCCATCCCCCAAATTCTCTTAGTTGCCAGCATTTAGCACAGCAGTCTAATGTTAGAACCGGTCGCAAATACCAGTATATGTTTCGCTTCACTTTGCCACAATAAAAAGTCTTCCCCAGACTTCGTTGTGTTAAACTGATCTGGTATTATCAGATCGTGATGGTGTTCAGGAATTCTGGGGAAGCGTTTTGTCCGCTTGTGGTACATTGTGGCTCTCAGGCGTTTATAAACCGGGAATTGGCAAGGTGCAGACGGCTCAGCGGACACGGCGGAGGCTTCTTCGTCATAGATGGCAAGGATGGGTTTCGGTTCTTCAGCACTTCGTTTTCTCAAAACCGCCTTTTCTCCATTTTATAGGCCAGATGCTCATCTACCCAGAAGGTTTTAGTGTGATCTTTTTGATCGACCACGGTCGCTCACATTACAGCCTTGCAGCCTGCTTTGTGCTATTGAAAAATAAAGTAATCGCTAATAACAGGGAACACATTCAATACATTCAGCACATACTTTTGAACTTCCCCAAAAATTTTACCCATTTACCAGCTGTTGTAATTATTGCGTGTTGTAGTTGTTAATACGCCAACGAATATATTACTGTAACTTACTCATACCTAACTTACCTGATTTTAGTAACCTAATAATCTAATTATAATATCGTAATTCAAATTCAATAACTAACTCATTTCTGTCCGTGCGCGCACATCGCCTTGTTGATCAGTTTCTAACTACCCGTTTGTAGTACTGCCATTTTAACTGAATAAAGCTATATTATACGCCGCACCAGCATATTTCAATTTGTACGCCTTGCTTTCATACACACAAGGGACATACCGCCACAATGATTACTGACAAGATGCAACTCAGGGACATTAGCCATAGTGGGATTAATGAATAGAACTAAAAATGAAAACTTTCTTCTACCCCTGACCTTAAATACTGTTCAAAGGAATGTCAACTAACTAAATTTTATTTAAAAAACAAAAATCTGGAATTTGAATTACCAAAAAAGAAACATTTATTTATGCATTTTGTAGAAGAACTTTTTTGTTTGAAATCAAACAATTTTACTTCATCATTACAAAGTTTTTCTTTTTGAAAAAGAAATTCATGCTTTATGTCTGCCGACGATTATATCATGGCAGAGCATATGCGGGATTATAGCAGAGATAAGGTGGATAATCTCCATCTGTGATGGAAAAGCATCAATAGAAAACTAACTTTGTTTGGCTTTCTGTCGTTGGGTAAAATAATTTGAAAATACAACTGATCAGCTAAAGCATAATCGTTGCTTTTGATCACGAATGTTCAACATTTTTTTAATCATTGAAATACAAATTCAAAGGTTGCAAATACAAATGGCAAAGTAATGGCAACTTAAGCGTTCAATATCCCAGTAGTCGGTTTAGTTTGGATCTTGAAAATCAAAGTTTAAACAATTTACACGTAAAGTATAAATAAAATTTCCTTTTTTTGTAAATAAAATTTCAGATTTTCATTTTCAATTAAAATAAAATTGAGAAATAAATGCAATTAACACTGGTCAAGGATTTAAAGAAAACTTTGCAAAAATTAAAATTCTTTGATTGCAAACAAGAAAGATTTAAAGAAATCAGTCACGGTAAAATCAGAAACGTTTTATGATACTAAGGTCTAGTAGTAGTTACCACTCCTAGGTTTAGCCGAACAGCTTCATTTCTCTTTGTGCTCATATTGCCTTTATCAGTTCATCTGTATCAGTCTCTGAACACTTTGAAACATCCTCGATAACACAGGTCAACAATTTGAAACTTTTTTTCTGGGGTTTACTAAATTATGATTGATTTTTAATAATTTTGCTATGCAAAAATGCTAATGAATTTTCCCCATCACATACAGTTCTTTCGCAATGTGTACATGCAATGTTATTTTGTTTGCCGGAATGTTAGAGTTTATATGCCTTCGCTTCAAAAACAAGGGACATTTTACATCAACGATTGGTTACAAGATGCACTTCAGCATTATCAGACATAAAGAGAATAAGGAATAGTAAAAGAAAAAATTTTCTTCTAACCGACACCTTAAACACTGTTCATATGAATGTCATCCATTCTGATTATGGCACGGCATCTAATCTTGGCATCATAAACGTCAACCCACTCCTATTGTGTTTAACTGAATTTTTTACTTGTTCAAATTTGTTATCTCGATTCACTGTCCACTTCCAGGCAAGATGTAATAAAATCGATAATCTGTCTGAAAAATCAGGAAAGTGAGGCCAACAGTTTTAATTTATTCACAAATGACGCACCAGTGGTTGACTTCAAAAAATGCGATGTCCACTGCCCCGTGAAATGAAAAATCTTCAACAGCTTTTCTGCTTGGTGCTGTTCATCGCTTTTTTTCCGCTTTCAAAGTGCTTTACTTTCATCACGCCGAGTGCATAAATACTGTTCAAAAGAATGTCAACCAGCAGCTGTTTTGCTCATGAGATAAATTACGTTTTAGCTAGCAATTATACGAGATTTATGCATGAGATGCTTTTTCGTTTGTCAGAAATTGTTCTGATGAGTAGCTAAAGGCTATTCAAGTACAAAGGAAAGCTCAAGAAGTGATAAATTTTCCACAGCTGCAGTTGTCAGCTAAACCTAGGAGTGGTGATGGCTGAATATTAACATTGAAACATTTCTGATTTCAGCTAGACCGCTTTCTGACAGTGTTTCTGATTTGCAAGAGTTTAATCTTTCCAGTATTTCTTTTGCACTGTGTCAGCAGAATAATTGTTCTCCTTTTTATGTATTATGTTAATAAAAAAAATCTGGGATTTTATTTTAAAATAAAGAAACGTGTGGTTGTACATTTTGTGTAAATTGTAAACTGTTTTTCAACATCTGAACTAAACTGACTAATGCGTTGGTGGACACTTTAGTTGCCATTACTTTACCATTTGCATTTGTAGCCTGTCAACTTGTATTTTAATGATAACGAAAAGTTTAAACATTCAGTATCAGAAGCAGCGCTTATGGTTTAGCTGATCTATTTGTTGTTGCATTTTAAAATTATTATATATAACAACTGAACGCCGAACAAAATTTTTCATACAAACAACAAACCTCATCGGCATGTATAAAAAAGCATGGATGGATGTTTCAAAACGAAACTTGTAAAGATTAAAGTAAAATTCTTAGAATGCAAACAAGAAAGATTTAAATAGAACACTCCCAGTAAAATGAGAAAATTAATCAGATGCTAACAATTTAGTAGTTGTCACTCCTTGGTTTAGCTGGAAAGCTGCAACTGTGGACAATTTGTCAATTGTTCTTTATTGCTTTGTATTAAAATCGCCTTTACTAACACATATGGTGTGACAGGAAACGCAGACTATTACTGACAAAGGCGTATGCGGAAAAGCATGCATAAAATTCCAGATTATTTAGACAGGTTATTGATTTTTTCGATATCACACCCGGAAGTTTACATCAAATCTAGATAACAAATTTGAACAGGCAACAAAGTCAGTTACAAACCGTGGGAGCAGGTTTTTATATATAATCAGAAGTGAACCTTGTTTTTACTATTTTACCACTTTTCTGTTCTGTGTGCTTGACTTCGTTTTGATTCGTCTTCTCTCATGGCTGCTGATTTGCATTTGGTTTTAAATAATCGAAATAACTATAACTTAGTGTATGAAGGTAGAGTTCACCTCCTGAAACACACAAATTTTGAAGACAAACAGTGGGTTTGCCAACGGGTAAATAATATTTTATTATTATAATATGCTATTTTTATCAGTCAGCATTCTGATTTCTCATGTAGGTGAGAAGTGGTTGTAGGGGTACAGTTTACACCAACCTCGAAGTAAACACTGTTTTGAGATCAACACCTCATGCAGATACATGTACTGCCGACGAGTCTGTATTATATAAAATAGAAAAGAGAAACACTCTTAAACGCCGCGCAGGGGAAGAAACAAAGACGGTGCCGCAAATATACGGGGAGGAATGCAGCAGTGCATCGACTAACTTGGAAACTGCTGGTCAGTTCCCGCCATACAAAAAGGTGAAAGCGGCAATGTACAGAAGCCGGGCCAAACGTTTTCCTTAATTGCCAGCAACACGCCAACAGCAGAAAATTCCAGCACACTGACGTATAACGAATTCTGGGCGGCAGTTTTTTATGTATAATAATATACCTAATTCTGTTTTAATATTTTGTACAGAAGAAAATTTACGGGAGTTGGCTGTGATCATTCTGTCTGGTGCATGGATGGAACATTTAAAATTCTTCCTGAATGGTACCAGCAGATGTTCACCATTCATGTATTTAAAGAATGTAAATTAAACTTATAACAAATGATGGAGAACTTTTTTAGGAATTTCAATATGCATAACTGATTACTTTTTAGAGATGTTTCAGATGTCTGTATTTAAAGATGGCAAGTAAAAAAAATTTTGCTCCCTTTAATTGCCATATTTTAGTTTTAATCTTTAGCATAAATTTCACATATAATTTTCAGAATCTGTTGTTCTTTTGTTAAACAGTATTTTATGAAGATGTTTGCTGTAAAAAAAGAAAACTCACTGAAGTCAATATTCAATGCCAATAATATCTGGTTTCTATTAAGACTTTGCTAAAAATGGAAGCAGAGCTTGAGTGCAAAAATATTTTAACAAGCTTTATTCATCAAGCGCTTTTGTTGCAATTTATAGTAACTCTAAACATCCATTCGTTAAATTGATATGTTAAAATTTAATTTATTCACATATGACGACAAATGTTTTTTTATGTTTCAACCTAAGTGAAAGCCTATATCCGTTAAATTTGATAATTTGAACTAATTTACGAGCAGCGTGTGGAATATGTTGAGATATATAAATTTCCAGCTTACAAATATATACATTTAACAAAAAGGTTTTAGTATTGGACCCAACTTACAAAAAATTAGACGATCTTGGTATTCGATTAACTAGATAACGCATTATAAAAGTATCAAAATTTTTGCCAGTTATTATAAATTGACTAAATTGTTTTATCAACAAATCTATACCCTTAATTGTGTTTTACCTAATAAAAAATATTCACTGAAAACTTGCAAAGATCAGAAAACAATGAAATCAGAAATATCTTAGTAAACTGAAATGAAATATATACATATTATAATACTGAAAAAATGCACACGTTTGTATTATTTTGATTAATTTCAGTGCAAACATTAAGTGAATTCTGTGTCCGTGCAATATCCATATCTTTATAAAAGAAATTAATAAGAATCAACTATAAAAAATTAAAATTTTTTCTCATATTACTCTTTTTCAAAAAGTAAATGGCACATTGTAAACATGAAGCTCAGTTAGTAACATAAAAACAGTTTTGATAAGCATTTCATCAGGTACCATTGTTTGAGCATCCTACAATGCCACTGAACCAGGTCATCTCAAGATTACCAAATCCCTGAAATACTTCAAGTACATTACCTGAAATAAAAGTGATGGTGGTCTTCGGGCCAAATTTTCACCCCCTATTCACTGGTTGTTGAACTCGCTATTTTATTGGACTTTCGTGCTGTTGTCTTATTGGTTTTCCTTCTCTAATTGCTCATTGATTCAAACTTTTCAGCTGTAGCTGTAATATTGATTAGCTGTAATATTTTTTCATTTCATTTATTTAAAAATATTCCATTTACGATTACTAAACTTTAATAGTAGTCCCGTAACATTAGTAGTGAGAATTTTAATTATTTCAAAGTTATATTGAGTTTGTTATCAAAATTGTTGAAGTTTTATCATTCATTGAAATTTTGTTTTCTTAAATGCATTATTTGCGGTGAAGTTTGCACTTTTTAGTGATCAGCATTATCCAAAATTACTTTTATCATTGTTCTATATTTCATTGTAACACAATGAAGTTATATCAAACGTGATAGTAATAACTCAGCGAAAACAACGCAAATTATAGAAAGTGAAACAGTGATTTTTATTTTTTATTATTCAACAACAACAACAGCAAAGAACAGCCAACAACATCAATAATCAACAGCACATCGGTGAACAATATTAACAAAGTAGAAATGACGAAAAAGGAAAAAACTAAATAATACAATACAAAGAAATAAAATATAAGTATAATACAATGCAATACGACACAATAGAATACAAACCGACCCTTGGAAGGTCGCATTAAATCGGCTCAGGCGTTATGTACATTAAAGCTTATAGGAACTGCTCCAGCGTACGTCTACCGTTGTTGTATTCATCCGTATATTGTGCAACCACTTCTTGCTTTTCAGCATAAACGCTGTTTACCCGTCTTAAGTCACCAACGGTAGCGTTTCCTGATAGCACTTGTTGAATCAAGGTACCCATAATACCCTGTTCTGCTATCAGGATCTGGAGCAATTCATACAACCCGTTATGACCTTTAGCCGGTTTTCTGTTCAGCCGATTATGCCAAACCTTCCAAGTGGTTATTTGTCCTAATATTTACACTATGTCATTCCAAAGCGGCAGTCTTTCATCGGTCATCCACTCCTGCCGAAAATACTGAAATAATGCCGCTAATGTACCCGTAGTGCCTGCTTCAAGCAGGCTAACGCCGGTATCAACTTGCGGTACAGGGAGGAAAGCGGTGGCCAGGAGCATTCTTATCTTTCTTTTTGTTTCTTCATGCTGGCGATATCGCGTTTTCAATCCCAGCTCACCGACTTTTCTACGTACCGCCTAGCAGAAGTGGAAGTAGCAGCCCTGTACCCGCGTATTCGGGAGGTAGCCCTGAACCGGAGGTATCAGGGCAGTTTTAAGATCACAAATTATTGTTTCTGGATTAAGATTGACCCTGAGGACTGCCGCTTTGTTTATTAAAGCTTGAAAAATATACCCGTATGTGCCAATATCTTTACCCGTACATAAACAGTAGACTGCTGGCACCAGCTTACCCGCCACATAGGCATGGATGGTAAACAGTTGTTGATACCATTGTGGTACAATCTTGAAAGTACCATCTATGCCCAAGATTCGCATGGCTGCCAGCAGTCTAATGTTGGAACCCGTACCAAATACCAGTATATGCCTCGATGCACTCTGCCACAACAAAAATTCATCACCAACCTTCGTTGTCTTGAACAAGTCAGGGATTTCCAGGTCCCGACGATGTTCAGGAAGTTTTGGGTAGCGCTTTGACCGGTGGTTGTACATCGTGGACTTCACCCGTTTAAAAACCGGAAAATGGCCTGAATCAATTGATACGGGCGATTCTTCAGCGAAGATGGCCGGGATGGGTTTCGCTTCTTCAGTACTTTGTTTTTTCAAAAGTGCTTTCTTCTCCATTTTATAGGCCAGGTTCTCATCCACCGGGCAGCTTCCGATGTGATCATTCTGCTTGATCACAGCTGTCACATCCAGGTTTGTCCATATGGCACCACCGCAGCCTTCTTTGTCATATATCAGAGCAAGCTAATTGTTAATAACAAAGAACACATTCTCAACATTCAGCACATACTTTAGAATATCCCCAATATTTCGTCTGTTTACCGGTGTTTCAGTTTGTATGCCCTGCCTTCATAAACAAGGGTTATTTGTACATCGCCATCGTTTGCTCGAGACTGAGCCGCAGTTCTTGCCATGATGGTGATCACCGTAAAAATTTTCTTATTTCTTTAACTATGTCTTACAACAGACCACTTTGGAAAAAGACTGACCATATCAAGGCCGGTGAAGGTTCTAAGAGCAGTTGTAAATTTGTTGGTTGCATAGGCCTTCAATCGTCCTGTGCTAACTGTTTCAATTCATCTTCAGTCACTTAGCCTGAGTGTCGTCGTGACGGTAGCTGGTAGTTGAGGGCACTCGCGGCAGAATAAGCCCGTTTTGTCGCATTGGTAGCATCTTGTATCTGGTGCCGTGGTCTGATGCCGCAGACTTGCAACTGTGCCATCTGCATAGCTAACTCGTTCACACGGTATGACATCGCTACCAGGGCCTTCTCACAGTCAGAACTGTTCGTCTGCAGAGCACGGTGTACTCTGCCATGCTGTTAGTTGAATGCATCTTCTACTTAAATTGCCACTTCTGCTATCTGGCAGCTTCTGCCATTGACTATGATTCATGCATGCGTACTGACTGGTATGCTAACTTCACAGGTTGCAAATCGGCGATTGTAACGTGTTTCCCACATGGCAATCGTTGAGATGACTAACAGGCATGTTAGTTGTATCCTCAAATTGAAAGTTTGCTAATTCACATCTACGGAACATTTCGAATAGACCAAACTTTCAACAGATAAGCACAATGATCAACACAGCGAGCGAGAATCGCTCTGGCTTTATACGGACGCTCTCGCCTGGTGGTCACGCTCATGCCCACGCCATCGGTGACCGCCCTTTGGCCATTTTAACGTATTACAATTCCGCCGGCGTTGGCTGACTATCAGTCAGCAATTCCCTCTGCGTGGCTGTGCTCACTCGACTACATCACTAATAGGCTGTTCTACGTTCAACACTAGTTGGCGAATGAATTATGCAATTTTATTAGCTATTCCAAGTTGATCTGTTATTGGATAATGGTTGTTTATCAAAATTTGACCACTGACCTTATCGACTTAATTAATTTACGATATAGATCAAATAGTAGTGATGATTTACATTTGTTCTCTAGTAATATTTTACTTTTTCTTTAAAATTTTTTTTAACTTTCTTTAATTTTTTGCTGCACTGATCATGTTACCGGACCCTGGTGGATCTTCTGCAGATCCTGCATTTCACACTACGCTGCAGAAGCTAGCATTTCCGCTCTTTTGAGCACTTCGAGGCACAAATTCTAGCTGAATCTCAGTATTGTCATAGGTTGTATAGAATTGCTGCTATGCTTTTAATTAGTGCACAGAGGAAAGGGAACGAAAGCCTGGATAGCAGATAAAAAACTAATGCGTGCTTAATGCCTGCCGACGAGAATACTTAGCAATGATTATATGGCGACGGAGCATAGGCAAGGCTAGTACAGAGATAAAGGTAAACGGACGCAACTGTGATTGAAAAAACTTTAACATAAAGCCTTTCGCATAGTTTAGCATTCTGTTGTTTTGTAAAATGATTCGAAATTGCAACAGATCAACTGAAGCATAGCAATGCTGTTTGATTTCAAATGTTGAACATTTCCTTATCACTGAAATACATGTATTGCAACTTGAGTATATTAGTCAACCGTAAAGACGGTTTAGTATAGATATTAAAAAAACATATTTTACATAATTTACACAAAATGTATAAACAAATGTTTTTCTATTTGTGAATAGAATTCCAGATTTTCAGTTTTTATTAAAATAAAACATAGGAAGGAAAACAATAACTCTGGTAAAAGAGAGCAAAACTTTGGATAGATTAAAATAAAATTCTTTGATTGCTCTTTTTGATTCTTTGATTTTCGAGAATGGTCAAGCTAAAATTAGAAAAGTATTTCGATGCTAACATTCAGCAATCGCCACTTCTAGTTTTAGCTGAAAACTGCAGCTTTGGGCAATTTAACACTTGTAGACTTTCCCATTCTATTAAAATTGCCTTTAGCTACTCATCAGAACAATTTATGTCAAACGGAAAAGCATCTTATGCATAAATCTCATAAAATTGCTATCTAAAACGTAATTTATCTGACGAGCAATGCAACTGCTAATTGACATTCATTTGAACAGTATTTATGAACGCAGGGGAATTAAAGTAAAGCACTTTTATGATGCCAACAGAAAGAATGCAATGGACGGCACCAAGCAGGAAATCTGTTGAAGCTTCTTCATTTCATGAGGCAGTGGACATAACATTGCTTGATATCGTCAGCATTGGTGTGCCATTTGTGAATTATCCATTTCCTTCTGTCAGCATCAGCAAAGGGTAGTTGGCGCCACAACCAATATCCCAAGTTGATCTTCAATAATAGATAAGATGAAAAATCAAAACGAAATGTTGGAAAAGGGTTATTTAAACGGAATTCAAAACTGTTAAGTTTTCATTTTGCCTTGTTTTTTCACGTGTTTGGTGTTTCACGTTTGGCATTTCTTAGTGATGGAGTTGGGCAATGATGAAATTCAGTTTGTATCACCCCGTACGAACCATTCAAGTTAATACATGAATCTGCTACACGCTTAAGCGTACAAATCATGCTGATAAATACCGGTTGTGAATAAAATATAAAATGAATGGCTTAACAAAGCACATTATCATTGTAATAACGCAAGCAATGCATTTTTTTAATTTAGAGATTAGTGGGCTGCTGTGGCACAATCTTTCCAAATTTTGAAGTGGACATTTTTCATACTTTTTAATTATTATTGTATTGAATATCTTTGTATACGTTGGATATATTGTAATATAGTTCACATTTGTTTGTTGTTGTAAAATAAACCATTGTGTATGTCGTAGGCAAACCGCGGCGAACCTGTCAATCAAACGTGACCTCGATTGCTATTCGAACGCCCTCTAGGTTCACTAGTTGAGCATGTGCATGTCCATTATAGAAGATAGCACTGTTTTCTCTATATCTGCATTTCTTTATTTATTC